>VZTM01030040.1:2197-15441 GCA_013400555.1 Jacana jacana
AAATAATAACGTAAAATGACTATATCTGTGTAATAAACTAATTAGCACCTACCTCAGAATTGCAGCCAGAGGAAAAAAAGAAGTAGAATGTAAGACAGAAAACTGACAATATAAATATTTTTAATCTGTTGCTGGCCCTATATGTTAATATTGGTCATTTATCACAGACAAGTGGCAAGTGTGCTGACCTAGCACCGCAACTTTTTTGCAAATGCACAATAGCCAGCTACTAATGGCTTTCAATGCTATTAGTGCATTGTGGTGAGAATAAATGTATCAATGAGTTTTTAATGACTTTAAATGTGATGCCTCCCTGCAGCAGCAAGGACAGGCACAATCATAATACTTTGTGTTTTAGTAATAAAAGAACAACCATTTTTCCCTCCATTTAGATGATCCCCTTCAGGCCTGAAGTGCACTGTAAGTGATAGCTTTGCGACAGAAATAGAAAGACATTCTCTTAGTCCTAAAAGAACACTCCCTAGAAGGCATTACTTTCTTCCTCCGGAGCAGCAGATTACTCTGGACTTTAACACAGCCCCAAACAAATAGCCCACCACCTGAAAATCACATCTCAACAAAACACTTTAAACTCTCTGCCTAATGAATGATGGGCATATAGAAAGGTTAACAACAGGAGGTCGCTATCTACTTATTTGCACTGGAGTCTTTAAAATATGACCATTTCCATTTCCCTGTTTTAATTATCCCGTATCGCTTATTATCTTCTTTTAGTATCCTTAATTACACAGCATTTGTCAAGCATCAGAAGTGTTTGACAGCTTACCCTCTAAGAAATTCTAGAAAAGAAAACTGAAATATAATTCTGCAGGAGCTGATACTGTACAGCAACAAGTAGGCATAAAGCTTGTGATAACACTGCAAGAGCTGGCAAGAGGCACTTCACCCAACAAGGAAAATTCAGACGTATTTTATTGTCCAGCATAACTTCACTCAATTCCTGCTCTTTAATTTTAGCACAGGATTAAAAGTTACCCTCTCTATTTCTCCCCAGTGGTGCAAAGAAATTCAGTGAATGATGGGGTATCACAAGGATAGAGCATTTTAATTAATACAGCAGAGCAAGAGCTTATCATTCCAGCAAGGTTAGATGTCGTAACATAAATGAGCAGCAGCAGCAAGGCTCTAGACTTCTAGGGCTGTGTAGTCAGAGCACTGTGCATTTCTTAAGTGGAAGTAAAAATTACATGCAAAGTGGAAAATGCAGTGAAACACAGTTCAAAGATAATGAGATTGGTATTGCATATCCAACAATTTATTCCTATTTAGCAGTCAGTGGTGAAGAGACTAGACATTGCAACTCATAGCTGGACATCTGATTTGCAAGCTGAGGATCACTGCGGTCTTCCCATGTAGTTGTTTCTGATTAAATCCATGCAGAGTAAAACTTGTTGCTGTTTAGTTTAAATCACTTTTAAATCTAGATTCTCTTTGACATGCTTGTTCTCCATCAACAATTTGTATTTTATCCTGTCCTCTTCAGTATGGAGGATCAAGCGTACCCTAACCAAAAACCTTCTGCCCCTCAGTGCAGAAGGATATTTCCCTGCTCTTAACCTAAACTTTGCCTACAGGGAGACTCCGATTACACAGATATTGGAAAGCAAGTCCTTTGCTCCCTGATGTGCTGCATGCAAGGAGCTGTGAAAGAGCCAGTGCTCAACATCCTCTCCAGTCTGGCCATCCAGGGTATTTTATTCATGGAGGTTGTAGCAAGATTTCACTCCTAAAAAAAGCCCCTACAAATAGTCATGCGGGGCAGAGAAAGAGAACAGTCCATGCTTATGGTCTGTCCGGTGAATTCTGCAGCAAATAAATTTAGTTTGTAAGAAAAAGGATGGTTTTGCTATTCATCAGCCATACAAACTTAGTCTTACTTACGGTCTTTTGAAGCCCTAAGGGACTTCTCCTCATTCCTCACCAGCGGCAACAGTGCTTCCACAAGTTAAATTACGTCTTGGATTACACCTATACAACAGATACATCTTCTCCCACACTTTGAGACACTTTGCCTACCATGATTTCATACAGGTCAAAGCTACTCGAAGTCATGATGATTATGGCATCACAATTTTCTAAGCAGTCCTGTTGCTGGTGTATGAGATGAACAAGGATCCTCAGCTTACTCTTTCCAGATACATCGATTTGTCAAGACTAAAAGTTTATTTAAAAAAACAAACAAACAAACAAAAAAAAACAGCAAAAGAATTCCATACTGATCTGACCAAATATCAAAAAAAACTTTGCAGTTGTTTTAGCTCTGGGTTTTAATATGTGGACTTCAGAATCAAATATGCTTGAGTATATAAAGTTGCCAATTCTTTTATTTTTCTGGTTTTTATTCTTAATCCTGAAGCAATTGATAATCTATTTTAATGTCAGTTCTAAGAATCACATGGGTTTGTTGTTACTGTTGTTTCTAAATAACCATCTAAACTCTAGCTTGAGGAAAAAATAGCTTCTAGTCCTTGCAGTTGTAGAAAATAGTTGGAAAAGATAACCCAAATACATTTCAGAGACTGAACAGATGCATATACAGAGATTAAAGAATAATGATGATTTCAGACATTCTTGATTTTGAGGAGACTCAATTAATTTCATCTACATGAACTATGCAAGCCTGGCTAAAGGTTAAGAAGTTAAAAGAAGGAAAAAAAAAAAAGCAGTAAATTCTCAGATTTGAAACCCTTTTTCTACTGAACTCATCTATTAATTTCCAGTTTTGCAGGCGCTTAGGGATGGTGAAGAGAGAAAAGAGACATTCCAACTTACTTAATGAGAAGCACAGAGCTCAATCGCCTTAGGTCCAGATCATAAATTTAAATTGTATCTCTTTTTTTTTTTTTTTTCCCTGAAGTGACATTACAGTTCCTGCCTCTCTTGCCATGTGGATAAAAACACAGTAAAGCCTTTTGTATGGGTGGTACAAAAACCTAACCTTAGTCACACCCTCTGCCATTCGAGGAGAAAGAGGAGCAGCAGGGAAGAGGACAACACACCTTATTCTTCTCCACTGAGTAAGAACATGGCTGCACTTACAAACCAGTCCTTCTTTTTTTTATGGTTATTTATGAAAGGCATTTCCACATTTACAACTGATATTTAATCTATTCAAACGGTTATTTTTTGCATGTGTGAAAGGCACTTTGGAAACTGTTATGGGGAAGATAAAACAGAAGCAGGAAATAGGACTTAGCCCTTCTGAAAGACAATCTCCCAGTCCCTTCAAGGGGACAAGGTCGGGCCTCACCTTCATTCTCATGCATTTGCATTATTGACTTTATGAAACAAAGGCAAAGCCCTAAGTAAAGAACACCTTGTGCAAACCAAGGATGCCCATGTCATTAGAGATGGCAGCTCCCAGCCACGCACCACACACTGGCTGAGACGCTGGCTGTTTGCACAGCACTCAGATCCCACTCTGCTGTGGTATGCAAACCATGAAATGCTACGCCTACTGCAGTGATGAAAACTCCTGCTTTATGCCTGTTGTCCACCTGTTGGTACATCCACTGCCTGGTACTCTAGAGGACAGGAGTACAGGCTGAGGAACCTCTCCATCCTCCAGCTCAGCTCCTGCCCAAAATGGTGTCTTCAGATGGTATCTCCTCGCCTGTCCATCATCTCTCATCAGCAACATACCTTCCCCTTCCCTCTCCTCCAGGACATATCCCCATGCTTCAGTGTGACAACAGGTGTTTTAAGCAGTTCAGTGCTTTGTGTGGGTGGAATAAATCATATTACTGATTTAAATTTAAAAAAAATACAAAACATTTAAAAAGCCAAATGGATAGCCCTGTTAGTATAAAAAAGAATAAAGTGGTACATTTAATTGAGGTGTTTTTTTTTCCCTATATGGCAAATTTGATTTGTTGTAAAACCACATATTTCATTACTGGTGGGTTATTTACAGTGTTTCCGATCTGTCCGACAAAATGGTATGTGGTTTAACTGTTCTCTCTCAGGTGATTCTTTATTAGTCATATAATCCATTTTTCTACTGATTAGGGAAGATGACTCAGTGCTAAATATCCTGACTCCTCATACAATTGATTTTTTGTGCTTTTTTCTTTCAATATTATTTTCTCCAATGCAGTTTTTCTGGTTAGTCTTTATTAGTATAAATCATCTGCAGATGTGCTAGAGATTTCGCACCACAGCTTCAAAGACTTCCAAAAACTCCAGAGAACAAAGCAATTCTTCATACCTAATTCCATTCTTCTTTTCCCCACTGATGTAAGTGTCAAAGAAAATCACAGCTATGCTGACAACGCAATACGGAATGAACTCGGACCCCTACAGACTATTTCTGCCCAGGCCCAGAGTCCAGAGCTGAAAATTATCTATTATTCTAAACAACTGAAGGGGAAAAAAATACCCCCCAAAACAAAACAAAAAACCCCCACAACAAACAAACAAAAAACCAACCCAAAATCCAAATCTGCTGTTGAAGACCTCACCTCTTATGGATGAGTTTAATCAGGAGCAACATCATCCTAGCTCCAAGCAAGAATATCAGATTAACTGTTACCTGCTAGGCTTCCTCCATAGAAGCAGCCAGACATGGTGACAATGTCACCAGTCCTGCCTTCAGACAGCAAGAGAGACACCACCAGCCCCCTCCCCACACCCCCGCAGCTCACATCGAGCTGTGTCACTACCCCCCTAATGAATCTTCTGCTGACATTTAGTCCAAAGCATCTTTTGTTTTGTTCTGGTTTGTTTAAAGGAAAAGAAACAAACAAACAAAACCCCAAACCCAAAACAAAACAAAAACAACCCAAACAACCCACAAACAAACAGGAAAGTACATTAAACCACTTTCAATTTACATTATTTTTGGATCACTTCCCTACTGGCCTGCGCATGCAAAGCTAGCATTTTGCAAACTTTCAACTAAAACAGGAACAATATTCAATACCGACAGGATGAAATGAATCAATCTGCCCGTGGCTTAATTCACAAAGGCAAATTGCTCTTTCACAGTCTTGTCCCAGAAATGGGAAATAAACTTCTGTTCTTCAGTATCCGTTTCTGCTGGAGGAGAGGGCACAACTGGGTCAGTTTGGTGGGGTTTTTTGCCATTCTGCGCTTTTTATGGGATGAAGCCTGACAAAGGGACAGACTATCAAAACTCAGCCAGAAATGAATCGATTTACAGCAGTGTAGTAAAATCAAAATGTGACTCAATGTGGTTATTACTCAATATAACTTACAGAAGAAATGGGTCTTTGTAAAGATTTAAACAAATTAATTTGCTTGCTTAGCAGACTTAGGGCTTGTTAAAGGCTCACTAAGGTGCCTCATTGCTATCAATGCTCTCTGCCTCATTGCTCTTACCACACTCTTCAGCAGCTGGCTGTTATTCTGTGTTTCAGAAATTTTCTTCTAACTTCAGGTAATTTCAGAATGATTGTAGAATGGACTGAATAAAGGATTTGGGGCAGGGGGGAGGGAGGGAAATCTGAGTTAATTTATCTAGACAAAATAGTCCTATCAGATACCCCATTAAAATAGGTCCAAACTAACAGTAGTCTTTAATCATCTGAGCTTACAGGACTGCGCCATCATATTTCACAGCCAGCACACAAATAACCAGAAGCTAAAGAAAGATGCTGCTATACCTCAAAAAAAGCCAATCACCAATTTTTTAAAATTTCATTCAGAATCCTAATGAATTCATTTTTCTCTGGTTTTTTTTTTTTTTTTTTTAATTCCCATCTGACGTGAGTTAATATCAAGCAAAGGCAGACAGAGAAACCTCTAGCTGATGAGCTGCTTAGTAAATCTGTTACTACAGGAAACATGTTCGCATCTTTAACAGGTACAAACAAAACACAACTGATGGGAAGAACACAATCAATAAAGTAGTTTCCAAAAATCCTAGGACTGTTTATCTTAAGATCAGATCTGAGCGATTTCAATTAGATGCAGATCTGTTCTGGTATTTCTCATCTTTGCCAGCTTGTCAGATAATTGCCTCTCAAGCAACTGGGGTGATCAGGCTTTCTCAGTTCAACCATTAACTCATTCTTCAACAGAAAAAAAAATATAATAAAAAATAAAAAGCTATGGTACTTTGAGTCCTTTTTCAAAAGGACAGGTATGGATTGCAGCCTGACAGGTGTTAACTATGCTACAATCATCATTCAAACTTATTTTTAAAAATAATACTGCAGCATAATAGAGAATTTTCTAGCTTTCTGATACCTGCTGCTGTGTTCTGTACAGAGCGGGGAAAAACAAGGTTGTGCAAAGTTCATTGCTGGATACAGCTGAAAAGTTTGATTAATAATGACTACTCATTCTGCATCTGCATTTTATTATCCTAAGCCATTATGCTCATCTCTCATAAGGTAAGCACATGTGAGCCAGAATTATAGCCAATTTACATGGAAAGAAACCAACCAAACCAAACTACTTCTCACCACCCGGGTGTGGTACATGCTTATGTGCTTCCTCGAGTCAGAACCACTGGCTGCTGAGAAACACCACTGTGCCTTCAGAAGAGCCATAGCGTGTTGCCCCAGAGGTGGAACCACTCTTTGACGCTGACGTTTACACAAGAGGAGTGCGGATGCATCCTGTTTCTTAAAAGTCTGTGGAAGGTTTGGAGATCTGCCTGGGTGAAATGCACAGCATAAATATGTGGTTATCATCAATACGCTTCTGTCTTGGATAAACTTCTGGCTAAGTGACACCTACGAAAACTCCTTAACTTTCTGTAATTAAAGCAATATTAGAATAATCCCGTTTCACCATGACAAAATATTACTGGAGACCAAGGAAGACCTTAACGGCTGCTTTAATAGGCATTTCAGAATGCAAACTATACCCACTGAAGCAATATTTTTTCTTACCTCTATGATATATTTCCTTTCATGAAGGTACATTGCAAAATAAACTCTATTCTTCATTGTGTTCTAAAAGTGTCTGCTTTGAACTATTTAAACTATTTTAATTACTAACTGTTTTATCAGCATAAATAAAATTTGCTCACTGACCCATATATTTCTTATCTAAGTGAACTGAGCTACTTCTCCCAGAGCATTTTGGTCAGGTTAGCCTGGCTTTGTGAGCAGCGCATAATGATATGCGAGCTAAAACCATAACTATGTCAATTTAAGGTCAAAAAGGCCTATTTGTGGTTATTATGGAAATCAGTTTAAATGCGAGGTGGCTAAACAATGCGTCTTTGCGTACTGGCTCAGCAAAAAAAAAAAACACAAACAACCTGCCAACATCTGCTTTTTGAAGTGTCAGATAACATTATTTCCAGGATGACATCAAGGCCCTTCATTGGCTATGCATAAGGTCAGTGAATATTAACTTCATTTACACTTGGCTGAGAATTGGCTGGTGCCAACAATAGAGGTTTAGATCCTCTGCTGAGCAGGGTTAAAAACTGACAGAAAGCTGCCATTGAGGAAGATGGATGATCGTACCGGCTGACCCTATTCCTCCCCAAGTGTCACAGCGTCGGCCTCTTTTCTATCTCCGCAACAAAAGACCCTCTCTGAGCTTCCCAGTGGCCTTCAGCTTTATTGGTGCTAACAGGCCCAGACATTTTCATCGATTGGATTCTCTACCTCTTAAACACAAGATCTTGCCCTCCCTGGCTAGCCAAACCTTGGCACAGATGTCTTTTTTTGTAATTGCTTCTCTGCTGTCTGTTGGGAAGGATGCAATCGGACAGGCGAACATCATGTCAACACAGAAAATGCTTCACCATTTATCTCAGTTTCCCAATGGCATTTTAAGGAAAGTGATACGCTGTTTGCCTGGGGGAGGGTGGGTGTTTAACCCTTCAGTGCCTCAAGGCATCTATAAATGCAGAAAAAGAAGTTGCTATAATGAAATTCGAGCGCATTCGTCCTACACATAATACTTTCCCAATCAAAATATTTGAAATACACATCTCTAAACACACAGAAATCTGTTTAGTGTTGCTACTCTGTGTGCTTCTGTGTCAGATCCTCAAGGGGCTTTTCAGTCAAGTTCAAATATGCATTTCGTAAATAATAAGGCTTGAATAGTTAATAATGTAAGCATATGTAGAATTTCCAGTCTATTTAAGTCTGAGGCCACAAACTTAATAAAAATCACAAAAACCCATTAGAAGCTTAAATGGATGAGAACATATCTATTACACCGAATGAAAAGAATCAGACATCTTTTAACATTTGAATGACAGAATGACTGGAGAAAGGATATAAAGGAAATGTAACAGAGCTGTATAGAGTGCTTTGGGGTTGAAGAGAAAAAAAACAACTGATGTTCTTTTTTATATATATATATTATTTTTTTTAACACCTGCTACTGGACATTGCTGGCAAAAGCGTGATGGATTTGACAAGCCACTTGTTTGATCCAATAGAGCTATTCCTGTCTTCTGCATATACCATGGAAACACCCAGCCTCCTATCATAAATTATATATTTTTTTTCCCAGAATCTGGGCCGTGCTGCATGTGCTCTGTGCCAGACTGATTGTGCAGAGCCACTCTAAAAGGCATTATAACCAGCTAGAGGACTGGTCTCCCACCGAGGTACAATCAACTGGATTCTAACAACCCCTGCTCTGCCTAATGTCAGTTTATAGCCAGAAGTGAAAGCCCTACTAAAAACCATGGCTCAGGTTATATCTAGCAGGGCCTGGCACAACTCTCAGAACTAAGGATGATCTAAAAACCATGCATATAAAAACTGAAGGGGAAAAAAAATGAAAAATGGGGGGGGAAGGAACCAAAACAGGGCTATGGGGTTTGTAGTAAATATTATGGAGTTATTCTCTGAAATATTAGGGTAGAAATGCCAAATACTGGAGATATCACAAAGGTGGGGGAAAAAAAAAAGTAATCTGACCTGGCAGTCCAGCCCATAAAGTGAAAAGAAGTATCAGCCACCAAAACTACTTCTCTGCCATAATGTACCGTGGCGGGATGGACCAAATTTTTTCAGTTTTCCAATAATGCTTCTAGTTATAATTGAGGAAGCACGTTGGAGGGAGTGGGGAGGTCATCAAGTAAAAAGGCAAACATTTTCAGCCAGGGGAGAGGGAAAAATGGCACTATTTTCAAACCAGCTGTGATCAAGAAAGAAGTTTACCTCAGCCATAAAAAAACAGTAGAAAAGAAAGCCCAGCCATAATTCAGCCATAAAACTAAAAGATGTACTGTGAAAACATATGTGTGAAAGCAGCTGAAGTGATTTTTGAAAACACAGCAATACATATATTTTTTGGAATGAGATGTTTATTGCATACGCAGCCTACCGCAATATAAAATAACCCAATTGTGTGATTGCACACCAAGACTCATGATGACTTCTTTTTTTGCACTACTGGTAGGGAATATTGCCACAGTAATGAGGAAAACACACACATTTTTCATATTTGTTGTAACTCCTATTAAACAAACCGCTCTTAGCGAGGGCTGCAAGACTGGGCCCTTGCTCTTTGTGTTAATAACAGATGGTTATAACACAGGGCCAATTCCTGTTTTTCTTACTCTCACAAGTAGTCCCAAGGGACTACTTTTTTTAAATTTTTTTTAGGAATAACACAAGCAAGATTTTACCCAAGGGAAAACAAGCAGTTTTGCAACAAACACGTTTGTGATCAGCTTTTCCACTGGCTAAATGTAGGGAGCTCTGTCTCTTTGGCACACTCTGTCAGCCCTGAAGGATGCGTTAAGGAACTCCAGTTGCAGGTATTTGGAAGGAAGAAGGAGAGGGAGAACTGGCACGTAAGTATGAAATGATGACAGCTCTCAACAGATTTCCCCAATATGTTTCAGAAACAACTATCAGGGATTGAGATTGGCAAAGGATCCCCAGCAGCACGCTACTTCCATCTGGACTGGGTGGAACTGTACTATCTCCGAAAGCAGATAGCTATGGGGATTTTAAAGAGGACAAGGCATATCCACTCATTAATTTACAGACTTATAATATATATAACACAGGAGGTCTTCCTCCATGGATAATCACAGAAAAAAGGCTCCAGTCAGAAGATATTCCCCATCACCTTAATAAAAAGCCCTCCATCTGGGGGGGGTTGGGGGCGTGGTGGTGGGTTGTTGGTTAACAAACCCAAGTTAACCATGACATATATTTGTAAGCATATTCTGAAAAGTAAGTGAAGAAATATTAAAGAGAAATAAGTACCTTTGAAGCAGGTGCTTATCATAAGCTGAAGATGACCTGTTCACATGTACAGGGAAGTATTATCTCTCCACATGGGCTGTGCTGTCCGTAAACCACCATGCTGTTTCTTTAGCTAACTACTATCACTGCTGTACAATCAGGTGTCCACCACAAGCAGGAGGAGGAGCTGAGCCACTGTTCCCATGGGGCAAAGGCTACCCAGCATAGCACAAGTGTAATTTGTATATGACACAAAAAAGGCTTGTTATATCCCCTTTGAAAAGGAGGCTTGAGGGTGCCACAATTTGGGCAATGCCACTTCACCAAGTGTGAATGGAAGATCAACGATCATTGAGTTCCAACCCCCCTGCTATGGGCAGGGACACCTCCCACTAGAGCAAGTTGCTCAAAGCCCCGTCCAGCCTGGCCTTGAACACCTCCAGGGATTGGGCATCCAGAATTTCTTTGGGCAAGCTGTAAATATAGATGAGGGTTTATAAATATAAATTAGGGTTTGGGGATTTTCTTCCTCCTAAAGAGGAAACTACATCAGTATGTATCTATTAGGTAAATACATACAGAATTTTATACAGCAATATCCAACAATACTGTGTCAATGTGATTGCTTGCGCACCTCAGACATTCACAGCGAGAAACAGCACAATGAGGTTACCCGCATTTACCAGCCCAATCTAGCCTCTTCTTCATTGCGACCATAGTGCTAGAAAGCTATGGTTTAAACTTACAAATCAAGTGAATCTAGAATATCTCCCTTTAGAAAGAAGGACAGCCCAAGCAAAAGATCTTTTTGTGTACAGGGAGCTGATCTGTAATGTTTTCATGTGTTCAGATGACCTGAACAGCCTGTTTGTGCATAGTCCCAGAACACGTCCATCAATCAACGTCAACATTCTTCCCAGCTCCACTTTGACTGGCAACTGACAGTCAGTTATCTCCTGAATGTTAATTAATAATGAATACCCTTGTCACTGCTTAAATACACAGAATGTCTTTAAATGGTGGAATTTAAAAAATGGGGGTTGATCTGTGAGAGCAGGGATTGTATTTTTATTTAGTCCTTGTATTAAAGAGAGAAATAAAATTGCTCATTTAAAGACTGCATATTTTTTGTACTGTCAACATTTGCTTCATTTTCTGAAAACTGCTCATCTCTACCTGTGTCATGCAATTTGGAATCTTATATTCCTGGATAAATGATTTTTACAACAGTAATACACAATACAGTGAGTGTATAGTTCTACATATGACAGAAAATCTTTAAGATAAAAGATCAAAAGTAGGCCTGTCATTGTCTCCTCCACTGTTGCACTCACCCAGGAAAAAGAAAAAGCATGTTTTAAGGAGATGTTATTTCTCTCCCTTGTTTACTGGAATTATTCACTAGCAACTCCACTGACAAGACTTTTTTTAACAATAGGCCAAATAGAGACTTATTTCAACTGACAAACTAAAGCAGACAAACAAGCATACACATGGTAAAGCCAAAGAATTGCCCCTTTTAATCAGAAAATTAAGTGATATGCAACTAATGATAAGTGAAAGTGAACAGCAGAGAAAGTCACAGATCACCCACTGAATATTCTATTTAATCTGCATTGGGGGACATGATTTTCAACCCTGCTTATGATTTTAAGCACATGACATTTTCATACTGCCCAGCATCAGGCTTCAGATTAAATCTGGCTGAGACTTCCATAGGTGAGATAATTAGGTGCCAATGTGGAGCCTTGGGATTTGTTAACAGTTAAACCAATGTCTGTTTCCTTTAGGTACCATTTGAGGGGACTTTATCAGTACTTTTTTTCCTAGTTAGCATCAATAAAGCTGCCTACATTTTGAAAGTTTTCCAGTTGTGATTATAAACATATTACCCTTACACAATCAGCACAAAAGAATGTCACAATTACAATCTACTCAAGAACAAAAATAATTAGTATTAATTTATACTGAAGAGCTACTGGTACAGAAAAAAACCTTTTCAGTAAGTTGGACAAAAATGAATTTAATTTATTTACTGTGCAAATAAATTGATCAAGAAAAAAATCTACTGACATTTTGAAATGTGAGATCAACATCTGATTTCAGGAAAGACACTGTATCGTGGGCCTAATCCAACACAACAAAATCAAGTAAGAATACTCTCTCTTCAGTAAGATTCCTATCACATTCCAAAATCAACTCTATGTAGCAATTAAAAAAGAAATACCAAAGATAATCTTTAAAAAAAGATCTGTTTCATGCAGTCTTTTTCTTTCTACTTCATTTTTCTTATTTGATATTTTAAGACTTCAAATAAAACTATATGGTCTAACAGAAACAAGAAAAAAAAATCAATACATCTCCATTTGCTTTGACATACAAACAAATCACCCTTAAAACAAATGAAAAATCAGTAGAACATTTTCTCCAGTTCTATCATTCACTTCAGAAATATATATACATATATATCGTGCAAATAAATCGATGAAGACAAAAATATACTAACATTTTGAAACATGAGAGCTCAAGCATCCAAGACTAAAACTTCTATATTTTTAATATGTCATTTATATAAATATATATAAAGAGACACATATATAAGACAGCTCAGAACTTAAAAAAAATGGAACCCATCACTCCACTTGAATGGTTCTAACTGCTAAACCATGGGAAGAGCAAGTTTCAGCAGGGGCTCATAAAATCTTCTAGCAGTGACTGAATGTTAGTTAATAAGCATGCCCTATTTGGAGCAAGAGATCCGAGTTCAAATGCTCCTCAGGAAGAAAAATAATTGACCTAAGTCTGGAAAATTTGACTTGCATGAGATCATGTAGATATGATCCGTGATCACAGCCACATGTTGCCCACTCAGAGCATGTTCCACAGACAAGTTTTTGAACATGTAAATTGTTCCAGCGTCAACAGAGCTGAACTGTTTGGCACACAACCTGCCAAACTTTTTAAGAATACAATAAACTTTACTTATAGAATCTTAATTGCCAACATTCTTCAAGCACTTTCATGATAGCTAAGCAAGAGGTCCAAAATTTTAAATTAGAGATTTAACAAGATTCTCAA
>VZTM01030042.1:2811-13459 GCA_013400555.1 Jacana jacana
CCGAAAAACAACAAACCCAAACACGGAACAAAAGATGCAACACAAGCAAATCTTGGAGAATTGTTCTGCTTTGTTGCAAAGCACTATTTGTTAATTACAGAGACACTTAGCACAGTTCTGTCATGCGAGCCATCAATGTAAACACTTACTTGCACCGGTGATTTTGCTTCGGTTGCTTAGCTACTTCGTAGAGGACAAAGGGAAGGGAGTAAGTGTTGCAAGATCGTATTGTGCAATTCCTTGCTTTAAGCAGAAAATGATGAGCAAGTCTGCATAGTCCTCTCACCCACCAAAATTCGCACACTGATTCTTACCACTCCCTCTCTTCTTAATTAGGAATGGGTCTGCTGGCTTCTTAAGGTCAGAAGGAGAGAAGGGTAGAGATGTTAAGAGAGGGCAGTATCCTGCCAATTGTGCTGTGAAAGGCCCTGAGGCTCCTGGGCCTTAAAATTCTTGTTAATATGCTAATTGCTTATAGTTAATAATGTCTGAAGGTAATCCTTGGGCTCCATATGCAAGGTTTTACCAGGTGGGGCAGCTGGGTCTGTATTACTAAGTCTTGCTGGTGAAGTAGCTCTAGAGCTTTCCATGTTTATCAGTATGTAGAACTGTAGGATATCCTTTTCCAGGGCAGTTTCTCTTTCCTGGTGTGTTTTGTCTACGGCTGGCTTGCTCTTCCCACAGCTTCTGCCTAGACTGAAAGTCTTTCTGAGGTTTAGGAGACCATACGTGTGCCCTTGCTGTGTTATGTTCATGATAACTAATGTTGTAGCACTTGGACCCTCTGAGAAAGGAGCAGCTACAGATAAGTGCAGACTGGGAAAGATGAAGTCTATCATTCTTTGAGCCATATGTCTTTGCATCTATTTAACAGAGCAACAGCAACTAACTCCCATCAGCTAAAAAGCAGAGAGAGTTCTTGGGCGCTAGGACCCAGCTTTGAACGTGTTCAGTTGTTTCTAGTGCCTGGTTCTTGCTGAACTTCTACAATGCAGAAAATGCTTAATGCCCTGCAGTATCATATGCCTTGCAATGTTGTGGGCTGGGGCTGCTGTTAGGATCATGCAAATCCAGTGGTCCTCATTGGGCTTACAGTTGTGCCACACGCTGATACACGGACCAAAGGGATCTCAGAAAAGAAGCAACCCCTCCCTGCTGGGTAGCCACCAGCATCCCCAAGCTTTCCTTCTCTTCAAAAGGAGAAGTGTGAGCAAACAGCTGCTTCCTACAGCTCTGAAATCCAAACTGGTTCTTTCAGACCTTCAGGCATGGCACTGAAACTTTCTCATTCAGGATAGCTGTTCAAGACGAAAGGTGGAGACAGAGCAGTTCAGATTTGGCTTTACTCTTCCAGCTGCTTGCTTATGTGCCACTAGTTGGTGGGTGGTTGTCTGCCTACATCCTTTCCTGGGTTATTCTAAGTTGGGTTTACATGTACCTTCTTATTCTGCCTTATTAAATTAGCAAGCCTCTGAGAAACCCTTTCAAAATCTTTGCTTTGGGAAGAATTTTTAAGAAATTACTGTATTCTAGTAGTTTAAAAACAAACAAACAAACAAACAAAACAAACAAACCCCCCAAAATTATAATAAATTACTTTGTAGGGATATAGAAATACTTCACACGTTTTTTTAAACTTGATTATTCTGGGGAACACTTCAAACAGGTGTGCTGGCAGGGATGTCGCGAACAGATGGAGGTAATAATAATGAAACAAAATTCAGTAGCTACTAATTTGCTGGATTTGGTCAGGAGAGGTTTATCAAGGACATTTCTGACAGCTTTTTTTCTGATGTGATGATATTCTTTTAGTGTAAACAGAAGCTACAGGGCTTGATAATATACAACTGAGGATTATGTCCATTGTAATTTTTTTATGTTGCTTTTAAAAACTAGTATTATATTCAAAATACTTATTTCTGAGACAAAGTGGACAATATTAGTTGGCATCTTGTACTTTATTAAATGTAAAACATTTCCTTAACTTAGTGATGTGTTTAAAAGAATACTGTAAGTTACTGAATATACAACGGTGATAACTGTGTTTACAATAATTTTCCAATTCGTACTGTTCAGTGGTAGCCAACTTGTTTAAGACTTAAAATTAAGGCATACTGCCATTGGCAGTCTTGGAAAAATTAACTCAGTGCTGCTGCCACTAAATAACGTGGGATGGATACCATAGGTTTAAATGGCAGCAGAATTGTATTTCAAGCCTCTGTCTTAAGTACTGACTTACTTTTGTACTAATGTACAAAAGGCGACTTGCCTTTTGCTCATTTATGTATCCCTTTGTGTAGTACATCAGTTAGAAATCTGTTAATGATTGATTTGTAACACTAGGATCTTTATGGCAATCGCAGTGAATTTTTTGTTTGTTTTTGTTTGTTTCTGAACAGACCCTTAAACATTTTGGAATGTATAACATTGATCCTTGTGCTGGAATTGTTTACATGCAAAAAGGTATCTATGATTTTTTGCAAACAGCAACGTGCAATTTTGTATATGTGTTTTAAATTAAAGAGTTTATAAGGAAGATATTGTATGTACAGTACTTGGACATGAGTATTATTTCTTTGATATAAATATCTAGAGGAAAATTAAAACTGCTTTATATTCATATTTTTGGCTGGGTTTTCATTATTTCAGCAAGAAATGGAAAAGTTAGCCTAAGGCATCGTTGTAATTTTATTGGAAAATCCAAGAAGAATTCGTTGATCTGGGTTTTTTAAAAAATATTTTTGAGCATGCTTAATATGCTGCTTCTTTCAATTGCATCAATATTTTGAAGTGAGAGGAAAGAAAAATTGAAAAATTTCTTCTTGTAAAAATGCTGTTCTTCAGGATAACTTCCCTATATGCTAGAGCAGATTCAACTCAACAAGTAAACTTTTAAAAAGAATAAAAGAGGTGAAGAGAAAGTCCAGCTCTGGTGACATCAGATTTCAGGCCATTCCCAAGGAAAAACTGACTGGAGTCATCAGCATTGTGGGATGGGACTCCAGTTGACTGTGTCTTGACTTTTCTGTTTCAGTGGAATGAGTGGTGTTAAAAACTTTTTGCTATTTAAACTACTATGAAGCCACATCTGGAGCAAATCTGTTGAATAAGTCAACTATTTTTCTTTCTATTCAACCATGATTGTTCTTACGCCTGTTGCTACATCTTGACATATTCCCAAATGAGAGCTACTCAGTAAATATCACCATGTGCTAAAAACATTTCTGAACGCCCTGTTAAAAAGCTCCCCTGCTCTGGCAAGGCAGCCCTGCCTTCCAGATACATCCTTGCAAACTGAGTGACGAGGGGAAGGACTGAGTGCCAAGCCCCACCAAGAATGCTCCAAGGATGCCAAGTTTAAGTAAGCGCTGAGAAGTGCGGCTGTGCTGGTGGCATTTGGTTACACCAGCTCATACCCCAGCAGACAGCTGGACTCTGGCTTGTTCTCCAGGGCTGCAAGGGTTCCAGACCTGACACTGAAACGGTGGTAGAAGGACTAGTTTCTTCTGGTTTAAAGTATGAGGACTAAGATTTCAGAAGCACGCAAGAGTTTGAGAGAGGAAAAAAATGGAATCTGTCAGTGCACTGTAGTCAAGCTGCTGTATGTTGGTATGTATGGTTCATGAACACATAATAAGTCTGGTGTGGGCTTAGCATGACTTCTAAATGTGAACTATGCCTCCTTCAGCATTCTGGGAGTTACTTAAAGCTTTTTAATCTCCACGTTGTGAATGACTGCAGGCTGTGTTTCACATAGGCTAGGCAGACCACTCCTTCCAGATTTCCACTGCACTCTAATACAGATTGCTTCCTGGGACGGTCTGCAGCTCTCTTGCAAAAATCTTGATGCTTTCCAAATAAAATACAGAGGGAAGGCAGAACAACAAGATGGTGAGAACCTTTAATGCTTTCATAGATGCATGAGGATATTGTTGCTAAATTTGGATGTCTACCTGAGCTTCAGATCCTAGTCCCATAGGAAAGTATTTAGAATATGGGGTATAGGAACTGATCTACTTGTTCTCTTTTAGCTTTCAGTTCTTCTGGCCTTGAGTGTCTCAGTGGTGCCTTCAGAAGTCCTCAGGGAGGAGATCATTCAGACTGATTATGTTATATTACCCATAGGGTGTGGAGTAAAAGCCGGGTGCTTTGCATTGGTTGAAGAGCCTGCAGGAGTGTGTTAATTTTTTTTGCTTCTGAGATGGTCCCCTTTCTCTTCCCTGTCTGTTTCTGGGATCCTGGCAAGAGTGGAACAGACACAGCCCTCACATGGCTTCCAAAAACTGTGTCCTAAGGTAATAATTCAACAAGTCATCACTTATTCCTGCCATCACTGCAGGATGGCAGACTAAGTGAGGCAAAGGCCAGTGGTGCTCTTGCAGCCTACTATTTCTTTTCTTTCAAGTCTAAGTGACTCAGGTTCTGGCATATGCCCCTCAGGCAATTGCATCAGTTGCCAGAAATCAAATAGCAAGTGACACACAAAAGCTGTGAACTTTTTTTGCTTGTTCTTATGTGGGCTGTTTACTTTCTCTTTCACCTGTATCTGGCTGCATTAAAGTAATTTTTAGAAGTTTTCCCTTTCTCTGGTGTGACATAGCAATGTGCAAGATATGACACACAAATTGTGTTGGGTTTCCCCCTACCAACTGTAAATGTGGTCAGGAAATGTAAATGACAAGATTTCAGCACATTTGGGCAGATGTCTCATCATCTGAGCTATTGTGCCAAATGCAAAATTTGTGCCTTTGTCATTTTTGCTGCAGTTCTCAAATGTCAGTTTCAGAAAGACCCTGCTGCATGGAGGTGGGGAGCTGAAGACAGTAGCCAAAGAGTGTGTCAGTTCAGAGGGGAAGTTGGATGGATGGAGGCTCTTCCTTACTGTCAGCTTGTGGTCTGCATGTCAGACAGTGCTGGAGGCCTGATTCCTTAGAGTCCAAGTTGGAAAGGCCAGTCACAGCTTCCTAGATACATGTCACGTCCCATGATTTGACTTCTATGGGTAATACATCTTAATAATTGAGCATTGGAGGGTATCTCAAAGCTCATTCTCCAGGAATAAAGTAATGTGTACCAAGAGGCACGGGAGAAGACAAATTAGGCAGCCAGGTCACATTTAGTTCTCACCATCTCCTTGCAGCTTTTCACTAATGTGTGAACACAGCCACTTTCTGAGGCATAGCGTTGTGTTGAATAGTCTCCTGTTCAGTTCAGACCTAGCATCAACACCACACTACTTAAGGTAAAAAAAACTGGGATTAAATGTCTGTCCTTTAATCATCCTGTTGTGGGGGTTTTTATTTTGTTTTTCTTTAGTCAAGCAAGTTTTTTCCTTTCGACTTGGTAGAACAGTGTCTCTGCAGTTTCTATAGGGATCTTGAAGCTCCTGGTGACTGGCAGAGAGGATAGCAAACTCAGTTGTCCATGGCCCTGACTGAGCCAACTGAAAGGAGTATGAAATGGATGTTAATTGCAACCATTGCATCTGATTAGCATCCTCAGTGAGGGACCTCAAGCAGATCTTACCCCTGCAGAAGGTTTCCAGCTACCAATGGCCTGTGCTCCACAGTGAAATAGCTATGTACCTGCATTACCCTATTTCTCAGCAAACAGCTGGATTTCCTGATGCTCTGCAAGTCCCAATGCTTATACAGAGATGCAGCAACACACTAATTTCCTTCCTCCCCACCCCATTCCCATCCCTTCTCTATGCCTGAGCCTTCCTTCGGTACCTCCCACTCACTGCTTTTCTCTAACCCTGATGCTGCGTCTCCATCTGCTCCCTCCGGCTGCAGTTGGCAGCCTCCCCAGCTCCCCTCCCTCTCTCCTTGCATTGCTCGCCCAGGTGTGTGGGGGTACTTCTCTGCTCTGCAGCTCACTGAATACAGCCCCTGAAGAGAGAAGAACCGAGAGAGTGCATGCTGGCAGCAGTGCTCCCCTCCACGTTTTCAGCTCTTGATATACAAAAGAGGAAAATCTCAGTTCAATGAACTACTAAACTGACCAACCATCACAGATGCAGAGAGACACTGCCTGACGAGTGAGTTCTGGGAATACACGAGGTCAGCATGGCCTTGCTGTCCCATGTTGGTCAGGACCGTGGTAAAGCCACAGTGAGAATGTGGCCCTAAAAGCTGGGTGGGCTTTGCAGACTTGTCCCTTGGCTCCAAGGAAATCTTGGACTTCACTTCTCTTTAGGGTTTGTGTTTAGTATGCTTAAATGTGGCAGAAAATTAAGGAAAATCCCAGAAAGAAAATTACAGAAAATTGAGACTAATGTAAATACTTTGGGGTAAAATACCAGCATGGGTAGACTTGTAATTATTCCCCAAAATATGCTTTATAAAATTGGCAGCTTGAAGGTAATTAAGCAATACAGAGGTGCCAGATGATTTCTGCTGTTTTGCCACAGGGCACTCCAGTGTCTGCAGTCAGATAGTAAGTAAGAATTGCTGAGGGTGAGGGGAGAGGGGAATATATTCCAGGCTTTTTCTCTCCTCACTGTATTCTTTGGAGGAGAGATGGAAATTTAACCTCAGGTGCTGGCCAGCTGTGTTGATCTCAGGAGGTTAACAACTGCCCTTCCTCACCTACAATTTCTCTTTTCCACAGTCTAGCTATTTTTAGTGGGTGGTGGACAAAACACTTTCTTACGGACTGTTCTGAACTCTGTTTCCAGACTACCTGAGAGCATGCACTCTGGATAAGACAGGCCCAAGCCAAAACCCAGCTGTGCAAATGACTGGCCTTTTTATTCAATCATTGAATGTCTTCAACCTTCAATATTCCCCTTAGATCATCCCGTGCCTTTCTGAAGGTGCTGGGGTCCCACTGATCACTGATTCTGGAGATTTTAAGGGGTGCTCTTGCCCATGAGCCACTGCTTGGGAAAGCCATGTGGGCTTTCCAGTGCCTGCATAGCTATGGCTCTGGCAACATAACTCATGACAAACCTTTCCCAATGCCTTACCGTTAATACTTTCGATTTCTTTAAATGAGACACAGGGCAAATGTGACTCATTGTCATTTTCAGGAAATGACAGATTTGCAAAGCGTAGCCCAGGGGAGTGCAAGCCTTACGCATGCAGCTGGGATTGATGTGCAGCCACCTCCTGCTGTTGCTCCTTTTCCCTTCAACTTTCAAAATTAGCTTCAGTACTTTCCTTTTGGCAGCCAAAACCGGGAGAGACTTTCTACTGTTCTGCGTTGCCTTTATGTGAAGTGAATGTGCTGGGCTAGAAAGAGATGAATCCACTACATGTCAAACTGCATGCTGGCATAGCTTTACCAAAGCACACTGATTTCTCACTGCACACACCAGCTTTGCAAGAAGCTGAAGAAGGTGAGTCTCTCTCCTTCTTGAACAGATTGGTGATTGTTACTGCTGGGCACCATGGTGCTGGCAGCCAGGCTGGAACATCATATTTACGCCTTTATACTGCTTCATGCCACTGCAGCAGCCACACCATTCGTCAGAGCAGGTATCCTGCAGCAAGAGTGTTTGTGTCTGGCCAGCAATTGTTGCAACAGCTGGAGCCTGACCATTCTGTTTGCTGCTCTTCCCCATTGCTGGCCAAATTAAAATCATGTAGGGCCTTCTGCAAAACCACTTCTCTACACCAATAGTTCCTGGAGTCTGCATTAGTACTGGTGTTAGTCCTATCCAAAGTGCCCCAGACGCATCAGGGACGTATAGGCAGCACTTCAGGCATCTTTGCCCTGCCGCTGTGTAACAGGAAGGACCTGGTTGGACTTCTGAGCTTTTGAGGTTGTGAGCTCAGGAAAGGTAAAGAAAAAAAACCACACAGGGGGCTTCATTTTTCACTACATCAGGGCTCTCCTAGGGGAGAGTGAGATATCCTGAGCCAAACTGAGCACTCTGTTGAGAGATCCCCAGGAAGGATGGACCTGCAGCTGCCTTAATCAGACAGTTTTGCCAAGTGAGGAGACCCAGGTAGTCTCCCAGGCTGTTTTAGACACATGAGTCCTTGTGGTCCACAGCTAACCATTTTATTTAGCTTGCATCTCTTCACGGCAGCACAGCCCAGTGGAATAAATCTACACACATAACTAAATGCAGCCCTCCCAAGAGACAGCTCTGCACACAATGCATCTGCAGGTCAGTGGAAAAGCTGCAGACCAAGCCTCCACTCGTCTGGGCTTGCAATAGACCAGAGTCCCAGCACACTGAGACACAAGGGCTTAGCATTTGCACAAAAGTTCACAGAAAGCAGGCCTGGAGTTTGCCCCTTCTCTTCACTTCCTGGTACTTACTGCTGTGCTGCACTTGGCTGGCACACTCCTCAGCAATGTGGGTTTGAACGGCCTGAACATCTCTGTCCCTGTGTTGTCTCTTCCGCTTCCATATTTGGTAGGGTCAGGAAAGGCAGGCATGCAGGACAGCAGCACTTACAGAGCCCATGCCCTTGTGACTTGGTATCTGTTTGACATCCCAAGGTGTGGGCGGAGTAAGCACAGTGTTCAAGGCACTGCAGTGGGGACCTGGGCAAACAGGAGTGAGGTAGTGTCTGAGGCCACAGAGCAAATATTTGCCTCTAACGCACTTTGGCAGATAACTGAAAGGCAGCCAGCAAAGGGTGGAGAAGTCCAGTGGAGACAAGGCACTACTTGTTTTCTCAGCCATGCAGAGGACATAAATGCAAAGCCAGGGCCATTAAGTCCTCTCAAGTAGCCATAAAAGGTGAAAAACAGGAGTGGGCTAGTCCTAGCTGGTCTACACTAAATGCCTAAGTGCCCTCCAAGCACAAGTATGAGCAAAATCTCAGAGGTGGTTTGCCTGTGTCTGATCTGCTGGCTTGTTCCTCTGAGAAACAGCCTTCTACTCAGGAAGAGGGAGGGAAAATACCTTCCTCTGCTGTCTCTCTTCCTTCATATCTTCAGCAGGAGCTGCCCATCACTGAGCTCTGACTGGGAAGGCTGGGGTGGAGACAAACCAGCTGGCACCAGCTCCTGATACCATCTTGAACCTTCAAACCTACAGTTTGCTGCTTACTGCATGGTTGAACAAACTGTATTTACCTCCTGCTGGGTCTGTGGCATTGAGTGTTTCATGATCCACCCAGCTGGAAACCTTTCTGCTCCTTAACAGTAAGGTGCAAGGGCAGATCATCACTACTGAGCTTGCCTCACTCCTCCCCCGAAAAGAGCACGGGGCTAGGCAGAATTAGACCACCCTTAAGTTCAAGGCAGATTTAAAAGGCAGAAAACAGTATTTTGTGGTGTTTTCTTCTGAGAAATAGCAAAACTTGTGTCAGTCTGGATCAGCAATGTTCCCATTGCAATGAGAGTGCGACTTTCTTCCTTTTTTGTACCTGGTTTTGCTGTTTGCAACACCTATGTGTATCCTGCTTTCTTAGAGAGATTTGGTAGCAAAGGGGAGGCTTCATCCTTGTGGTAACAGCTGTTATGGCCCCAGAAGTGGGTGTTGTAATGTGACTATGTCTGTGTGCCCCACAGCACTGAAAATCACTAGACCAAGGAGCCTTGGCTCCAGGACAGGCAGGGTACAAGGGCATTCTAGTATTTAATACTTCCCTCTCTGAAAAGATTTCATTCGATTTCTCCTCAGTTTTCTCCCAATCATCCTTTCAGCGTGAAAATCCAGCTAGTCATCACCTTCATGTTCAGGGTGAAAAGCTGTTAATGTACAGCTGTACCCCTGGTGGGAAACCTGTTAGACCCTCTGGAAATGAAGATGGGCAGAATGATACTCTCCAACACCTGAAAAGAAAGAGAAATGCTCACTCATTTCTCCAAAGGATGGTTCACCCTTCATCCCCAGAATGGAGAATGTTTTCTCCCTGAAATAAGTGCTGGGCATAGGAGAAGATCACGTTGTGGGGAGTCACACATGAGGTCTTGCCATCATGACCTGCCCTGCTCCCTGCACCATTGCTTTTCTCACCGACTCTGGGCTGCACAAAGGTCATAGCACAACAGGATCTGCCTGCAGGGAAAAATCCCGCCCTCGGAGGCATCCACCCCACACCTCTCAGGGAGCACCCTGGTGGAGGAAGGGCTGTTGTACTGTGGGTAAGGAGATTGTATTCTCAACCAAGCAGTGCTTCCTGCTGTGTAATGCAAAGAATTCTAATCTGTTTCTTTTCACTCTCTTGTTGTCCTAAACCTGTTGCAAGCTGAAAACATGGTAACAGATTTTGGGAACCTGCCGGTCTAAAGCTGGTGAAACCATGGGGCTATTTGACACAAGCTCCATGGCAAACAGCAGACAGAACTTCAGAAAAGAGTAAGGAGAGATAAAAGACCTTCGCCCCCCTGCTGAAGAATGTCTGGGAACCTTTGGGGCAAAGGGTTGCTCTGGGGTATTCACATTTAACAGTTGCCATGGAACTTGTGCCACAGATTTGTTAAGCTTTCGGAAACTGCTGATGTCACAAAATCCTGATGTCACCAGCAGAAGTTAACTGTGCATCTTGTGAAGCAGCTTATCCGTTTGCTGAGTTTAGGACCTATTCTCTGCTAATTCTATAGGATGTCAACAGATGTGGTGGCACA
The DNA here is from genome assembly GCA_013400555.1 of Jacana jacana. Classification (NCBI taxonomy): domain Eukaryota; kingdom Metazoa; phylum Chordata; class Aves; order Charadriiformes; family Jacanidae; genus Jacana; species Jacana jacana. The sequence goes on from VZTM01030042.1 coordinate 13,348, forward strand.
GTAGAAATCATAAAAAAACAATGAGTGCAAGTTCCCCGATGGATGATTTATCTCCTCCCTTTCTGTAGGAAACCTTGACCATCTGCAGGTCTCAACATTTGCTTCTCTGACC
>VZTM01030052.1:244-10972 GCA_013400555.1 Jacana jacana
TCAAAAGCGATCTTATTTATTAACAAATCTGTTAGACTGTTGCTTAAAGGACACTTGAGTGAATGATGGGGTTCCCCATTAAGGATGCTATTAATCCTTTGAAAATCTTTTAGTTTGGCTCCTAACAGATTATAAAACATAAAACTGTGTACAGCCTGCATTGGACTCCCAATTAATACTCCAGTTGCTAGCTTCTGATCTTCTAGGTGACATCATACAAACACTCTGCAGAACAGATTTCTATTTCTATATGAGATTTAAAACATAATCTTTCTTTTAGTGCAATATGTAAGTGCATATAAGTATACAAGTGCAATATATAAGCTGTTATTTACAAATTCCTCAACAGAGCACTTTTGCCTGTTGCTACAGAAGATCAGATTTATTGACCCAGGCATCACATCCTTGTATTCCCAAAGTTGATGTCCATGGTAAATGCTAGAAATTTGTGATATCTTACAATGCTTTACAATACATTCCATATCTGGAATGGTTTATCTTCTTTAAGATCTTATTTTTCTTTAATGGTAAGCGTTGGCATTAAAATTCATCTACATGTACATAAACAGTATAAGATAAAATATAAACTGATGATAGTAAATAATTTAATTTTCACAAAGTCTCTATTTGTATTTTACAGTCTGCTGATACAATATTATTTACTTTGCTGATGGTGAAGAAACAACAATATATGGTATTTCTAACATTAGAAAAAGAACAGACGAAGATTATTTTTCCCCCTTCCTCAAGATGCAGACCAGTTCTCCTGTACAGTGCCAGGTGATACACCTTTTGTGCATTGGAAACTTGAGTGGAAAAAAGTTTCTCATTCTCCGTGTTAAGGGCATGGTCCACTGAGTGCTGCATAGATGAAATGCTGAAATGTCTCTGACATTATAGCTGTCAAATGCTGAAATGTCTCTGAAATGTTCTTGGCAGCTGCTGAGTAACACAGAGAAGACCTTCATCACCTCTGCTTATGCCTGTTTTGCAAATAATTTCTGCCCTATTCTTTACTGGGTACATAGGAGCTTAGTTTGTTCAATTGACACAATGAATCTGGTATGCAGGAAGGAAAATATTACGTCCACTATGGCTTCTTTGCTGACCAACAGTCCTCCAGCCAGTTATGTAAGGAAACAAGGAAACTCAAGTGGCTTCACTTTCAACTGATGCACTAGATGGGGCATGTGCTGCAAGTGGGGAATGGCAAGTGGCTGAAGCATTTGGAGATGAGAAGTATGGGCTGCTGCCCATGCGCTTGATGCCAGCCACAGAACTGCCAAGAGATCAGCCAAAAGTAGATTTTACTGATGAATTTCAGGAAGCAAGATGCCGGTATATCCATTACCAGAGTGGAGAAAATGTAGTAAAAGACAGATGTGCCTGTGTCCCTTTGGTGACTTCAGAGCTCTTTCTCTTAAGTTTCCTATCGCTACGGGTAAAAAGTTCTCTGAATTGAGAAGGCAGGCCAGCCAGCCATATGTGTGTGAGTGCAATAGTGCAGAAATCTCATCTAAGAACAGGAAAAGGGAGTTGAGGGTGAGATCCAAGTCTAAAGGAAATGTAGTAAAAGAGAGAACAGGAGCAAAGACGTTTCCATGTACCACTGTTAACAAGTGTGAAATAACAGCAGGAGTGAATTTGCAGTATATGGCATTAATAATAATAAAATATATTAATAAAGTATCAAGCGGACCAGAGAAAAAAGTATTCAAATTTGTCCTAGATAAAAGAGAAGGCCAAAAAAGAGACAAGTAGTCTACATTATGAACTTTGATTTCATAAAATAAAGTCAGGATAACTTGACTGAGAAAATGAACTAGACCTCCTATGTCAGTTGATTCTGCCCCTATTTGTGCAGCCAAGGAAAAGGATTTAGAATTATATGGGAATTCTGGTGGAAGGACAGAGCTCATCAGCAGAAGCTGAAGACAAATTGGCAGATAAACCACAGACTTGTTTTTAAGAAAAAAAAAATGGCTCCAGAGTTCATCACAGCCATGGGCCTTGAAGCAACTTTGCCCTGTGAGTTAAGCTGGAAATGTCTGTCTTACAAGTGTACTCCTGGCACTTGCAAGCTTTACTGTTTTGGCCTACATAAAATGTGCTTGCTGGGAGCTGTTACAGTTAGATCCTGAGTGGTCTGAGCTGCAACTAAAATGACTTTACCAGTTTTCCTCTGTGTATGATACAGCAACTGCAAACTTCTCAAGAAGTTTGACAGTCCAAACCCCTGAACAACTTTATTATATTACACTGACGTTCCTGACTGGTTTTGATGTTCCAGACAAAGGTAATGGCTTTCAGAAGATTTTAGGTTTACATTTGATTATTTTTAACAGTTGAGGTCCTGGGCAAACTAAAATTTACCCTTTTTAATGAAACCACTTGTTTCTTGGAATAAAAACACTTGAAAGAATATACATGGATGAAAGCTTACATATCCATTTACTCTTTATGCCATACAATCAGCTAACTTGATGATTACCTTTACAGGGGAAACTACACAGGTTTGACAAACTAATAAAAAAAAATAGTAGTGGGAGCCAAAAGGAATGCATATGCAGGAACTGATGTTAAGACTTCTAAATTTTTTAAGTGCAAGGTCCAGCATGTTGGTCAGGGAAACCCACGGTATCAATAGACGTTGGGAAATAAAGGAATTGAGAAAAGCTCTGCTGAGGATTGAGGGAAGCCCTGCTGAGAAGGACTTGGGGTTACCGGTAGATGAAAAGCTGGACATGAGCACCTGGGCACTCATAGCCCAGAAAGCCAACTGTATCCTGGGCTGCGTCAAAAGAAGCTCGAGGAAGGTGATTCTGCCCCTCTACTGTGTTCTTGTAAGACCCCACCTGGAGTACTATATCCAGTTGTATTGCATCATGGTTGCAGAGGGATTGGACTAGATGAACTTTAAAAGTCCCTTCCAACCCAAATTGTACTATGTTTCTATGAATTTTTGCCTAGTGTGGTATTTCACATGACACTAAAATCTGAGAAAAGCGATTGACATACAGATTTATATATACACATATTTCTGCTCCTAAGTTATCTCCTAAGTTTTTATTACACGGGGTTGCAAGCTCCAGGTGTTGATGCCACCTCCCTTCTCTTCAAATACTATACCATACCCGGCCATTAGCTAGAAGGCTGCTCTGAGATCAGTCTGATTTCGTAGCACCCTTGTACCCCGCCATCTGTTTGGGTCAATCTGCTATCTCTAAATTGCAAGCTTGTTAGGATGGAACTGTGGCTTTTATTCTGTGGTTGCACATTTCTGTTCCTCAGTTTTGCCTGGGACTGTTAAGCACAAAGGTAACATTAATAACAATAATAAAAACTGAAATGTTGCTGCATTGTGATTGCAAGTATCCATAGATTCTTTGGTTTTTCTCCCTAAAGGGAGAGGACATATTTTAGCAAGTGAGGTCAACTAATCTTCTGTTTTTACAGAGCAGTTATTTTTCTTTTGATGCACCTGGCAACTAGCTTGTGACTCCCACTGATGAGAGTAACTGCTTTGCTAATTGTGTGGCAAAGTGTGTTGCTGGAGGGCTTTGTTCTTCATTGAAAACAGGAGTTTTGCCTTACTGTGCTCCAGTGTGTGCTCCATAACAAGGTGAAGAGCCTGCTGGGAGAGGTGGTGCCCTCTCAGGTGCTCATGCTCCGGTGGGCAGGAACCCTGCATGGAGGTACTGTTGGACCAGTCAGAGAGCAGAAGAGACGGAGGAGATGGGAGGTGAGCTCTACTGTGGGTGGTGGAGACAGCAGTGGGCGCAGAGGCTCTAAAGATGGTAGCTGTAAGTTGATTTCACCCAAATAAAGTCAATAAATAATGCCAGTTAATATCCATGGGTATTTCTCATTTTGGTTGCATTATGGCCTCAAGTGAAGAATAATTCAAAACAACGATAGTATTGTGCTGCATACACCTAGGTAAGAATTTTCTTCCCCTTCAAGATCTATGCAGTGTTAGATACTTTGCACTGTCTTTCACTTACACTGTTAATTCCTCTACACTTTAGTATAAATAGATTTGCATTATATATTCTATACTATAGTTACATAGCCATAATCATGTCTGTAGAAATGCAAAATGAAAGGTTTGTTATAAGTGCACTGATAACTAGAACTACTTTATTCCATGTTTGCCTTTGCTCTTCACTGCTGGTCACTATATGTAGCAAAGGCAAGTCACTAGAGAAGGGAAGCAGATCATTTTGCTCATTGAGAAGCCTTTTTCCGCTCTCACCCTATATTTTTTCCTCAGTAATGGTACTTTCAAACACATAAAGGCATACACAACTCTTGGCAGGGCTGAGCCTGTGTCCTGTGGAGACTTGCAGCTGAAATGCAGTTGGGAAAAGGCTTTGCCAACCATGCACTGTGTGAGGAAGAAATCAAGGGCTTTCTCTGCTTTGAGTTGCAAGTGTATTTTGCCAAGAGGTACACCAGGAGGAGCATCGATTCATCTCCAGTCTCTGCAGTAGGTGGGAAGACTGCAAATGTGTTTCCTTGCTTGAGAGAGTATCATGCCAATCCTTTTAAGGGAAAGAAATATACAGACTATTTCTCTTAAAACTAACTGTTGTGGTTTTGTTCCAGGTTTTGACTGTGGATGTTTTCAAGGCATTCAGAAGGTCACAGGGTGAAAAGTTTTGATGAAACTTAGTAAATAATTCCAAGTAACATTGGGGTGAAAGAAGCTGTCAGATACCACTAGCAAGAGAAAAACCCAAGATTAATTTTATTCATTCTCTGGTGTAGATGATATGTCAACCCAGGTGGAGTTCCCAGACTGTAAAACCAGTCTGTTTGTACCTCTGCCAAATACAGGCATATGAATGAAAATAAAATATAATATTGATACAGCAAATCTCACAGAGCACAAAATGCAGACTTATTCCCAGGAGAACAGAAACACAGCACTATTCTTTCAAAAGTTTTGTTTGTTATTTTAAAGAACAGGTCAGTTTTCTCACACTGATTTTAGTGTTCTCAAATGTACTGACATGCACCACCTCAAGCTAAACTGAAGGATAGGAGAATGTCTGTGTAACAAAAAATAGCAGCCCACCTATTAACTCATCCCTGCTGAGCTGCTAGATTGGGAAAGAAATCTCCACAGCAAGAGCTGTCTCATTAAATCCAACTGGCCACAGGAGAGTCTGCTGGATCCTTTTCCTTCCACATAAATCCATCTTTGCTTAAAAATGCTGATGGTTATCTGAAATCCATGCATTCCCTGTTGCTACTCCAGGTTTGCATGGCTCCCTGGGAAGTCCCCAGATTGTTTCCACTCCTGAAGCCAAGTGATTTACCAACTGCAGAATGAGATCTTTGGAGCCCTGAAGCTGCCTGAGACCAGGAGAGCGACTTTACATGCTGTACGCTGCTGTGCAAGCCACTCACTAGATGGCAAATGCCATTGGTAGCTGGCATTGTGCAGCCCTGAGATAATGAGTAGGACTGGGTCACCCTGGTGATGCTGGAGCTGGAGGTGCAGGAGCCTCGTGTTGTGGTGGATTCTGCAAAGGTGGACAGTGGTGGTACTTGAAGTGAGATAAAAAGTTATCCGTAGGAGAAAAAAAAGCAGGTGGTACATTTCCTAGAGTCCTCTGATAATTTACCTGCTAAAAAAGGATTTGTTAAAATAAAATCCTGTATAATATTTATTTATAAAACTTTTTGAGGCAGTGAAAATTAAATTGCCTTAGTTGCTTGTCCCTCAGGCTGGGAGGTTCCAGAGCATGGCAAATCTACCAGGTATTCCTGATTTTTTGTGCATCATACAAGCATCGAAGGCAGGAAAGAAAGGGCTGATAGTACTACATACATGTGGATGAAAAGCAGTTTTTGAAAGCACGTGACATTAACTGAGGGAAAATTCACTGTATTTATTTCAGTGGTACCAAAATATCTCTAAAGAGCATTCAAACATTCTAAAATATATCTACCATATGATGTGTCAAGGTGATGTGCTAAGGTTTTGCACTTCTATTCAACATTTGTTAAAGATTAAATTCTTACAATTTGTATCTTAATTTACTTAGAGAATATCTTAGTTTATTTAGAGAATAAATCTATTCTCTACACTAGATATGGTGTCAAACCTGGAAGAAAAAATGTTGGAGAATTTTACAACCACTGGATGTCATTGTTGTTCTTTTACAGCAAAAAAAAAAGAAAAAGCCAGTTCAAAGACCGGGATTTGAGAATAAACATCTTCAGGCCGTTTGCATATTTCTCATTTTACACAGCATTAAAAATATATTTACATAAAATAGTACACTGTGTTAATACTAATGCATTCCATAAAGCAAAATGAGCTGCGTGGGCATTCCATGATAATGCCTAACTGCTGTTCTCTTTGGTAGTTCATCACTCACTGCAAATTTCAATGTAGCTAATTAACAGAAAAACATGGTCTGGATTGTATAGCAAATGTGTATCAACAACTCATTTTATTAGGTGTAGTTTTCATAATTTTTTACATGACATTGAATCTCACTTGTGAAAGGTTACGTATTGAAAGCCAACGACAGAATGTGGATTTCAGATACCTCTTTACATACAGTTGTCACAAAACGAAGTACTGATATAAGTCAGTAACAGCTACCAGGAGACAAATCTGGCCCTTTGCTCACTTCTGAGAACCGTCCTGCAAATAAGTGTCAGAGCCTGACCCAGAGGAAGAGGTGCAGCTTTAGCAGTCAGTTCTGTGCAGCAGAGCAAAGGGGCAATGGAGTCACTACTGAATGGAGACAGGCATGATAAGGTTAAATCCTCTGGTGAGTCACCTTCTCACATCCTTTTCTATTGTAGGCACCCAGGTAAGCTACAGACCTGGATGAGACTTTCTTGCAGGGCTCTGCAGCTGCCTGGTGGCCTACAAGAGAAGTTTTCTTTTCAGTGCTTCCCTGCAGTCCCTCCACCCCCTCACCGTACATCTGCCCAGCACCTGGCCCGGAACTTGGAAGGGTTCTTAATTTTGTTCTATGTGCACACTTATTACCCTCATAAGAAAGTAAAGCTGAAATACACTCTGCATACGGTTGGGTGGGTTGAACACAGCTGTGCAGCAGACCACTTGTTCTCTTTCTACTCTGTGAGAATGGTGTTGTTTAAAGCATCCAGTCATCTTTTGCCATCAAGTGACTTGGGAATGAAATTATACCAACAAACAGGAAAGGAGGGCAAACAGATTTCGCTTTCCTTCTCCGGAAGTCCCCCATTCACCTGGAGCATTAGCATTGCTCTGAATTATTGCCTGAGGCCGGGGGTTTCTGCTGTAGCCATATTGTGACTATTTCATGTCAGGAGAAATCTAGAGAAAAAATCAGTGATGTCACCAGAAAAGAAGCAGCAGGCATCTAGCTTATCAACTGGAGACAGGCTTGCTATTAATGGATAGGCTGCCTTCCTCACCTCTGCAACTGAAATGAATTGTTGGAGTCTCTGATGCGGGGAGGATGGAGGAAATGTGGCCAACCTAGCTTGATACAGCTCTAGAGTAACATTTGTATTTGAATATGGTGGTACCATAACTGAAGGTTAAAGTCTGCATCTTCATAGTGCAGTTACAACAGCTCTGGTGCCAGAGGGCTTTCATTGTTCTGCTTAGACTCTTTTCAAGCCTACAGAGCTAGCAAAGGAGCTGTGTGTCCTCCTCTCTGCACCAAGTACGCTTAGGTTGCAGTAAAAGATCTCAATTTGCCTTGGGTGGAAATAAATACATTAGTTTCAGTCTCTTCAAATATTAATAGTACTGCAGATATGTCAGCGAGGGCAGGCTTGGGTCATCCATTGTAGTTCTATCACTGTTGTGACAGAACTGTGTGACAGCATAGATGTCCCTTCTGATGTCGCAAGAAGATCTGAAATGCTCTTGGGGACAGAATGGTTCTCCATCATCCCCGGCATATGGCTGCCCTCTGACAACACATCGTATTGCTGAGTCTCAGTCATCAAAGTCAGTGCAATGTACACCTATGTTTCACGGAGCGAGGCAGAAATGGTCCATCTGGATTATATTGCAGGCCCCAGATGTCTGCAAGCTTATAGTGGTGGTACCCAAATTTATTATTTTTTTTTGGTCTGGTCTTCATCATCNATGCTTTTGAGGATTTGGGACCAAGATTTTATCTCTAGTTCAAGTGCAGCCATTAGTAATCTGTCAAGAAATCTTGCATCCTCTGGGTTGGACGCTGTGAGTAAAAATAACTGCTGTAAGAACTAAACAAGGGCAAAGATTTCCCAAGCAATGGAAAATTCTTTGTTGGAAATGGCAGTTTATCATTACCAAAACTTTAACAAAGATGTACAAGGAAGACATCTGCATCAAAGTAATTTATGGAATAATTGTTAGTCTAGTAATCGATTATACTGACCGTCTAATGTGAGTTGACATGAGTGGAGTCACTAAGGGGGAGAGCTGGGACCCAGGCTGTGGTCTGAACAGAAGCCTACACCTTGGTGCTCCTTGTCCCAGGGAAGGCCCTACCTAACTGGCTGCTTAAATGTGGGTACTGTGAGTTCACCTTGTCTCTCTATTTCTCTTGTTTTGACAGACCTGGGCTTTGTTACCTTTCTCCCTCTCTCATCTTTGACAGCCCTTGGGTTCATTCTGATGCATAATGGGAAAAACAAGATCTCGAAAACTTCCGCGGGACAGGAAAACCACTTCCTACCCAGTTCTATTTCTGCTTCTAAAATTCTGTTTGGTGGTAGTTTCAGTGAACTCATTCTTCCTTTGTGTGCCATATGATCCACAGTTGTTTTCTAAATCACCAAAAGCCATTGACAGGCTGTGTGGTTTTGATTTAGGACCAAGATGTTCTTTTTAAAAAATAATTAACTCAAAATATAGGATAAAAAAAGTATTATCCATGTTTACCTTGTTCTTTTCCTTCCAAAAATTTTATGAGAGCAAAAGCAGTTATATCCATGCTATTTATAGATGTAAAAGAAGATTAAACAGAACTGTATTTATCTCAAATTAGATAGCTGGCATTGAAGTGAACTGAAATGCATAATATACATATATATTCATGTACCCATAATATGCACATCTGAACCATGTAGAAACATTTCAGTAGCTGTCATAGATAAACAGATCTGCAGGTATGTGGGGAGAACAAATATATATGTGCGTGTGTATATAAAAGTATATATATATTTTTTTTAAATTAAAGTTGTTTAGTGGTTCAAATATTCTGTAAAAAGAACAACTACACATTTGTATTTTGTATTAATTTTGAACTTTCCAAGTTTTGTCTTTTCTTTCAATATTTATTGAACTATTTCCTCCCAGATGTTAGCTTACATTTTTCCAAGGACAAAGAATACTATATTGCTAAAATACCCACGACTTTACAGGGCAAAATAAGGAGGAAGATTAAATGCTACAAGCACTTATTGAAAGAATAGTATTTTTCCCCAGGCCAAATGACGTAATTCAACAATATGAGGCAGGAGAAAATGCACATCGGGTCTTTTAACTGAACTCTGTTTTCTTCTCATGCAATAAAGCAATTTTGCAGTTGGGCAAACGATGATCAGAATTTAGGAGACCTCAGGATACTGTGTGTTTGCTGAGTTGAAAGCTCATCCATAAATATCACAGTGTGAATTCCTGGATACTGAAATGCAACTAGTAGCTAATGGGTAGTTGACCATCCATCACTGTCTCTTTTGACAACAGCTTGGGGACAGGTAGAAAAGATTGCTGCCTCTATAAAATTCATCAGGAAAACAGGAAGAAATAGGAAATTCAGCAACATATGGCCTAAGAGACCCTGCTGGGCTTTGGTCACCTGTTGGCAATGGTTTCTATGTTATTAGCAGCAGTTTCCAGCCAGGTACACTTGGAAGAACATTTGGTTCAAGCATAGTAATTATTGTACCTTTTTACAGCTTGGACCCTCATAGCCTATAAAATGTTGATTGTTGCTGCCTTTTCAATTAAAGTAATAGGAAAATAGATTAGTAAGGATACAAGAGGATAACTTTCTCCATCTTCGTGACTCAGAAAGATATCCGTGTATCCTGGCAGACATTTATTCAAATCATTCTTAAAAACACCAGCAAAGTAAGTGCATCAACTCCCTCAGGACTTCAATGGTCATGTGGTTCACACAGGTACAGAGAGCAGTTAAGATCTTTCTGTGTATCTAGCTTATGTATCTGAAGACTCTTGTAAATTTCTCTTAGTCTTTCTGTTTTCTGAATTTAATTTAATTCTCCCTGTCCACCATGAGCAGTTCCTCACAGACAGTGCTTTTCAGATCTCTGAGTTTTCCTGTCCCTCTTGACATTTTCATCAACTGCTCCACATAATTCCTCTATATGAAGATGAGACACCCATGAGGGTGGGTGAGACATTAGGTAGAGATGAGATCCCAAGGGTGGGTAAGATATAGGTGGCCAAAGAAGCAGAAGCAGTAGTAGCAGAAAGTTTGTGGCTTGCACGTAACACTCTCTGTACACGTTAATATGATGCTTATCTTTTTCTCAGAATCACAACACTGGTGACTTGGGTTTGGCAGGTTGTCTGTTATAACCACAAGGTGCTTTTCAGCAGAACTGCTGCATAACCTGTCATTCCTCAGTCTGCTCATGAGGTTGATTATTCCTGCATAAGTGAAAACATTTGCATGTGAGTTACGTCTGGGTTTTTTTCCAGACATCCTCCCCCCCTCTTTTTTTCTTTTTTTATTTTGAATT
>VZTM01030054.1:742-13943 GCA_013400555.1 Jacana jacana
AAAATATTTGTAAAGATTGGCTGAATTCACACCACATGCTTTGAGATAGATTTGAGTTCAAGCTGATATAACAAGAGACTGAAATGTTCCTGCTAATATTGAAAGGATATGAATATGTCCAGTTTATTAAGTACCTATGTGACCATGAATGAATATATGAATGTGAGAGCTGAGCTGTTTTCAGATTTATTTATTTTTTTCCTGGTGATGAGATCTTTAGTATTTCTTCTGTTTCATGTTCACTCCAAACCAAGGAAGTTGTGAATTTAAGACACCGCTGGGGGACTTGATTTATGAATTGCTAGTCTAGTTGTTTTTAGGAATAGTGTATTAAATATTGTTGCATACTTTTTTTTTTTTTTTCCCTTTGCAGAGCAAGCATCCCCTATAGTTACTTTATTTTAATAGCTGTTTAAGAGGGAAGAATGTAGTAAAGAGATAGGTTATAGCACTGTCTTTTTGTCTAATAGTGTTAGTCTAAAAAGTTGTCAGCAAGTAACTTGCTTGATATTGCTACTGTTTTTCTCCTTTTTTTTCCCCCAACATCATCATTGCAAGTGACAGATGTTTTATGAACATAATCTCTACCAATTAACCCTTTACTGTTGTCCTTATAAAGTTGTTTGCACAATCACTGCTATAGGTGAGTGCAGTTTTTCTATAACAGTTAAATAATTGGGTGGTAATTGTTTAGATTCAGAAAAGAGTTCACTCAGCTTGCTGCTAAATAGCCATCTCTATATCAGGTCCTGGTCCTGTGAAGTAAGTCTCTATTAGAAACAGCAAGTGTATTTTGCCTCCATAGGGTTTAACTCTGAAGGTATGAGGGCACTCTGGGCTTGACAACTGGCAGAAGAATGAAAACATTCACATTCTGAACACCATTCATTACCTGATCCATCTCCAGTGGTTGTGAAGCAGGAGCTATGATAAATCTGTCAATGCTGAACAATTTCATAAGGAAGAAACAAATTATTCCACATTGCAAGTCTATTCAAATGCTAATTTTTCCAATAATAGGTCTGACAGTGAAGTTGGTACCCATGAAGATTTGCAATTTTTTATTTTCCCAAGGCTAGAACAGCACTTCAGATTTTGCACTTAAAATATTTCTTTTGAAAAAAGTCCCATACAAAGGGTTTTATATAATAACTGTCATAGATGACTCCAAAAGCAAAGAGGAAAATACCCAAAGTTTTCCATAATTCAAAGCTATTTCACTTGGTTATGGTTGTTTATATACTTGTCCAAGGAAAACAACAGGTGTTTTATCCATCAATTATGAAACAAATAATCTGTTCCATGAATTCTAATTCATGTGTATGTGACAGTAGACAGTGATAGGGAGAGGCACTCTTTTTAATAAAGATGAGAATTGAAAATGTTTTAATATTAAAATTATTGTCAGTAGGAATGAATGATTTGGGAAGAAAATGGAAATTTTTACATAGTATCTATGCAATATACCTATCAAGATAGACGATGGTTTAAGCAGTTCAGTCTCTATATGAATTATTATTGCTGTCATTTTTACCTTATGAGAAAGATGTGCTTCAGGTACTGCACTGGGGTACAACATGTTAGTTCTATTCTGCTTTTGCCATTAGACTTTCCATATTATATCCAAATCTATATGAGGTATGGCTTCCTATACCTCATATGTGTGGATAAATGTTTTAACGTCTGAGTCATCTAGACGCTCTGATGGCACAAAATGACTGTCAAGATAAAATGAGTGTGCTTTTTTTTTTTCTTCACTCCTATCTTTGCTCCTCTACATTGATCTGTGGTTTTCCTCTTCCTCTGCACAATCTCCTTGCAGGACTCCACAACAACGAGTCAGGTAAAATATTCCTGTACTTATTCTTATTGAATAATTTATAAAATGCTGGGAAGCCCAACGTTGTGTGAGGCTCTCCATCATGTCAAATTATTACATATGCACAGTGTGCAAGCAGCCAGGCAAGAGAAGAGCAAATTGTTCTAGTGAGACATAGGTGCATTTTAAGGGATGATCACTATGAAAGTCAGTCCTTGTATAATTCCACTTTTCTTTCGTGATAACATTTTTGCATAAGTTCAGTCTGAGAAACAACAGCACCAACAACACTGTCTTTTCTTTATTGCAGGATTTTTCCTAGTGCTATGCAATTTAAAGGGACTGCTTATGGGTTGAGTGGGATTACTGTTCTCCATTTATGACAGCTGTAAGAAACTAATGCCTGATGACCCTGTTCTAAAGAGAAATGTGGCTCATCATCTAACACTGAATCTAGAGGGAAAAAAAAATCACTTTTGCTGACCAGTTTTTATGCAACTATTCCATGAAATGGAAAGACAAAGCACCTTGAGCAGTATCAGGGAAATGTCTGAATTGCCAGCAGCACAACTAAGAAAGGAAAAAAGCTAGACATGAAAAACCTGCCAGGTGCAAGTTGAAAGGAGCTTGGTCTTGTTAGCAAAGATATAGTTTCCTCTTGCTGGGTTCCAGCGGATTTTAGATATATTTTATAAAAAGGGGATTATATCAGCAATGCCGGATTCTTTCATCTTCTCGGCAGAAAAGCAAGCCATGGGACCCTGAATTTTGGGTAACTGCTTATTTTAGCCATGGATACCTCTGAAGCACATCGATTTACTTCAGCAACACTAACTTCAAATATTTGCTTTCAATTTTTTCATGCTGCCCTTGTATGTATCTTTTGGGAGATATGGTGATAATTCCTTAAAAAANAAAAAAAAAAAAAAAAAAAAAAAAAAAAAAAAAAAAAGTCTTAAATGCTTCCACTTCCAGTGATAGCATAGAATAATACCTGCTTACGTGCTTTTCTCTAACAACCCTCCACTTTGTAACATAGTCAGTTCTGGTAGGGTTTTCTAAACCTGGGCACCATGATGCTTGAGATTCAGAATGGCCCATGTGTTTTAGAAAAAGCAGAATTATTTATTGATAACTTGGTTCCTATGCAATAAGAATTAAGAATAACAATTGCTGCTATAATAATTCTTCTTAGCTAGGAAAATACTCCCTGCCTTGTTGGTAGTGGTTCAGATTCTTCAGAGTGCAAATGCTCTTCTGTGCACTGACCCGATGCTGATTCCGGTTCTTTTTAAAAACAATGAGAAAAATAAGAAAATATTCTTAGAAATCTGAAGACTCGCTTCTTAAAAATTAAACAGATTAGTCTACATCAGTCCTGATACCACCGTTGTACATTCTGCCAGTTCTACTGCAAATTTACAAAACATCTCATTTCCAAATATGCATGCTACATGCCCAGTTATAGCTGATAAAATGAATAGAGAATATCCTTCTGACAGAATCTTTATTGGGGCATTTATCCTGGGAGCTTTTAGCATAAAACAGAACCTAAATATTAACAAGGACAAATGTTCAGAACACAGAACAGGTGTTAAGGCATACACCTTGCAGTTAAAGCCAGTAGTAACTGCTAAGCTGAATCCTCTTAAACATCTCTGAAATGTTACCTCTTAGCTATTATGTTTGACTGCTCAAAAAGATGACAAGATTTAAGTGTGAAGTTTCTGTGATCATTGTCAAGTTTTCTCGAAAAGAGGAAGTAAATAATGTTGGACTACTGCTAAACTGTAGTGGAAGATAATGATTTAATTTATGATATTGATAATTAAAATAATGCTGAATATAAATACTAATGGCAGTTCTTTGATTCATTGTCAAGGTGCTGCAAGAGCTGGTTGTTCCCTACAGGAGGGGAGCCATGAGGGATCCCTGGTTTAGCAGAGCAGGGGCCTTGCCAGACGGCCTGTCCCATTGTCCCCAGAAAGGTCAGTTATTCAGATATAGAACTGATGTGTTCAAACCACAAACATCTGCATAATTTTGAAGTACTTCTGTGCCAGATTCTGAACTACCAATCAGTCTCTTTGAAGAAGGCCTTTATTATACTTAAAATCCAGACCTAAGTACTCTGAGGAGGATTTTCTTGTCGCAGAAACAGCGCTGAGTTTGTCATTTATGTTAATCACTAGTAAAAAAAATTAAACTATTTCTTTTCCTCCCTTGAAAATAAGAAAATAATTCTCTATTGACAGACAAAATTTCTCATAATCACTGATTTGTTTATGAGATGATTACAACTGGGAGCACTCTCTCAGGATCTCAGGAATTGGGAAAGCCATAATGAAAATTTGAATGGAGGAGAGGAGACAAAATTTGGATTATATGCCTGGTTTGGATGTCATTAAAATTGTGAACCATAAGAAAGGTGTCACAAGTCTTTTTCCCTATTTCCAACAGGGTACATAGTCATCTGTGTTGTTATTACCAATGTTTGGAGAAGACTAATCAGCTAAAACAGCCTTCTGAAATCTGCATGGACTCAGTGTTCTGTCTTTGAGCTCAACCGCTGTAGCACAGAAGCTTGATAAACATCTCTTCCATTAAGAGCGCCATAAAAAAGAGGATTATGTCATCAGCAAAGGTTCTGCAGTTTAAAATATAATAATAAATTGGTTCATTTTGTATTTTTGGAACTGCATAACTGAAAACCAGAAACTGAGCCTTTCTATAGTAACACTGTGCCATTATGTAGAAGTGATAATCATCTATGTGTAGGGGACTGCCACCAGAAGAGCAGTAAAACCACAAACTGAGAGCTTATTTCCAGAAAGGAAAAAAATAGTATTAGTCATCTGAAAAGTACTAGCAGGCAAACAATATTGTTTTGTGTGTGTGCTACAGGCCCTATAGTTTGCTCCATTGAAACATTGCTCAAGCTCCAGTTAAATTGTGTTTATTTTTTTATGGAATTGTTATTTTTTGTGGAATTGATACATAGAGGGGCTTGACAATATTATACCATACCTTAATATCAAGTCCTAATTTTTACAGGCTTAGTAGTTGTAGAAAACCAAACAGAATGCTGACAAAGCAATGTGTTAAACTTGCAAGCACTAGATAAATAAAATTCAACAGCATGAAATATTAATCGTACATTTTCCTGAAGCTGGTAGCAGGACAAGCACTTTTAAAACTCTACTTTCCCATGTATTAAAGGCAGACAGCAAAATCTTGTCCTGACGTCCCTAATTAAACCCTAGCTCTGTACACAGAACATATACTCCTTTTCAGTTTGACATCCACTAGAAACCATGCACATAAACACAGTTGTATTGCACACTGGAGGAATAAGAGCTTTTGATGTTCAAAGCAAACCCAGAAACACCTACAGGGTAAAACAACATTGATTTCTGAAAACAGTCTAACTGATTGTAGTCAATAAGTCATCTAAAAGGCATAAGCAAAATTGTTAGCCAGTTTACAGGTGGATGAGTAGGCTGACATAACAGCAAGGTACATAAACTTGTGAACTTGTGTCTTACTGGACGTTGAAGTCACTGAGAGTATTTAAATAGTTTTTTGAAAACTCTGGTACAGATACCATGAGGAGTAAAAATCAATATGTTTTAAACAGTTACCACTCAGATATGTTCTCTCCTTTGCTTTGTGACAGTGTCCAGGGAAAACCTTGTAATAGTTTAAGAGTTCCCAAATGCACACAGTTTTTAGCTTGGTGCACTGTGAATAATGGATCCTTATTTGAATCTCATAATCTACAAGAAAACTGTGAAGAATTCAGGAGCTACTTTGTGAGCCATTCAGCCTTCCTTTTATCATCAGCCATGACAGGTAGGAGGCAGCTGGTCTGGGGGAGCAACCCCTTCTGTCCTACAATTTTAAGATGGCACTGCGGATGAAGCAAAACCTGTTGTTGTAGCTTTAGTGCTCAGGCAGGCAGTCACCCCTTCACACACAGGAGATTGTGAATTTAGTGTCTCCGAAGTTAGACTTTCAAGCCATATTTGTGCAGGTGAGATGGAAAAAAGGGATGGAGGTCTTTTGTAAACAATATATCATCCACATATTACAACAAGAGTGGCAATTGACGCAGTATCTTCTCAATATTGTGTAAGCTGCAACTTTGCAGGAAGAAACTGTAGTCGGTTAATGTTCTCGCCTTTTTTCAAGATAGTGTTGAGAGGTACTTTTATTTTATGAAATAATTTTTGGAGTTTAACATAAAATTCAAGTTATAACTTCTAGTGTGTTTCTACTGCATTCTAAGAAATATACATATTGCTTTTTAACCTCTCAGCTTGCTAGTATTTCTAGATGCTTCCTACTGCCTAGCATTTGAGTTGCTATAACAATGCTGTCCAGATTATATAAATCTTTCCAAAAAAAAAAAAAGTCATCCCTGGAGATATATCATGCTGAAAAGTTCTGAAATTCGTTTCTTTGAAATAATTCCAGTGTTCTCCTGCTGCACAAGGATATGTCTTTGTCTTGAAAATTCTTCCAGGTTTACTCTTTAAAAGTCCATTCTTGTCCTTCTCTGTATCCTGTCTTTCACAGCAACTTCTTTCTGTAGTAAAGGTCTGTAGCACAGTCACCTGTGCGTATGCAACATGCTACCTCTGGTACAGTTCCCTTGCCATTGTGATTGTAGCTCACTGTAGCCAATTATGTAAAAAAAAAATAATAACAAAGCATTACCTATAGCATTTCCTACTTTGAGAATTCTTTCTTGATAATTTCACACTTACAATGAATCCTTTTTTTATTGCAGAAATTTTCTTTTGTCAAAGCTAAGTTCTTTTCACTAAAACTTTAGCAGGAAAATTGAATGTTATGATTTGGAAGTGCTGCTTTGATGTCTCAGAGGAATTTTCAAGCAGATACGCTCTCATTTTTCTTCTTTGGGCGTTTTTTGTTGAAATCACACTGAAGCATCATCATCTCTTCCTTTCATAGGTGAAAGTTTGTTATGGCAGTCATCACAGAGTGTTTCATGGACTCTGAGAAACTAAATTACAAAAAAAAAAAAAGGTATCCTGGGAGCATTTTCAATTCAAAAGAGTTGACTTTGTGTTGGGAAACTTAAACTTTTGTCAGAGGGTGGATTTTTTTTGCTAAAATCTTGTTTAGCTGTAAAAGCAGGTTTCCATTAAAAATAGACTTGGTACATTTTTCCATCCTTTTTAGTCTACATTACCTTCCACCTTATTGTTCCTCTTCTAAAATGCATTGCTTATATAAAGTTCCAGTATTTGATGTCTCTCTGATAATATTCTGTCTTCATCTCCCTTTCCATTTTTTTTTTGTTGTTTTTGGTGTTTTCTTTGCTGGCTTCTTTCAGTTTGCTCTTCACAAGTGCTGTATTTAAAAAGGATATGGGAGAAAGGCAGAGAGAAGGGAAGAAGCAATAGGATATCTTACCCCTTTCCCCTTTATAATTGTTTTGAAACTGCCACATAATTGATTTAATATCTAGCTTATCTGATGATACAACATTGCTGCAAGTGCTGCCAATTCAATCTATTGAACTTTCACATTGACTTGCTGAGACCTCTACAGTATTGCTTTCATTAACCAGAGATAGAATATGTATAATGGTTCTGTCTTCCCATCCTCCTTCATTTAACAAGTAGCAATTAAGTATGTTCTCCTCAGCTTCTCCTAAGTATCCTGTGGGATGTCTGTTCAAGCTTGTGCCTTNAAAACAAAAAAAACCAAACCTTTTTTTTTTTCCTCCCCATTTGTAAACCTGCAGTGAGACAGTTTTAGAGATGTCACAGGTTTGTTGTTCTTTTCTGGCTTGCAGAAATCTGTTTTACAGCTATTTTATATTATTAATATTAATTAAAGTAACTAAACTAGTGTCTTGTTAAACCTGGCCTTTATTTGAATATGTGTCTGTTATTACGCATGCAGAGCTCATAAAGGACCTGTGGTTTGAACTTTTAGTATTGCAATGTATTGCCATTAGGTTTTGAATGTGGACATAATTTGTTACAGGTAATGGAAACACAAAACCAAATTTTTTTATGTGTGCCTGTCTTTAAGGTCAAACAGCAAAAGTGTAGGTTCAAAAAAAAGACTTCCATGGCAACAAAAGGGAAAGAAGATATTCTAAATTCACATGTCTCTTTTTAGCCAATACTTTTTAGTATTCCTGAGATGCTTTTATTTGATTTATTTACATGACAAGCAAACAAACGAATGAACAAAAAAAAGCATATTTTTTGGACTATTTTTTTTCTTTTATTGATATGAATGAATATGTATTACTCTGTAAACAGACTTTACGAAAATCAACAAGTCTACATGAATAAATGAGGAAAAATAAGGTTTCCCAAGACCACTCTAACAAATCCTTTATTTCTTGATGGTGGCTACTTTTCCTTTCTAATAATCCTGTGGTCTACTCAAGTGAAGGCTGTGAAGAGAGTCAGAAAAATTCCAGTATATTCCTAATTAACTCTGCAAATACATTTGTAGCAGAGTTCAATTTCAGGATGTGTTTTGACTTCTGGTGGTTGTTTTTGTTTTCTATTAAATTACGAGGCTTTTACAGGTATGCATAGCAAGTAGCACAGGACTTGCTATCCTTAATGATGATCCATCAATCAGCATGCCTATCAGACTTTGGAGACCCTGCATATGTGGGATACAGGGTCAAAAGTCTGCAACTTTAGACTGCAAACTGTCTAGTGAAGTACCCTCACAACCCTCAATGCCAAAGCTAAGAGTTGTACTGTGTGAGCATAACATTGATCATCTTAGCTGATAAATGACAACTGCAAGATGTTAAAAAACACAACTAAAATGTTTTGTTTGGAAGTGGTTTTTAGAGCAAATCATATTTTTAATCATATTTAATTTATATTCTGGATATAATTTCAAGCATGCCTATGATGTCACTGCATATTAGGTTTTTCTGATGTTTTTCTCTAAATTCAATGTCAGCTGTGAAATAGCTGGTTTGGACCAAACTTTTGGTTCTTTTGGGGGTTGAAGTACGTCACTGTCCCTACCCGTGTTCATGTACACATCCTTCTTAGGATATAATTTAAATTCTTTTAGGTTAACAAGGGTAAATGTATACCATTAATGACATTTTATAATTTATGTTTCTGTAAGCTAGTGCTTAAACATATATGCATATTTAATATATATTTCATATAATTAATTATACTTCCTTTGTCATTGACTGCCATTTACTAACATAAGCTAATGTTAAAAATTGTCCTGTAGCTCTTGGTCACAACTTTGCATCACATCTTTAAACCTAGATACTTAAAATAGATCAGAAAATATTGTATACCATGCAATGCTGGATAAACTGTTCATTGAACATATATAAGTTATATATATATTATAAACAGTTTTATGCATAAGGGACCATGATAGCTCCCTTGTTTATGTCAAAAGATATTTGTTGTCTTCGTTCTCAGACTATTTTGTAGAACCCACAAATCTTTTTCTCCATCAAAGCAACTCTAAAATGTAAACATTAGACCCACCTGTTTTTTGTATTGTTGTATTTCAAAATATGGTACTGTTATCCAAATCGCAGTTCGAGTGCTGAATTTCCTTTGTTGCAAATCATTAGAAGCTCTGACATTAGGACTATTTGTCCAAGAGTCAGAAAAAATAAAAATCAGTTCTCCTTGAAACTCGTTTGCTGATCTTTCCAGTTCTTCATAATGATACAGTATCCAAGATGCCTACTTGTCTATTTAACACAAAATGTAATAAAATAAGTCAAGACCTTGTAGTGCCTTTTGTTGCAGCTTAAATTTCCCACAAATTTATTGTTCATCTTGCATTTGCCATAGCCTTGTTTGCACAGGAGGCCTTTGTCCATCTTTAATCTTTGACCCACATCCAGCTTTTATTGCTTATGTCAGAACTGATCTCATCTTTAAAACTAAAAGCAGAATCGTATCCTGTCATTTGAGGGTGACTATTAGAAAAAAGGAATGCAGTAAAATCTCTTGGTTATCATGTAAAAAAATGTCCTGGAAATATGTATATGTGAGTCATACAAACTTCAGATCTGAATTTTTTTCTCTCTGGAGAAAAGTGTAAAAGTGAATGAAAAGTCATTATGTAAGTATTTCATACCCCCCTGATAACTCAACCTGAAAAAAGAGAGCCTTAAAAAATAAGGTTTAGTTACAGAAAATGGATATGTAGTCCAAATTCTTTTTTTGATCTGAAAAATGTAGTCTAGGCATTTCTAAATGCTTAGCAACTTCACTATCAAAAAGATACTGCATTTTTTAAAGCTTCTATGTACCTCATAGTCCTAGTTCTAATTTCCTAATAGAAATTCCAGCAGATAAAATTAGCAAGTAAATAAATACACAAGCCTGCTACTAAAGATAAATGTCTGTACTAATATGAGAGTTATATTTTCATGCTGATATTGTCTGTATTTCTTTAAGCATGATAACAAGTATCTCCTATTTACATACCCAATGTATTACGCTATAAACAAGAAATTAATCCATTTTGGGTTTTTTGACTTAAACTTATTGCTGAATTATTTTCCTATTTGTATCAACATAAGTAATGGCTGCAGGCATGGGGAAAAGAGGAATGTAATTTAGTAGCTTTATTGTCATGACTAAAAACTGGATTATCAAAATGAAAGGTAGAATTTCTAACATAAAGGCCTTAAAGTAATGGTTTAAAAATAGAGATATGAAATAATGCTTGGATGGTAAATTATCTCCCACATTTCTCTTCTTGCAGATTTCCTGTTAAAAAGCTGTTCTTTTTGCTGATGCAAAAAAAAAATTGAATTGACTATGAATGCTTATGAAAATAACATGATATTACTGACATCCTATTCTTGGGCATCTTCTCTTCTATAGCTTTCTATGAGCTAATCATGCACAGGCAGGTGAGGTGTTGAGGTGCCTTCATGAGTACCATCTATGCAGAATATGATCAACCACCTATCTGAGTGATAATCTTTATCTGAGGTTATGTGACCGAAAGAAGTAAATAAGTTTCTGAGGGAAGTAATGATTTTCAGTGCATTTAGTGTTGGTCCATGCATGAAAACTGATTGTAGTTTGTCCACCACCTGAAGTAAGAACACAGATAAACCAATAGGTGTGTCTAGAAATTGCATTGTTTCATTGTAGAAGCAACTTTTACATACTCTGTCAAAAAAGCAGTAATTCTTTGCTCTGCTGGAGGTAATATACATCTCATTAAAATATGTATGGATTTGTATTGTTCATCTCTGTTGCATTACCTGGGGGTGCTGATCGACAGGCGGCTGAACATGAGCCAGCAGTGTGCCCAGGTGGCCAAGAAGGCCAATGGCATCCTGGCTTGCATAAAAAATAGTGTGACCAGCAGAAGTAGGGAGGTGATTGTCCCCCTGTACTCAGCACTGGTGAGGCCACACCTTGAGTCTTGTGTCCAGTTCTGGGCACCTCAACACAAGAGAGATATCGAGGTGCTGGAGTGAGTACAGAGGAGGGCAACGAAGCTGGTGAGAGGCCTGGAGAATAAATCTTATGAGGATCGATTGAGGGAGCTGGGACTGTTTAGTTTGCAGAAAAGGAGGCTGAGGGGAGACCTCATCACTCTCTACAACTGCTTGAAAGGGCATTGTAGGGAGGTTGGTGCTGGACTCTTCTCACGGGCAATGAGCGACAGAACAAGAGGGAATGGCTGCAAGCTGCAGCAGGGTAGGTTTAGGCTAGACATTAGGAAAAAAAATTTTCACAGAGAGAGTGGTCAGTCAGTGGAATCAGCTGCCCAGGGAGGTGGTGGAGTCACCCTCCCTGACTGTGTTTAAGAGTAGATTAGATGTGGTGTTGAGGGATCTGGTGTAGGGGAGAACTTGTAGAGTAGGTCTGATGATTGGACTTGATGATCCCTAGGGTCTCTTCCAACCTAAATGATTCTATGATTCTATGATTTTGTCTCCTGCAAAGACACTGTAGCGTCATGACTTTTGAATAGGAGTCTGGCATAGAGACAAGCAGAGGCACTGGAAATGCTGCACAAAAATGCCAGAGTGGAACCAGTCCCAGCATTCCCCTTTCCTGCTCCAATCTATGCAAAGTGACAAAGATGCCCCTGCTAGATTGCTGGTATAGCTGAGCAGGAATACAGTGAACAGAGGGTTGTATAGCACCTCAGTGTCCAATGCCTCCATTTGTCACTTGCCTCCTTAGAAGGATATTTTTCTGGATATTCTTTTGCACAAATCTTTGAAGACAATGAACAAGCAATAGCAAAAGATAAATCACAGCATTCAAGCAAATTTCCCTGAAACACTCATCATACTAGTAACAGGATACTCTTTCAGTACAGTCGTACTGGAGGTTAGTGGAGGGTTTTGGTTTTTTTTTCTATCCCATAGGTCAGCCTTCCTACTGCCAGCATGCTAGACAAACACCACAAAAAAAAAAAAAAAAAAAAAAAAAAAAAAGAAAGCTGGGGGGGGGGGGGGAAGAGAAAAAAAAAAAAAAAAAAAAAAAAAAAAAAAAAGAGCAAGCTTGGGTGAGGTGGGTAAGAGAGAAGAAAAGAAAACATCAATCTTTACCGTGCATCAATTCTATTCAGTAGAATAACTACAGTGCAGCTACCTAAGCTTCAACTGTAAAAAGACATATTTCACCAAGAAAGTGCTAGGAAATAAGTCTTAATTATGGTGTAACGTATCTAAAACCATACTTATACATGTAACTATAAAAGTAGGTTCAATAAGTGTTTAAATGGATCCAAGTAATTCTATGATGATTGAAGGAAATTACAAGAAGGTTAGTAAAACCTCATTCAACAAAGTGGATATCTGCAGCAGAGAGGGAGGAATGCAAGTACAAGTTTGTGGGCATTTATTCTTAACTGGGACACAGTACATTCTTCAATTATGTTCCTAATGTTTTCAGTCAAGTTTCTCAACTGCTGAATTCCTGTGGAAATAGATATATAGATGCACATACATGAGCACCTATATACACATTACATGCAGAATAACTGTTTAATCCCATTATATATTTAGAGAGAAAGAGCTATTAAGGTCTTTATTCTGCTACCCATATTCATAATAAGTAGTATATGAGACCACAAGGTTTTTTATTTCAAGTGACAGAATTATTTCTTGAAGAAACATACGAACCATGATGGTAACTGGTGACCAATATTAAATAATCTTTAAATCATAAATATTTGACTTATTTAGATATTCAGCCCATGTACACTAGTCTGAATATATCACATACTGTCCCCAAACTTCATTTTCTGTACATTGGTGATGCTCTGTACCTTGGGTAAACCATCCCAAAATCCAGATCATTGTCTCCATATTGAATCATAGAATCATAGAATCATAGAATCATAGAA
>VZTM01030120.1:0-47144 GCA_013400555.1 Jacana jacana
TTGTGGCTGGGCCGGTTCCGAAGAGTTTGAGCATGATTATAGTTTTATTAGATCTAAATTCATTTCCCCTATTTATGTAATATATTTTACTTAAAGAAAAAACACAAAAAGAAAAGATGTAAATTGATTTATGGGGTGCCTGTGTCCCAGGAGCTTACTGGAAATGTGACACTCTAGTACGTTGCTTAACTGCTGGCCACTGCGTCTTGTTGAAATGCTTAAAAATGCAGGTTCTCACACTAATAGTTCAGTGAAGTACAAGAAAGAGAAAGGAAAGGAGTGAAGCAGCATTGACATTGAAGGGAGTATGTAAGATTTGTCATTCCTTGCCCATTTTAAATTGTTTTACTAAGTAACTGACAAGCGAGTTTGGAGCTTTTGTGACACTCTAGTGACTGTAGCTGCATTCCTCAAACCATTAGATCAGTTTCCAGAGGGACACATTGCTGAGTTTGGGAATCACATCGAAAAATTGAGCTCCAGACAAACAGCACAAACTGGGAGCTAAGTAATTATGGAGGTACGCGAATCTGTGGCAGTAGATTGCTTAATGTGGCACTTTATGATATGCCCAGATGAATCAGCTGTCAGGCAGTAATACCTTATTGGGCTGCTTGTTTCTCTTCCTGAGCTGGCTGCAGTGCGCTTCGGCTTTGCTTGGCCCCCTTTTGTACACTTGCACACAGCTCTTCTGGTGGAACCTTCATGTAAATGTTGAGCCGAGGAAAAAGCAGAAAACTTGGAGTTGTTTGTAAAGCGGTGAAAGACTGAAAGGTTGAATGTACCCCTACTTTAAGACTCTTGTCCTGGTTATCCTGAAAGAACCACCCCATATACTGAAATTATACTGAAAATCCAGAGCTCCAGCTTCTCAGGAGTGCTGCATTGATGGCATTGCTGAAACAGCCTTGCAGCTGCCTTTGTGCTGTTGTGCAGCCATGGGGGCTCCCTGGCCAGCAGCGCGCTGTGCCCCAGGCTCCATGGGGCACTGGCAGAGGGTGGGTGGCTGTGCCAGCACTGCAGCCTCCTGGCAGTGTCCTCGTCACAGTGGAGCCAGAGGCCCTGCCTTTAATTGCAGTTGGCTATTTTAATGTTGATGCTGCGTCAGCATCTATCTGCGTTATGTCTAGAGGTACACACTAAGCTCTGCTAACTTCCATTTTCATAGAATCATAGAACAGTTTAGGTGGGAAGGGGCCTTAAAGACTATTTAGTTCCAACACCCCTGACATGGGCAGGGACACCTGCCACCAAACCAGGTTGCTCGAAGCCTGACCTTGAACACCTCCAGATAAGGGGCTTCCACAGCTTCTCTGGGCAGCCTGGGACAGTGTTTTACCACCATTGCAGAAAGAATTTCTTCCTAAAATCTGATGTAAAGCTCCCCTATTTCAATTTAAACCATTACCCCTCATCCTATTGGTACAGGCCCCGATAAAGAGTCCTTCCCCATCTTTTCTGTAGCCCCTTTAGGTGCTGGAATGAGTTCTAAGGTCTTCCCTGCAGCCTTTTTTTCTCCAGGCTGAACAACAAATTCAATGACTTAGTCTCATATTACTCAACTTGGTAGCTGAAGTTAATGGACCAGGCCTAATTCCAGACTGGTTCTCAATTCGTTGCAAGTGGCTGATGCACAAATCAAATAGTTCTGGCTCCCTGACGTTTCCTGTGAATGAAAAATGACACTAAATGAGATTTCATCCCCATTCATGCAACAGACTAAAAGACAACTCATATTTGGCAAACGTACAAGAATGGGAGTAAAGATTCAAATCAGAAGAAAAATGTAAATGTTCTTGAGAGAAGGTTTTTTTTCCACAGTGAAAAGGGAAAAAAAAAAAGCAGTGGAAATCCATGATCTTAATCCTAAAAAGATCCCATCAGGAGAGTATGATATCTTAATGGGATGGTAAGATCTAAGAAACAGAGTTTTTTCAAGACAGGACATTCTGTCTCTCTGCTGCTCCAGAGGCATTGCAGAAGAGTATTTTTGTCTTGAGATGAGGATTAACTTTAGACGCCGCTGGGTGCAGGTCTGGGTTGTATCTGAACAGAGCTGTGGCTGTCTATTGGTAGAACTGGAACAAGTGAAGCAGTGGACATTTATCTCCCCATCCTGAGTTTTGCGGGGGGGGAGGTCAGGGGAAGAAAGCCCTTGGGTTCACCAGGTACTTAACAGAGGTTTTCAGATATCCACAGCTGTTACTAGAAAATGCCACAGCATTAGGCTGTGTGTGAACACGGGCATCTGCAATGGACTCTGCATACTTCAGCATGATTCCCACCGTGCAAAGCATAACAGCGTACAGGAGTCATATTTTAGTTGGAGACATTGCAGACCAAATAGGTAGGATAATGAATGTGAGACGAAACACAGAGACAGGAAAGAAAGTGTGAAAAGTCAAATGGGGAAAGTGAATTTGGGAATAAGACTGTGTCCTGGGCCCAAGTGATTTTTTTTATTACAGAGAATAAACATTCCCTTATCTCACCTAGCGGGCCTGAATATCTTGGCCTTAAGGAAGCATAAATTTTTTGTAATGTTTTCTGGTCTGGTTACAACAGTATTATCGTAGAAGGACTGTGTGCTGTATCTTTCTGAAAGTCTTTGTCATAAGCTGTGGCATTGCAACTGGAATGTTTATTGTACACTGTCATTATTTATACTCCATCACCTCCATTGACTGCCTGTCCCACTCACTCCCCAGAGCTTAGCAGAGTCCAGGAGAGGATAAATGGTTAGCAGCGAGTCAAGGGATGTGAGAGCTGAAAGGGTCAATGTAAAACAAAGGCTGCTACATCTAATTCACAAAGAATGCAAGGCACTGCTTATTGGAGGCAACATTCACATAGCCAGGATTTTAATGAGAATGGAAAATGCTAACATATAAATCCAGTCCCAGAAAAAAAATACTAGCAACAAACGTACTGAGTGATAAATATTTTTACCATTAAGCTGGGTACTCTGTTTCTGACGTGAACTATTAAAACTCCTCCAAAAGCTTTCATTAAATCATATCTTCAAAACACCCTGTAAAACAGGGTCCTTTGTTTGGAAAGAGATGTTAGTGAAGATGACTCTCCAAATGTACAACAATGAACCAATGGAGTATCTTACAAAATCTTGGGTTTTTTCAAAGTGTGTAACGCAGACCTGATCAAAGTCTCACTGAACCTGTCGAAGGGGCTTCTGACATCTAAAGAAGCTGGTATTTTCTTTCAGGAGTACAGTTTTAGTCATATTAGCATACCTGTGCCATAAACCAGAGTCCAATTAAGTTGCCTGCTGTGCATGCACAAAAGGATTTTTGTGCCTGTGCCTTGAAGGATCTGGCTTTTTGGGTGCTCACGTAGCTCTTGTTGCTTTGCTGTCTCCTCTGTTCCTCCTCGCCAAGGGTGTACATGAGAGCCAGGACTGTGCTTCCACTGGGTTAAAACCCACTGACTTAACTGGGCTCCCAAAAGAGGTGCAGGGAGACACCCGCAGGACCAGCAGCCCTGGCCCTCTTGCCATGTTCTTGTTCCAATGGTGCTCTCTTTCTTTATCCTGCTTCATGGACAGTTTTTGACCATGTCAGACTTCTTTCATTCCCAGACTCCCCAAAATATCCATTTTTAGAAGTTAATTTTGTCCTTGGAGGTGAAGTGCGGGGCACTGAAGTCTTTGTAAAAAGGTTGAAAGCATTATTCCCTATTATGACATAAATAGCCCATTATTACTGCTACTATCATTCAAAGCACAAGAAATTTTAACGTTTCACTGCTCCAGGCTGTCTAAGTCCCTGCGCTTTTCAAAGATAAGGACGCGGGGTTTGTTTGGTCATTGTGCAGGAAAATTAGGACATCTTTGTGATTTTTCTTTTGGTCTGCTTAGAAAAGGTAATGCATATTAATTCTTCACTTGAAAATCTCTCTTGGGCTAACTTGTGTGAAAAATTGCCTGAATAGCTTCAAAAGCTTCCTCCATTATAAATATGGGCGAATATTGGTTGATTTTTCTTATTATTTTCAGTCTTGTAGGAAACGGAGGTGTTTGCTACCTCAGACTTCATTTGTACTTTGGTGACAGTGTGTAAAACTGAAACCAAAAATTGCCAGTGAGACTTGCCATCGCTACTGGGCTTTGGAGCTTCCTTTTTTTTTCCAGTTTGGTGCAACTTGTTGCTGGTGCTTGTTATTTGTAGGTACTGAACTTCTGTTTTACGCAGTTTCAGCTTCAGCTGAGCTGAAATCTAGTCATAAAAACCCAAGGGTGGCTTGGCTGGAATATGGGTGTCTGTACTGTAGGCATGGGAGCAGATGCTTGCAGGCACTGACTGTCTGTCTGTCCCGCTGCCCTCTGTGGGCAATGTGGCACAACCAACAAAGTGCCCTGCTCCTCTCCAGCTGGTGCTGTGTTGTCCCAGTTTTTTGTTGTTTCTGATTTAAATTCTCCCTGCTCCAGTAACGTGGGGATTATGATTCAGGACTGCAGTTTAAATGTTACGGCAGAGTGTCTTGAATGGTTCAGGTCTGATGCAAATGTTTCTCTTGTTAAAAAAACACAAACCCAACAAAAAACAGCTATCAGGAGGAAAAGTCCAAGTGCTGTTTTGGAAACTAACAATTGTGGAAATATTACCTAATGGGAAAAGTATTCTTAAAACTGATCCTATGCTGTGCATCCCATTAAGGGATTATGCTTTATGCCTGCCTTCTGGTCCCTGTCAACAACTAGGCAACAACAGCCCTTGTTGTTGCCTAGACATTGTTTCCTGTTACAGAGCTCTGCATTGGGCCTGGACAGTTGTATGGCAAAGAGAAATATTTCTGCCTAGGTCAAAATACTACAGGTGAATGAGGGGGAAAAAAAATTATTTGTTTACCTCTTTCCTTATGGTTCTGTTGGATTAGAAAATGTCCATTTTTAAACAGTCTTTTCAGTATAAACCAGACCAATTGTTTTCCTTTAGCGGTACTTTCACATGAGTTAGAAAAATAGAGGAGATTAAGAAAGGGTGTAGAGTAGAAACATCTGTTTCTCATTCTAGAAAAGTAATAAGTTTTTAATATAATAATGCAGAGTAGCAGAAAAAGGCCCAGCAAAAAGGAAACAAAAACCCTCAACAGAAGACAATGTCATCTATTCCAATAAGCAGTTTTGGAAAGTTATAATGAATTTGTATCAGCATGACTACAAAATTGACTTTATTATCCTGATTATAAGGAGGGTGTGGAAAAGCTGAAATGACACTTCATTCATGTATCCAAAAAGTCCTGTAAGCTTCTAGCGCTAGATGTGACTAGAATTTTGCAAGGCTGGTGGCTGGTTTGCACTGACAACTTTATAAGTAGTTGAATTTATTTGCATTAAAAGTGTTTTTTTCAAGGAGCATAGGACTGCAGAAGCAGCAAGAAACAGCACAGTTTTGGACCACAGGAATGAACGCGACACCCAGTTGTGTTAAAAGACAGCCTTAGCAAGTAACATCTCACAAAATTAGTTCCTGGAAGAACCAGGCCAAATGCCCAGGTTTGCGGCAGTTTTGTATTTCTGGCTTTGCTTTATCCATGCTCAAAGTTTACTCTCAGCATGGCCCATCTAACTCAGCCTGGGTTAAAACAGATCAAAGTATAAAAAGCACAAGCGAGATCTTGGCTAGGGGAGAACAGCCCCATGGGATTTGGTGTGTACAGTCTCTTGGCAATCTCTACTTCAGGTATATTTACTGATGAAAACAATGATAGATTTTCTTTTATTTATTTATATGCTAGTCTGATAAATTCTTCTTGAGCCCTGGCGATCAAGCTGGGCTTCATCTTCTGCCCGGTGTGAAGTTCTGGTAGCTCTGAGTGTGTGCTGGATGGGAGGGAAGATGGGGAGAGCAGAAAAGCTGTTCTGCATTACATTAAAACAAAATAAAGGTCTTTTAAGCAATGAGTAACTACTTCAGCATGGCACCTTGAGTGAAATAGCTTGCATTTTAAATTACCTGATTTAAATTAGATCTCTCTGGAGCCAGAATATATTCATTAATTCTGGAGAGGTAATATCTTGTTGGAGGTTACACCCTGAACCAGCTGGATGCAATGTGGAGCGTCCCAACAAATTTGATGGCACTGGCTCTGCATAAACAATTCCATCAATAACACGCTGGAAAGAAATTGCCTCTTGCTTGTTCTCTTCTTTGAATTGACTTGTTAAAACTCAAGTGAGAAAACGAGTCCCAGGTGTTTTGGTGTCAATGACTTAACTTTGCGCTCCTCAGTCTATCCTTGGAGGTCTAGATCACGTGCAGGTTTAGAGGGCTGTGTACATAGGAATTTGTGTCTTACATGTGGATAGAACTGTTGGACAAATCAAAACCATCTGAACGCTATATTGCTAATTACCTAAATGAGGCTATTTCCAGAGAGAATATTAATGTTTTCACTTTGTCGTTCTTTGGAATGGAACTGTGCTTTAAGTAGCATGAGAAATCATTTTTTTCACTTAAGCATTAAGGCAGCTTTTCATACAGATCATTAGTTCAATCCTGTCTTCATTGGTGTTCATAAGGAAAGGCCAACACACTGATCCCCATTTCTCACTGACTGTCATTTAAAATTTTTAAACATCAGACATTTACTAATGGAACTTGCTTGCCCAAATTGAATTTCAAAGGTCCTTATCCTGCAGTTTCTGTTTGTGCATGCCTTCCATTGAAGTCAGCTCCGTGCATCTCTAATGAAAATGAACCTTCTCCTTTCCCTGGCCGTTTTTCAGCCTTTCTGTGCTTTCCATTTATTACCATGATTTACAACAATATTGTGAGTATTATTAATCCAGATTGCAGTCAATGGGAGTCTGGCACAGCATTACACTGCAGTGATGCATCTTCAATAGTTTTGGCTTCCAAGCTAGAAGAATGTGGCATATGACTACTTGTCACTGCCCAGCAGTAACAAATACATACAAATCGCTCTCCGAGCCCATATGGACCCAGGCCAAAGAAAAAGGGAAGAAATATATTCCTACATATTTGAGATCCTTGAAGCTGAGGAATGTATGAAAGCATAGTCTGTAGAGGATACGTGGCTTAGGGAGGCTGAGCAAGGTACTTTGTGCTCCCAAATTCCTGAGTCCAGGCCTCAGTGCTGACCCACTGGTGCTCTGCTGTGCTAACTGCCCAAGGGTTCTACATGAATGTAACTTCTATGTTAGGGTGGGAAATTTTTAGCCGTAAAATTGAAGAAAAGCCATTTTGGAGTTGTGCATGTGTGTTTAGGGAGATTATAATTTTAACTGAAAGGTTGCAGTCAGTTTCTGTTGCCAAAATTGTAGCTTTCCTTAAGTGGTTTGAAAAAAATTAACTGTTACGCTATTTAGCACTGAAAACCAGAAGAGCTCTTGTGCTTTTAACACTGTCCTGACATTGCTCTTAGAGTACATTCAGTAATTGCTGCCCCAGCTTTTCTAGGTGCCCTGAAGCCTACCTGTGCTGTCAGCAGACAACTGGAAATGGGTCAGAGACAAGCAGAAGAAAGATGAGCAGCAAGTAATAGTTTCAGTTTCTCTAGATCCCCAGCAACAGTTTTACAGGTGCAGAGTGCCTGACAGCCTGCACTGAGATCTACAAGTGGTCAGATGCTGCTTTGGCAGCTCTTGGATGAAGCCCCATTTGTTTGGTGCCTAAGAAAGATGGGAACCTGTTAAGAAGACAGCATTTTTATTTGATGGGATGTGGACTTGCTAGTCTAAGAAAAATGCTGTACACATTCAGAAGTAACCAACATATTTTTTATTATGCAAAATAATAATAAAAAAAATAAATGTACCAGGACAATTTCCTCATCCATTTCCTCCTCTTTTTCTTTCATTCTTCCTAAAAATGCAATCTAGTAGAGCAGCCAAGACATTTTTCAGTCTGTTGCTCGTGTTGCTCATGGCTTTTTTCATTACTTTTTTTGTTCTCACACTGCTTGCCCAATACAGCAGCTGTTAAACAGAGAACTCTGAGAAGTGGGGAAGGCTATTAGTGTAGCATTCAATTAACAATGTTTTTGCAGAAAAATAATACATCAACTATTTTTAACCTCAGGCAAAGGAAGGATCAAACCTAATCCATATTCAGTTACAAAGGGCAACCTTTTCTAATTTCAGATGCCATTATAGCCTCTGATACTTCACTGATTTTTCCTTTATATAGTTGTCTGCCACAGTCCTCCACCCTTTATGATATCACAGATTTTTTAACTGTATGATTGTACCATTAAGAAATACATTCATCAGGCTTTTGTGTTGACCCTGGGAACCTGCAATATTTTGCTAGTTGCTTCAGTGCGTGTGTGTTGGCATCACTCTGTTGACAACAATGGAACAACTGAAGGTCTGGCTTTTATAATTCCCCATTGATAAGCTGAATTCATTTTTGTACAATTTGTAACATTTTTTTTCATTACAAATGCTAGTTACATCTTAGGGTGAATCAGTCAAACAGACTCTAAATTAAAGCAGTTGGTGATCTAAGCCCAAAGTCTGTTGCAATGCAGTTTTCTCACAGCTTGGAAGATAACAGCCAATACAGCCACTGTAGGAAGAGGTGATCTTTCTTCCTCTTTCTTTCTGTCTGTCTTGTTCTAGGGAACTGAGTAGATGAATGTACCTTAAAGTTTTAATTTTCTAGATAATTAGAAGTGAATTTTGTAAGGTGGAAAGGAAAGTTAATAAACCATGTGGTCCTGGATAGGTCATGCTAACAGTCAGGAGGGTGTTGTAAAAGTAGGAAATTCTTCTATTACAAGCGTCATTTCAGTCTTTAATTTAATCTGTAACTCAGAATCAAACGTGCTTTTATTTCATACAGCTGTAAGAATCTTTCAGAGAGACTGTGAACTACACAGAAGACACAAGAACACTGACAAGACTTGTTTGTCTTTGCCTTTTTGTGCCACCTCAAAATAATCCATGGTATTTTTGGGAGCTGAAAAGACAGGGCTTCAAAAATCTGTGAATAAGACAAAATGCTGTATTTTGCAAACAGAGACAGGTGAACTCCAAATTCAAATTAATAGGGTAAATTACCATCTACTTTGCATGAAAGGAAATTCAGCACCCAAAGCACTGAGGTTGGAGGTACTGAGTTTAGATCAATGGCAGATCTGATCTACGGATTTGTCCCTCACGTTGGAGAAGAAGACATCTTGAATGAGTAGGTGCACACCCTCCTCCCTTGGTGGCCACCGCTATGTAGCCAAATATTTGCCTTTTAAATTCAGGGGAGGAGAAACAAGCTGATCACATAAAGGTTCACCCCACCCTCTCTTTGGCTTCTCTCCCTGCCTTCCCAGCAGCAGCTGGCTGACTGGTTTTCTCCTGCAATTGTGGTCATGACATTTCCTGCAACTGGGTTTTCCTGAAGGTTTCCAGCAGTCTGTTCAGCCCCCTTCCCCTCTTTTTTGGGCTTTTCACCCACTAACCATAGCCTTCTGCCTTATTCCCAGCAGTGCAAGCACCGTGTTCCCTTGACACATCCATGCATCTCCTCTATATGCTCTCAATGCACACAGTGAGTTTCTGTGGTGTGCTTGTATGTCTGAGTAATCTACCAAGAGTCAGTGATTAGTGGAAGGGGTGCTGAACAGAGACAGTCCTTCCTCAAGATACCTCTTCCATCAGACTGACATAGAGTTTGCACTGTTTCTCAGTGACAAGAGGTTGTTTTCCTCTTTTAACATAATTCTTTTTTGAAGAAGCTGCACGTATGTCCATGCAGAAGGGCTGATACAAAGCACCTAGATTATGGAGAGCTGATGCACGATCCTGGATTACTTAGCGTGCTGGTACTTTCCCCCTCCACACTACTGAAAGCTGCAGAAACTGTCCTTTTACAGGCTTTTATAAACACTCAAGTGACTTAATCTTTTAGTGTAAAAGCCTACTTTTATATTAAGCTTTCTGTTATCAATGTCATTAAATCAATAGCCTCAGTGCTACAGGATCCATACAAGCTGTCACACAGTTTAACTTAAGTACAGTATTGAAGTACAGTCAATTCATTTTTCATAGATTAGAAAGTACTTGGAAGTAGAGCTGTTCAAGATCAGGGAGGGTTTATTCCTCATTTTAGCCAGTTTCTTACATGTTGATGGGCTTTCTATTCTAGTGATAGTTTTGTTGCACAACTTCAATGAAGTCTGAGCAGATGAGTGTTTTATGCAGTTATCATATATGGCACTGGAAAGCCATGAGAGGCCTACCTTGTGTGTGTTAAAACATGGGACATATCCATTAAAAGAAGTCAAGAGGCAAACTAGTATGGACTCTTCTTGTATATAGGTTATTTGTCTGTTCTTTTTCCATGTGGGTATGCATACAATTCTGGACAGTTCAGAGACTTTATAACCTCACTTGGTGTAGTTCTTTGTCTATTGAGTGACATCTGTGCTCAGAGTTAAAAGATGGAGAGAAACAATAATTTGTTTTTCCAGAGATATTTAATTGAGGGTAAAACATACATCTGGGATTTATCTGTGTAAAAAGATACACAACTGAAGTGCTGTGTCTTCTTCCAACCTGAACCTGTGGTGCACTTTCCACTTAAGAATCAGGATTTATCTGCATGCATCTTACAAATCTGAAATGATAGTTATTGTATGATCTTAGCTATTATTACAGCAGATCTTTCAATCTTTCTCTTTTTTAAGTCACTGTTTGTCTGTCATACAAGTGAAATAATTTGCAATACAAACTGACTCTGGATTCTCTCAATTGCTTACTTCAGGAAAGCTATAGACATGATGGACATAACATTATACAGTGTAATGGGCAAATATTATGCTACATGCCCTTATTGGTAAAACAGAATGAACGCTGCCAGTAACACTTCAAATTAACTGAAATTTCAGAAGGCAGTTTTCTAGCCGTGGCTTATGGTTCATCGGTCTTCTGCAGTTTCTGAACTAGTTCTCTCAAAATACGCTGAGCAGCAAGAGGTAGGATTAAGGGAAGGAAGCGGTTTCTCTAAGACACTCTGTATTTCATAGGTGGTTTGTGATTTGGAAGGTGTGTAGGACCCCTGCCATTGTTAAAGGTGAGACTCATGGTGAGTCACTTTCTGAAAGGAATGGGAAGTTTGGGATTGATGGATCCGGCAGGGAACATACCAGTTTTATCCTGAAGCCCTGCATGGAGCCTTCAAAGGGCAGCCAGCGATGGGGAAGGGCTTTCAGAGGTGAGGAAAGACTCCTCTGTATTAATTAACATCATATACTTAGTTTTACTACATCTCTCTTAGCACACCTGGAAAGACAGTGGTTTGGAGGTTGAGGGTTGAGCAGATAGGGGGTTACATCATCAGTGAGATATTTCGTGGTGGTGGGGGATATGAATCTTGTTCCATTATCACTTCCCAGTGTGGCATGCTTGTGGGAGTGCGAGGGTTTACCGTTTGCTTTGCTCCCCTCATGAGAAACGGCTGCGGGATGTCACCACAGTAAAAGGGGGAAATAAAGACCCTTGGCAGAAACATGGCAGTCTTTCCCCTTCACAAAGCTCTGCATCTGTGGGTCCCTGACCTGCAATCTCAGCAGTTTCTATGATGAAGGCTTAGGGAAAACAGGGTGAGTCAAGGAACTAGGTGTTTTGTCCAGGGATGTTGCTCAAGAAGATAAGAAAATTCCGTTTATGTTATCCAGAGATGTCAATTAAGAAGTAGTAAATGGCCATATCTACAGCATAGCTTCTTGAAATCCAGTATGAATGTGTGAATGTCCTGGGTTAGGCAGAAATGCTTTATCACTAGTAGGGAGGGAACCGTGC
Organism: Jacana jacana; assembly: GCA_013400555.1. Classification (NCBI taxonomy): domain Eukaryota; kingdom Metazoa; phylum Chordata; class Aves; order Charadriiformes; family Jacanidae; genus Jacana; species Jacana jacana. Next base: position 11,780 of record VZTM01030120.1, read on the forward strand.
TGCCTTGTGCCTGACACTTGTTGTTGGACTTGTGGGTGAGGAGACTGAAAAGTGCTTCAGGGACTTCTTGTTCTTGGTTGAGTTTCAGCATGATGAGATGGTGTTTTGTTTTTTTTTTTCTTCTTTCTCTAAAACAAGGAGTGATACTTGGTTATCTTTCGACTTGACAACAGAATTGTGTTGCAATAATCTGAGGGCTGTTAATTCACCGATTATTTATGTTGAAGGCTCTTGTAATTAAACAAATATTTTAAGGTAGGGTCTAACTCAATGTGGACTTTGGGGATTTAGGTATTAGAAAGGGTTGCACAGATTCTGGAAATCCTCTACTTTGCATATTTTGTCTCTAACGAACTATTATTTTTCACTGCAATATAATTTGAATTATTTTGTCAAGAAACTGATATAACAGAGTGGAGAATGGGGTCTTAAAGCTTCCTGAATGGGGAAGATTGGGCTAGTGGCTGAATCTGTTTGTAGAAGATAGAAATTAATGTCATCATAATGCTAAAGTGTGTTAAAATAAAATCTTGAATTATGGCATTGCTCTTTCGGTTTGAATGTATGTTTTAAAATAGTCACTATTGTGAAAGAAAAATGTCTGTGAGTTGGTCATTGTAATGCGCATATTTCAGTGTTATTAATTCTCAACTGTGAGATTCCTATTACCCAATTAGAACAAAGCCCAGTGAAGCCAAATATATGGTGAAGAATAACATTCCAATCCTGGAAAAATTTTCACATATATTTGGACGTATATACAATAAATAATTCTGGTTTGCTATTTACTGAAGTGGGACACAGATTTCTCCCTCAAAGTGACATGATTTGAATCCCAGTGTGTAAAATTAAGATTGAATACCAGCCTTGGCATGTTTGGAGTTTGTGCTAACGCCACAAAAAGTGGCAAAGTTTGCTCTAGTTATACTGTGTTAATCTAGAATAAGTCTATTGAAATTATTATAACAATGAGAATTTTAAGCAGTTGAATAGCAAAATTTAGTCCTTTTAAACATTCCTTCAGGGTTTATATTTTCTTTCTTGCAGACTCCCAGACAATACAGCCAAGCACTAAATAAGAGTAACAGAGTTCATCTTTACTGTGCATTTCTGGACTATAGGTATGTTACATAATTTCAAATTATTTAACGTGCTTTAATTAAATTATGCTTAGTTTGTGATGCTGTATATTAACTATGTGCTGCTGTTCTCTTTCATTTCTGGAAATAGTTAAAAAATGGAGCCACCAGTTTACAAAAACCACAATCTGATAGTGACTTCTTACCATAAGTAGGAGCCTTGTTATTAATGTTTGGTAGGTAATTGAGAGACTGAAAAATTTTGGAACCAAAACTGCAGACTGATACAAATTGTACTTATCTGGGTTTATGAGTGTGTCCACTTGGGCAGATGCTTGGATGTTTCAAGATGGCAAAGCTCCAGCAGAGCCATTGTTTTCACTGGATCTGTGCCTGTGTCACAACACCATGTGAGAGAGCAGTGTTTCAGAGCTGTGAATTTTGGCCAACATGTGGAATCGAGAAATATTATGCCCCTGAATGAAAATTAGAATAAAAGGGGCATAAATATCACCTTAAATTTCACTCATAAAATAGGAACTATGGAAAAGCAGTAGGTATTCTTTTTTTTTAGTTCTGAATATGTTTCTGGTTTTGATTTCCAAACGTGCTGCTCTTACTGAATTAATGGCAAAAGAATGCAAATACTGAATTTTTAATTTAATGGGGATTAACAGTTTTTGAGCCATAACGGTATATGTTTAATTGATGCTGCGATGGTCCTGAGTGCTGTGATCCCTCCTGCCCTGCATGCATAAGGGGAAGGTCACTGTAACAGTTTTACTGCAGTTTGGTTACAAGTATGTTGAACTGTCCCAGCTGTTGGCAGTTACATGTTGTTATGGTTACTCACAAGTTACAGTAAATTAGAAACAGATTTTCCTGAAGCGAATTAATATGGTTGGGACATTGTTCCTGTACTGTTTTCTGCTGGGGTTTAGGCCCTTGAGGCTTTGCCTCAGGATAGAAACTGAAATATGAAAGCTGTCCTTCCAAATGAGTTTTATTTATGTCAAGCTGGTCTTATTCCCTAGTGCATGGTAGTTAAAGAATAGGCAATCGGTTTCTGACCTGTGACAGACTCTCTTTGAGAGCTCAAGGAGGTCCCAAAGGACAGAGGAAGGGTGAAGTAATACCTGTCTTTAAATTAGAGCCAAGGAAAATACAGATCACTCAGTCTAGCTTCAGGACCCAGAATAATATCGAAAGTAATGAATGGTTAAGAAGCGGGCAGTTTGGGTGGGTGTTCCACAATTCCTGAGCCCATGGAGCCCCCCAGATGTGTGGCTGTGGCTTCTGTGTCCCCACTCCACTTCAGGGCTGTGATAGCACAGGGGTGTCCCTCGCCCCAGAAAGAAGTAAACTCATGAGGATGAATTTCCTGCACGGCCCTGGGATCAGGCCATGCGTCTGGCCCAGCCATGTCCTCAGTGGAGAAGGAGCTGCTTCTGCTGCCCCTAAGGATGAAGTGGCACAAACCAGTTGGGAAGGATGGCTTACTAGAAATCCTACTCAGTCTGAATTACATCCTTTGGCTGAGTGGGCCAGCAGGCAAGGAAGAGGCAGCAGAAAAGATGTACTTACTTTTTTGACTTTTGCAAAATGATTGACTTGGCTGATACTATGGTTCTTAGAATACAGGAATTTGGGTCTAAGTGAAATGCCATAAATGGGTTGCTCAATGTCAAGATAAAATGTGATCATTTATTGGTTATGAAACTGGAAGAAATCTCTAGAGACGTTTGTGTGGGAGTCTGATCTGGGCCCTGTTCTAGTCAATATTTTCCTTAACTATTTTCATAGTGGAATTGAGATCTAGCAGCGTTTGTGGATGCTCCAGCCTGAGATGGCTATCTCCTGTGTAGTACAATGTGTGTGAAATTAACCTGGTAAGATTCATTTTGATAGAGATTATGTTCCATTTTTCTGTGCTTTGCAGCAATGGAACTGGTGTTTGGTCTAATGAAGGTTGTGTGCGTGAGAGTGGGGACCTCAACTACTCAGTGTGTCTTTGTAACCACCTCACTAACTTCGCCATTCTGATGCAAGTGGTGCCTCTGAAGGTGAGATAAAGCAAAGGAGTAAATCTGTTTGTTACAAAGGAAACATAAACATGTGTTGCATCCTCTCAATAAGTGATTGGAACTGGGCTCTTTTTTTCCCAATTTATTCCACATCTTCCTTTCTCAGATGATGTTTTAATACTTCTTGACTATATTTTTTTAAAACTTTTGGGAACTGAAATGGAGCATGAAATGAAACACATCTATGGTAGGTAGAATTCTCTTTACTTTATTCTCACCCTTTTGACATGATTTGTTAAAGAAGCAGGTGGGAAGAGCACTAGAGGACATTGTACAGATGACCCTGGCTTTTATGAGTTGTTTTCAAGATAGAGACAGCTGAGATGTGGCTGCTTAAGGGTTTTTGTAACTAGACTGATGGAATATGAGCAGTCAGGCTTGAACTCCATGTGAAGGAAGCTCTGCTGCCAGCCTGCCCCTACCATTGTCTCTGCCAGCTTTCCAAGTGCCTCCCTGCTGCTGTTTTTTCACCTCATTGCCAAGGAGGGGCTTGTGTAGAAGGAGCATGAGGAAGAAAATGCTTTATGCTTTATGCGTTAGGGTTGAGAGTGAACTCCTTATGTATAGTTTTCTCTATGCTCAGTTCCTTTGTATAAAGAGTTATTGAGTGAGCCTCTTTTCAGCTGGAATATGACACTCCCTGTTTACCCGGGACCTTATGCTCACTATTCATACTCATTACTGGTTTCAGATGATGCTTTGATAGCAAACATGTTGCTCCCCTCACTAAACATGTTCTTCTCTTCATGATACTTTACAATGCCTTGAGATTTCCTCAAGAGGTGGAGCAGAGCGTCTGCTCCTTTAAGGTGAAGTGCTGGTTTGGGCCTGCTGAAGGACTCCCTCTACAAAACTCAGCACCAGGCAAGGTCAGCCCCATCCTGGATCTTAGCAGACAGACAGCACTGCAATGAGCATGAGAAATACGTTTTTACTGCTTTATTTGGGCATGCTACTGTCAGGGAGGATCCAGTGGAGCTAGTGATGAAGCTGTGCTTGGACAACCCTTGGTTAATAAATAATGAATGTGTAATATGTGTAATAGAAATAGTTTACCAGCTGTACATTTAAACAAATGTATACTCTCTGGCACAATTCTCAGCTTTCTACAGACACCATCCTAATAATAGAAATTAACAGACTGAAGAAGAGCTTCAGTAGGACAGTAGGAGTCCTACTGTCGTATTTATCACTGTGTGCCGCTAATGAGTGTGGTGTGCTCCATGCTACAGCGGAAGGGTTTTGTCAGCTCTGTTGGTGTGGAGGCATTAACTGTATGGCCATGTCTCAGGCTCTTATCAATTGGTTTGAATGATGGGTTTGCTCTTCTTTTAGACAGTACCTTTGCCGAGACAGCTACTGCTGCAGAATAGGCTGAATGTGCTCATGAGGGTGGCACAGAGGTTCTTGCAGATATAAACAAAAGTGAGCTTGCAGTGTAAGGGAGCTCTAATCAGGGTTATGGCACTGAGCAGCTCCAAAATCTTTTCAAGGAATAAATCATCTCAGACTGCTGCTGGGAGTTACTGTTTCAGTAACACAACTATTCACGTGGTAATCCTGGTTAGATGGTGTAACGCCAACCAAGTCAGGGTCACAGGGTAGAACAAGATGCTATCTGCTATCCAGAGATCTTAATTAACCATTTAAAGATAGGGGTATCTTGTTCAGGTCAACCAGTTTTTATCTAATTATTATTACTTGTAAAGCACCTAATGACCCCATCTGGTTTCCAATTATTATTGTTTTCTAGGAACTCTTTGTACTCATAATGAAATGCAGCTTTGCCTGAAGAGCTTCCCATCTTGTGAGACAAAAGTAGAATGGGTCAAATGCACCATTATTAACCTTGTTTTAAAGAGCAGCATACAGGGCTGTAGCCAGGATTAAACAGGGTGTCCACCAATTAAATGCCAGTGAAAGATGAGTCGGTTTTTCACTCGACAGCAGTTCAGTTCAAAAAGGTCTAACTTTCAAATAAAAATATTTGAGATTATGTTTAATGAGATGCTGCAGTAAGTTCTTATATTACGCATTATTAGTAATTGGAGGTCAAAGATATTTTATACCAGTCTTTGGAATCAAGCTTCCTAAAAAGATCTGGAATGCATAACTGGGGAAGGCTGGACATGAAGGTACTATCCAGTTCCTCGTAGTTGTTTAGTGGTTTTATTTTCAGTATTTTCTCCCTTCTTAGCTTTTTGGTCTAATGCATTTGCATCTCCTAAAGTTTGTGGAATGTTTTGTGTTGCTTTTTTTTTCTTTATGATAATTTAAAAAACAAAATGAAAGTGCTGCTGAGGTATTATGTGGATGTGAGACACACAGACCAAGTCACTCTGATTCATAAAAATATTCCCTGTCTGACATGGTACTGTAAAAGTTTGTATAAGGAAGTGGGATTTTTATTTTTTTAAAGGAAATTTAATTCCCATCTTTTTCTATTGTATTTTGACCTCTTCCACCTAAAATCCTGTTTCTGAACAGAAAAAAGAATGGAATTTATATATTTGTGTCAGGAAAAGTGAAACGGTGGAAGGTGATTGGAGTATTTCCAGTAGAGAGTCCATATATTCCTAGGGCCAATCCATGAGAATTCAAAAGGCTTGCTGCAGCTTTCCATGGAAGATTGTGCATATTAGGTAGAAAACACACATTCTTTTCTAACCTCTTAAAGTTTGCCTAAAACAAATTTTTGCCTGCACCTCAATTGGTAGAATTTATAAATGCAGAGTAGTGTGGAGAAATTCAGGTGCAGAGGTCTGCAGAGCAATGACCTGAATGATGTCTTGTGTGGCTGCTTTGCCCTGCCCTCTCTTCACCTGCACAAGTGGGACATTCCGGCGAGGTGGCAATGAGAGTGGGCCCATGGTGGGCCTCAGGTAATAGTGCCCCTAACAAGCCAATGAAGGATGCCATCCCTTCAATGTGCTTTGATGCCAGTTCCTCTTATTTGGCTATTGTGGAGTCCCTCTCTCCGAGTTCATCAGAAGATCTCATCCTAAATCTTTGACCAAGATATTCCCTTTAAATGGACTGTTTAGGATTATCTTGTGGTAGTAACTTTCTGAACCAGTTAAAAAACCTTTGGTATCTTCATTGTGTAATTGGCATAAAACTAGGCTTTGAGCAGAGGCAAGCTTCCCTGGCTTTTGAGCTGTACAAGACTATGCTCAGTTACAAATTCCTAAAACATTTGCTAAGCATTTCCTTCACATATCTAAGCAATAGAGCCTACTGAATCAACTAGACAATTGGAAACTTCTCCCAGATGTCCTTGGAAATAGATGTTAAAATGCTGTGGATTTTAAACACATATACATGTTTGTTCACCATGTTCTGAAATTCATGAGCCAAGGTTCAAAGGGCCAATATAAATCACCCACTGGAATACTAGATTGTCAGTGCTCTAAGAAATTATTGCAATGGTGTTATGTTCGATCTTGAACTTTTGTATATTTTATTTTTCTTTTCATAAATGCAGTTCACAGATATTATGAGACAAGAAAAAGAGAAGGTGGGAGTAACGTAATTGCCCGCGCTTGAACAGTTCTGTTTATATACCTGTTATATATCTGTGGCTGTATAAATAGTACTGCATGAAATTTTTCCACACACACTATTTTTGACAGAAGGTTTATTATTTTGTCTAGAGTTTGTTTCTTACAAAAAGGGGGTCTGCTTTTCATGAAAAATGTAAATAAATTATTGGAAATTGCCTGAAAACTGAAGAGGTTTAACATCATCAGTTCAAAGTTCAAAAAGGTGTCTTTATTCTTCATGGGAATTCTACTTTGGGTGCTTTATACTCCCATTCTCTTATGGAAAGTAGCATTTCCCTTTCTCCCTATCATACTGATAAATGCAGCTCCCAGGGTAGCACAAACAGCGCAGATCTTTGGAGGTCTCTGTAACAGCCTTTAACCTAATGCACCAGTCCACAGATCAGTAAAACCAGGTATAAATAATTCCACTAGCCCTTGCAGAAAGGCAAGCAGATGCACAGAAAACAATTTAAAAAAAAAAAAAAAGAAAAGATAGGGATATTAACAGTTCTAAAGAGCTGTAGTACAGACCAGTATGTGTGCAGCAGCTTCAGACCTCATGTGGAAATCCATGAACCCTTGAGAGGAGTTCAGTACAATAAGTGTTCTGACTCTCTCTGCTCCTTTTCATGAGACTGGGTTTCTTTTCCCTTGAAAAAAGAGGAAAGAAAAAAAAAAGAAAAAAAAAAAAAAGCATAAGCTTTCCATTAATGACACATTGCAGTGCTTTAAGAGTTTGCTGTTTGCAGCTGGAGAGCACAGCATACTCTGAGTTCAGATGAAGCTAAGTTGTCTCTAAGCAACAAATACTGAAAATAAGTGGCCTTCCTTAGAAGTAACCTGCCACATAAATACTTGTGGTGAAAATTTCTAATGATCAGAGAGCTGAGCCTGTATGGTGACTGTTTGTGAAGGATGGTGACTTTTTGTTCTATCTCCTTGCTTAACTCCCTCTTTTTGTTCCTTCACATGGTAAAGTCTAGCTTTTTCCACTTACAGAGCAATAGCTTGATCCAGACCTTGTCAGCCTTGATGCACTATGAACCTGCCCCAGTGCCTCCCTTCCTGCTAATACTGGTCCAGCTAATTTTCACTCCTTCACCAATATCCAGCAGATTCTGAATTTATTTACACAATTTGTACGTTTCTTGTGGGCATAAATACCTTTATATTTTTTCAAGATTCTTTATCGTTGCCATTTTATTAGAAAAGTACATAACTATGTTAATAATTTATGCACCAGGCTCGGGGAAGGATTGCAATGTCTTACATTGGTTTCATTTGTTTTTCATGGAGGCATTCATAGGAACAAAACTGTAGAGTATTTTGCATCTGACTGGTTTCTCTTGAATACTTGAAGTATTGTGAGATGACGAATACTGACAAATTGTCAGATGTTTATGGAGGAGATTGTCAGGTGGGTCTAATTTCCAGGGAATATAGAAATGCAAGAAAGTTCTTAGGAACAAGCTGTGACTTCTTGATTTTTCTTCTCCATCTTTACTGAAAACAGTTTAGATGAATTCAGTCACTATTCTACTGTGTGCCAGCTGGAAGTAATCTTCAAAGCCTGAAATCTGCTGAGATGAAAAAGCATTTTTTTTTCAACATTTCAGAGAACAATCGTCAGAGGTCACAAAGAAAAATTTTAAATTCTGGAATTTTAACTTAAATGTGGCAAAAGAACCTCCACTCTGATATCTGTGTTCTTCACACACACCAGTGTGTGAATAAACACACCAGTGTGTGAAGAAAAAGAACATTGAATGCTGAGAATTTGCTAAAACCATGCTCAGATTACAAGTGTAGTTAAACACTATCCTGGCTTTTATATTAGTTTCAGCAAGAGCTTGAACACACTGAAGTGGCAGTGATTGTGACAGAACGGTATGAACAATACTGCTGATTAGATGAAGATCCAGGGATGCAGTTTCTCTGCTTTAGGTGATGCAGGGGATTAGTAGTTTTGACAAGTTTATTTCAGGAGTGAAATAACCATCTTGGAAAAACTTAGAAGCATGTGGTGCTCAGATGTCAGCCTGGCACTGACCTGTTGGCCTGCTGGTGAATTGGCCCACGTGGAAGGATGAAATTATTTGTGTCTTTATCACTCTGCTGTTATGTCTGTATTGCAGCTGGCCCAAATTCATGCTTGCTTGCTGAGATTAATTTATCAGGTTGCTTTTCACTGGAGAAATGATAGCATTCATTTGGAGTTTTGGAGACTCGTGATCATCAACTGGTTTAAATGAATAAATATGTTAATTGAAGGTAAAATCTGACCAAAGATGTGCAGAATGTTCCTGAAGGGGCATGCTCAGCCCTTGATTGCCTTTGTGAAGTTGCATGGATGTAATTAAGGTCAGCACGTGATCAGAATTTGAAAACTTGGTTGAGAAGTCTTTTCACAACCCTGATTGAGTTAGTAAGATTGAGAAGTTTACAACTCTGTCTCCCCGACAAACTGTGTCAGTGAAACGTTCAGAGAGGTTGTGCAGATATTAACTAATTCCCGTACCTCTCCTCTGGGAAACTCATTGCTCTAATCAGGCTTCTCTTTCTGATGGAGGAAACCAAGATAGAGTGAGAAAGTCCCTCACAGTAGATCATCACTAAAACTGTGCTGTTGGGGATTGGTGTCCGTCTTTCTCCTTCTGTGATCCACAGAATAGTGTTCCAGCCTTTGCTTCATCTGGTGCAGTCAGAACAAACCCATACTGCCAGCTGCCCTGCAGTGTTATAGTTAGGGAGGCAATCCTGCATTAATATAGCTGTGGTAGGCAAGAAAAAAATCCATTTAGTTTTACATGTTTACACTGGTTTATGTTTGCTTCTTCTGGAGAAAATCCAAGTAGGGGGCATCCAGGGTGATATGCTCCCTGTGGTGGCTTCCTTGTAGTACTGTAGTACCACAATCCTCTGCTGTGCTGTGGGCTTGAACCTGGACTGGAACAGCAGAGGATGGGAGCGAAGATGTACACCCAAATGGGCATCCTCTGCAGGCACAGAGCCTGGGCAGATCTCAGCCTGCAATGCCACCTCCTGCACCCAGTGCTGCCTTGGGCAAGAGGGGAAACTGCTGGTGGAGCGGTCCCGTTCCTGGGCAGGGGGGACGGATCAACTGGAGGAGAGATGTAAGCACAGTCAGAGGGATGTCACAAGGTACTTCCTAGACAGCCTAGCACAAACCTTACACCGAGTAAGCCGCATTTCAAAAGCACTCCAAAGAAAATTCAGACGCTATTATTTTATTTTGGGCAGCTTTACTTCTCATCAGTCAGTGGGGCCCTGTGCTCCTGCCAGGAAACATGCCAGCCATCTGGCAGTTTTTATTTTTCTAGTGATCCAACAACTACAAAGCATCTCAGGCTATTTGTACCATCTGCCACATAAATGTCATTTCAGCAAAAGGATGGTGGACACCTGGGGACCCAGAGTTCAAAAATCCTTTTAAATGGGAAATCACTGTCTCCCACAGCAAATAGAGTTTGAGGTTTGGGTCCCCCTCCCCCACGTGACTGAAGCAGGACATGGCTGTAATATTTGTGGCTTCTAGACCATTCTCTTAAATTATTTCGCCCCCACACCCCAGGTTTTCTCCTCTTTCTCTCTTTCCAACTGTGAGAGTATAAAAATGGCTACTATAAAATCACATGTGGATGGATCTAGAGTAAGAGTGTTGTATAACTGTGTATAACACTGTGGTAGAAAGGGTTCAAAATTTAAACACTTTTTCTGCATTTCTAAAGCTAGAAATTACTTCATTTTTCATCCCGTTTGTAGCTCTTGTTCCATAATTCAGAAGGATCAATCAATGCAGTTCAATCTGCCCACTGATGGGCTAGAAAGCAGAGAAGCACTTATAAAGGAGACAATGTTTACAAACGACTCATCTTACAGCTGGAGCAATAGACATGACCCATAGCACCTTTAGGGAGCCTGGGATTTTGAACAGGCTGGGGGATTTGGCTTCTATTTAGAGGTTCTACTTGGAAAAGGAAAGACATCCCAAATATCTTCTTTGGGGCAATATGTGTGGGGGTTTATTTTCTTTTTCACTGTTATAGCTGAGTGTGACAGCAAGTTTTGACAATGTAGGGTTGACTGAGAACAAAGTACATCTATGTGTGTTTATAAAGACTATTTTAAAACTGTCCTAATATTGTGATGTGCTTTAAAAATATGGGGGATAGGTGCGTAAATTATAAATTCGGGGCCTTGTTTTCCTTAATCTAATACTGCAGTTATTAATCAAACATTGCACTCAGGGGGCATTAAAATAGCAGTCTGAATTGATAACCATTTTTCTTAAAAATTTCAGCCAGCTGAGGTTCAGATTATTTACTCTAATAGGACAGTGAAATGGAAATAATGTGACATTTTCCTATTTCTGCTGTTTTGTAATTTTAATATAATTACTTTTCTCAGCATGCTTTTTGTTGATGGGAACAGAAAAATAATAATGCCTTAGTCCAGTAATTCTTCTTTTGTGGTGCATATTTAAAAATTGGATAGGCATTGCAATTTTTTTGTCCTTGTTTATTACCATTGACAGTTTATTTAACTGAAGAGATCTCTACAGACAGTTTAGACAGCCCTTACCCATCGGATGAACAAAGATAAATCAGCCTATGTGTTTATTCTAGCATTGCTTTGTAAACTTTTGTTGCTCTTTCTCACTCTCCCCACTTCTCCCTCCATTTTATTGCAGTGAATTTTGTCCCCATGGAGGAATACATCTTGCTGATGTGTTCACATATGATTGCACATCATATTTCTTTTGTCCTTACTCTGCTCCTGCCCATCTTTCCTGAAAATTGAGCACTGATCTTGATTTTTAACTCAGAGCCATTGTTCGTTCTTTTGCTATTCCGTTCCTATGCCAGTAGAGCTGTGTTGATTTCAATGGGAGGAAATGGGAGACTTTCTTTTGTCCTTAATGCCATAGAAGTACATGGAAAAAGTTGGAGTAATACTGCAGGATACAAACCCCCTCAAATTCCTTAGAGAATGCTTTGGCAGTTACTGAGTTTCACTCAGCAGAGGAGAACAAAAAAATTTTTTTTTGGAAAACCACAAATATTTAAGAGTATTCTAATGGTCAAAAGAACCCTCTTGTCTGAGGAGCATGAAAGAGGACTCTATTTTAATCAGAATACCTAACAAAATAACATAGACTTCCTTTCTATGGTGAAATGAAAGTACTGAGCTATTTGGCAGCTAGATCTTCTTGCTGACTAAAGGATTTCCCTGTGCAGTATAAACACATTATGATACTGCACCCTTATCCGTCACTGCTCTGTGTTGAATGTCTTTAAATTTAGTCATTCTATGGTGTTGAGTTCGGTCTGTCTTTGGGTTTTTTATGCCCTTTCTCCCCAAAGCGTGGTGTAGGGGAAATTCAGAGCTGGGTACCTGGAGACTCTTGGCTGCAGTGCAAGCCACAGCCAGCCACCACAGCCCTGCATCAAAATAGAGGTTTCTGAATCAAAGCCCAAGCCTGGGATAAGGGAGGCAGACATACTAATTTTCATTGAATTTTACTGGGAGCTGGGTATTTAATTATACTCAATTGCTCTGAAAAAATCTCAGACTCTGATTCTGGCAAGAGACCATTGTTTCTCTGCCTGCAAGAGCCTGCAGGACTCAGGCTGGGTTTTACACTGTTGTAGCCCTCTGATGGACTTTGGTTCAGCTATTAATTGGAGAAGAGGGTGAGCCTGCTCTTGCTGGAACAGAAAGTAAGTAACAGATGTACAAGTCATAGGTGTATGGGCAAAAGTAGCTCCTTCAGTTTCAGAGGATAATCAGCTGTAAGTAGAACATTTAGCATTTCTTGAGACACACTGCAAGTCTTGGCCCTGAAATGAAGGCAGAGAAAACAAACCGCTTTGTGTTACACAGACAGAGGAATAACTTGCAAATATCTGCTTTTCTGATCTTCAAACTTTATTATCATTTGGTACCACTTCCCAACTTGAGTCGTTCCTCCCTGCCATGCTTCCTTCAGGCTTCATTTGAACTAAAAACTTGCTGTGTGAGATTTGTAATGAGCAGATTACCTACTGTTTGATGGCATCTTGCCCAGACTACTTTAAAAGATGATGTGGGCTTTCAAAATTACTAATTAATACCTTCGCAGGGATATTTGGAAATTTTTTTCATGTCACAGTGAAAAGTTTTAAATAAGCAGCTACCAGCTCAGGCTGGCTATAGGAAAATGCTCCTTTAATCCTGAGAAGCCCCCTTTGTAGCACTTTATTGGCCATCACTAGGAGTTGTGGAGTTAATAGAAAATGGGAATTCAAAAGCAGTTCTGCTGGAAATGGCTGATAAAGATGATTGCGCTGCAAAGTGGGACTCTTGGAGGCCTTTTTTCTCTAAACTTGTAGTATCTGATACATTGTGGCTTGAGAAAAGCAAGTTAGACTTTTTTATTCTGTGAGTAGTGATTGTGCGGTGCCACTGGGAATGGCCCCACCAAAATCGTTCTAGTGGTCTGGGTGAGTAGAATGAGCCTCCTGAACTAAACACAGATGTTAATTTAAAAACCCTATAATGTTATGTACCTAACAAAGTGCTTGGCAAGCTGAAGGAAAACAGAGATTTGTATTGCTATTATTATTTAATATATAAATAAAGCCCTCACTGGACTGAAATTGAATTTCAGCAGCCTTTCTGGAGGCAGTTAAAACCATTAGCTTCATCAAACAAGGCCAGCGTTTTAATGTCTCTGAAACACTCAGGCTGCCAAAGTTAATTATTCATCCTTTTTGTAATTGGATTCAGATTGCATTTTAAAGGTGCAGCTTCAGTAGGGTTGGCTGAGCCTTAATTTTTCACCCCTACCTCTTCCATCCCCACGAGAAATGTCTCGTAAGATATTGTTTCAGCCTTTCACAGAAGGGTTTGAGGGTGGATTTCAGCCCAGGCTGATCATCTCATGGCAGATCTCAGTCTGTTCCATAAACAGGGTGAAAACCATACCTCACTGTAAGTGACTTCATGGTAGGAAGGCTTTTTTGAGATGAAAAGCTGACCAAAATGACCAAAATATAACTTGCTCTTATGCTTGGATTGAGGGCAAAGCACAATTGTCATGTCTTACATTTCCACCAGTAAACAAGTAACTTTGATTTCATAAAATGTATACACTATATAAGCATATGCAAAGGTAACACATTCTGTGTGCTACTGGCAAGTAATACCAAAATCCTGGTGATGGGTATGATACAGCTCTGAGATTACAGGGCTCATTTTTTAAGACTGTACAACTTTTTTTTTTTTTTTTTCAAGAACTTGTCTTTTTTTGGAAGAAGATGAACTGCTTTTCAGAAAGGAGATTTCAAAAGTAGCATTGACAAACAAATTACTGCTTTTAGTGGCTAAATTGTGAAGTTGTAATTTGGTATATGGGCAAACCCTCTCAGGATCGGTTTATGACAGACCTTGTTTTAATTATTTGTCCTCAGCCCTTTGTCTGACGTGGTGCCTCTAAAGGCAGACATAGAGAGAGACTTTGCAACATGTAAAGAAAATTTTAGATGAGTACTTCCCAAAAATGTCCCTTCCTCTGCAGAAAGGCCAAAGCACCTCCTTTGCAAAGCAGAAAATGTGTGGTCAACTGTCCTAGAGAAGGGACAGGAGTGCAAATTTCCCAGGACAGAAGGGGACGCTGAGCAGAGACAGCCCTGTGTTGCCCAGGTGCTCTGAGCTGGCCAGTTGGTATTTTGTGTTCCTGTAGCCCATCTAGCTTTTCAAAGAGTTGCTGTGCTGTGTTGTATATGCAGTTGCTCATTAATGTTACATAAATAAGTAGGTTTTCTGTTCTAGATACAGATCAAATGATTTTTCATATATTGCCTACTGAATGCATCTGAATAAGTCAGCCTCAACTGACCTTTTCCAGATACTCCAGAGATGAAAACTACCATTCCATTATAGCAATATACTTTTATCTTCCCATGCAGTTATTTTTAAGCAGAGGAGTTAGCTGTCACTCAATTTCTTATTATTAACAACATCATAAAGGAAAGATAGATATTTGGAGCCTGAACTGGTATGTTTCCAGAATAATTTCTCAGGCCTCCCAGTTGCCTGTGAGTTCCCAAAATAAAAACGTTGAGCAATGTATTAACTTGTTTTATGGGGGAGAGCAAGGATAAGACAATAGACTATAATATTACAGATGGGTGTAACTCCTGAAACCATGGGATCTTTGTCCATGCTATTGGCCACACTTGCAAGGTGAAGGGTGTTACAGCCTAAACAAAAAGGGTGGGAGTTTTATATGGAGTAGGATTTTTTGGTTTGTTTGTCAAAGCTGAAACTAAGAAACAACTGTCTTTTTGTGCTCATGATTAGTAGCATTCATGACTGCATGAGCTCTCTTCCTAGCTTTTCAGCTTGCTGCAGAGTAAGAGAATGACCTTAAGAACTCAAAGAAGCAAAACCTTTCAGAAGAAAAGAATAATTTAATGTAGCTTGGGATAAGTGTGAGAATCAGGCTCCACTTCAGAGATTGCTTAATGTTTTATATGGTACTTTTTAATGCTATTTTCTTTAGTAATAGCATTACAGCCTGATTACCATTTTTGTGCCAACTACAAGATCATCCCAAATTACTCTCTTATATTCCACATCATGCACCAAGTCTGAAAATTTTCAACAATACAAGCTGAGGTAAGATAAAATCAGCTCATATCAGGGAATGGGAATTTATAGGAAATTGTTTTGTACTTGATGATGGACAATGCTTTGACAATCCAGGTATTTCTAAAAATCTACATGCTTCTTATCCCCTACAGTGTAAACATAGACACACAACATCCAGCTGTGCTGTAATAGCTGGGTTGTGAGAAGTAGAGACCTGATATTTTAAATACAAGTTCTCTTCTGTCCTGCACCATATACCTGTCTTTAGAAATGAGGCTCCACACCCTGGAAGTCTTTGCAACAAAGCCACACCTGGCTTTGCTTTTCATGCTGTATCCTTCCCCCAACAATTCATACCACCCACGGAAAGGAGCTGGTTTCACCAGCTGGAGCCACTAGGACCAGGGACCGCTCTCTTGCACTCCTCCAACCCAGCAGTTCAGTTTGAAAACAGCTATTGCAGGCTCTGCCTTTTCCTTATTAAACAAAAGATGGTTCAAAATTACCTACGGGCTTTCTGTCACTCACACTAGGCAAGATGACAATGTGATCTACAGTGACATTGCTTTTGAAATAGTTGCTCCCAGACTGGTGTGGGTACTGATTTAAGAGCATCATTCTTAAAGAATCATCAGATTTTGGTTGCATCTGCCAGAGGAAACGCAATTTCCAGTTCATAGATGTGGGAATCTATGTAGGTTATTCTAGGTTTGAATGAATTTTCTACATTTTGTTGATAAAAGATTCCCCTCCAACTTTTTGTTTTTTGTTTCTAAGTAATACAGGCTCCACTTAGAACTTCATTCATGTCTTGTCTTGCCCTGCAAGGGTTTCTGAAAGGAAGAATGAACTAAAATCCAAAGAAAGACCTTCTTAAAGGCATGTTTAGTTATGCTGGAAATTAATTAGAAAAGATCTCCATGTGATCGTTACTTCACCTTGGATGTATTATGGAAAAAAACAAAGGCTTTGATTTTTTGCCCATTTCCACTAGATGGATCCCCTATGTCTGCTGTACCTGTGTGTGATAGTGAGACATTGCCCTTCCTTGGCAGATCTCACCCACCTTTGCCAGTGCAAATGCTGTGATAGACCATTTTAAATCTAAATGAGCACTGAGCAGTTTTGATCTAAATAAGCACTGAGCAGCTTTGACCTCTGTAGGGAAGATTTTCTCGCTGCAGGTGTTGGGAGTGAAAGAAAGCCTTGAACTGCTGAGAAATACTGATTTCAGAGTGACTTGAAGCTGGAAAAGCTACCTCTGCTCCCCTCTTCCCTCTGTAGAACTGCAAGCCACCTGTAGCAAGAGAAAGGGATGTGTATTGGAGCAATCAGGAAATAAGGTCCATGCATTTTGGGCATGAATATCCCTGATGAGGAAATCACTTCTAAATTGCCCGATTTACCGCACAAGTTATTCCAGTTTCAGGAAAAATCTGTGACTACGCATGGCTTCTCTGAGGGTTGAGGCACAATAGGAGTTCTTTTATAGAAATAGATGGACCTTTGAAGCTGGTCCAGCAAACAGAACCCTTTTTTTTTCTGTAACTGATGCTCCCCATATCAGGAAAAAGAAATGGGTCTTTGGCCAAAAGAGAAAAGGCACTAAAGATGTGCATCATATTTCCTAGAAACAGTAACACCATAGCAACAGTTGTCTTTCAATGCTGCTGCTGCTGCATTGCTTAATAGCAATCAGGTTGCAGAGTGAGCCGCAGCCTCCTCTGCTCTAAAACTTACTGCATGTGAGCTGATGTGCTCAGCAGGTATTTACAAGAGAAGTGTACAATTACGACACATCATTTTGGGCTGTGTTTAAAATTATTTTTTCCTCGTAACCACATGGCATGTTATTTCTCTCCTTTAAAAGGAATTCTAATGGGAAATGTATTGGTAGAACTGGTTTGGATTTGATAATCTAAGATGAAATACTTTGGGGCTGAATTTTTATTGTGTGTGTGTAAGCTAATAAAAAATCCCAAACTATGAGAAAGGATTATTTTTTATTACATATAGTTATGTTAAATAGAATTACTATAAAAAAAAAAAAAAAGGAAAATATATTGTTCCTTTCAGTCCTTTTCAGAATAAATATTTTGAATGAGTTTTTGGCTATGAATTTATAGTGAATAGACATTGAAATAAAAGCATAGTTTTTCAAACATCAAAATTAAAACTTTTTGATTGACCACATTTATTTTTCTCTTCAAATGTTCAGTTTGTGAATGTGTCAACTCTATCCAAATTCAAGTCAGGAAAAATGTTTGAAAATTCTTCTGAGATGAGAAAATATTTTCCTGCCTAGCTCTGTTCTATTATATACTAATGCTGCCTGGCTCCCTTTGTTGGGTGGGGCTTTTTTCCCCCTTCTTTTATGAGAACTTGCATGGAAAATGAAAGCACGCTTTCTGATTAATTTAGGATGAATGGTCAAAACACACCGTCCCTCCCCCGGTGAATCTCTCCAGGTTTGAACGTAGATCCTAGTGGTGGGCACTGTGGAGTTACAGATTAAATGTTGGTGAAAATTGAATTGCTTCTACAAAAGCTGCCTGTAGGTAAAATCAAGAGGCTGAGAGAACAGGCTCACACCCTGGCTGCTCCTGCTGGGGCTTTTCTGTGCATTTCCATTCTGTAGGTGTCAGTCCAGCTCCTTCAACAGCACTGAAAACATGATACGTTAAAGAAAACACGTGGGCTATAAATGGCCGGTGATTTATGGGTTATCTGGGTTTGCCAGTTCTCACTGCTCTGAAGCACTTCTGGTATTTGCACAGTGATGTAAATTATTGCAGCGTGAGAGCATTAGCAAAGTGCCCCGCAAGCTGTGAGAGATCCCATTGCTGACATTGTTTGTGCAGCCCAAGAAACTGCTCTAGTCTTAGGCTTGGCGATACCTCAACACCAGAAAAACTAATTTATTCTGAGGAAATGCTGATTTATGAAATAAAAGAAGGAATCAAAATGCCATGGGCACGTGGATGCCCTGGCCATGTGACAGTTTGGAGTTGCCTCTTCATTCCCCATTTAGAAATAGCAGCGAATGATTGTGAACACCAGCTTATATATGGGTGGATGGAGGAGGAAAACCCACTTGAAGAGGAGCTGGCCTGTGGGTTTGTAGTGTAGTAAATCAATTAATAGCTTTTATTTTGTTTTTTTCCTTTCTGTACAGCTAGCAAGAGAACACCAGGTGGCCCTCTCCTCCATCACTTACATTGGCTGCGCTCTGTCTATCTTCTGCTTGATGATCACCCTGGTCACATTTGCTGTATTATCGTGAGTAATTTTAACTTAATACCTGCTGAGCAACTGTCATGCAGAAAGCCAAGCAGTGCATTTCAGGCCACTGGTAAGGATCCCTTCAAGTGTTCAGATAAAACAAAGGCTATTAATTCTACAACCTTCTTTAATTAGACTCTGCACATCTATTTGTAACAGTTGGTTGGTTATTTCTAAATTACTTCAATTTCCTGAAATGTGGTGGTCTTTATATAGCAAGCTATTTCCATCCTATGAAGGATTTTTTGACTTTTTAAAAACTCTCTATGTTTTGCTATAGTTCAGGAATGTTGCAAGGAGGCTGTAGGAGGGCTTGCTCTGGAACTCAGGGCAAGTGCAATATGAGCAGGACTTGCAGGATCACCCCCTCTTCCCCTCTACAAACATCTTTGGATTGCATGGAGTGTACGATCAGTGCTTCTTTCTGCTTTTCAACCGTATTGTCTGTAAGGGAGTGTGTTTCTAAAGCCATGCAGTTATGCCCAGAAAGGAAGGCTTGGTCATCATGAGTTGTCTTACCTTTATGCCCAGAAAGGAAGGCTTGGTCACTCTTTTTCATACAGCTTATGCACAAATGCATCGTGTAACTCACATTTGTTTTCATTAGGCTAGTTTTCTAACTTACTGCATTAGTAGGATGAAGGATGCTTATAGGTAGTGTGAAATTCACTCCACGGCTTATGTTTAAATCCTCTGGACCTCTGCAGCACTGTGCCTGTCACACAGCAGCACCTTTGAGGGCTCTTGGCACTGGGAAGGTTTCTGCCACAGGGCACTTAAGTGCTTTATGCCGATTTATATTCCAGTAGTGACAACTGAGTTTGAGGCTCCACTAGGCTTGATGCAAACATTTCTGAAAAAACTTTCATAGGGGTTTCTGTCTAAATAAAAAAGAGAAAACCTGACAAAGAGTGAAATAACTTGTCCGAGGTTGTGCAGCAGACTGGGAGAAATGGGATTCCTGTTGCCTTTCACACACTAAACCATGTTCTTCCTTATTGAGACTTCAGGTTTTGATTTCTGTGCCTAAGCATGTCTTTTGGAAATCCTGTTAGGAGACCAGTTTCTAGGAAAAAGAAATTCCTGAAACCCAGTAAACTGATTGCAATTGTTTGTTCCAAACCCTGTATTACCTCCAAGTCTCAAGAGCTGTGTTGGTAATATTTGGATTAAGTGTGCAACATGTGGCAAAGCCTGCTCTAAATAAGTCCAACATCTGCCTATCTGGCATTGCGCTGTTGGTATGTTTAGGCTAAGGGGAGTGATCTGGTCCATTTCTGTCTGAGTGCAAAACTGGATGTTACAATATTTAGAAAGGAAAAAAGAGAAAAGGAGCTGGTATTGCTGCAGCAGGGCTGAAAACTCCTTGAGGAACTGGAGGCAAACAGAAGATTTGGAAAGAGAGCTTGGACCTAGCTGACTCTCGCAGTGTTAAGCACCCCACCTACGTACAGAATCATTCAAACTGCCAATTAAAAATAATTTGATTAGGTTGTCACTGGAGTGCCGGGCCTCATTAAACAGCTGAAGTGAAATTTTGCAATGTAGTGTGAGATGACCATGAGGTAAGTGGAGAAGAATCTGGCAAGTTCTTTGCTACTCCACATACTGGCAATGATGGCCGCTTCCCAGGAGGGCAGTCCTGATTACCTTCTGCGTAATGATGTTCCAGTTTGTGACTACATGAAGTTCCTTATTAGAAAGTCATTGACACCAGGCAGCACAACCTGTCCTTTCAAATTACTTTTAGGACATCGATACTTCTTGTCATGTCCCTCTTCACTGCTTTCTAACAGAGCACTGGCTACAACAGAGCTGGAAGAGCAGGGCTGACAGGAAGCAGGCATCTGCACGGTCCAACCCATGTCACCCTGCTGCAGGGGACATGCATAGTGTGTCACCAGCAGTGTCAAAAGTTCTCACCATCCAGTGCGATAAAATGAGAAGACGGGAGTGGGTCCTGTTGTGTGGCAGAAGCACTGCCATTCTCAAAGCCTAACGGTCCAGGTCTCCTGAAAAGATTAAAGCTGGCGGTAGGGGCTGGCAGGCAGCATGGACTGGAATAGAGAACCTGTTACCACTTAACTCTTCTCTTTCTTAAAGAAATGACTACAACTAGGCGGAAGGCCTGAAACATTCAGATAAATGGTTTTGTTTGTTTTCTACTTCCTGTTTCTGGATGAGAACAGAAACACGAGGTCAGAAGACACCCAGGAAAGCAGGTTCTTGTCAGATTTCCAGGTGGTTTTTGCAAAGCCAAGAGAGAGATGTTTTCATGATGTTGTAATCAAGGTCAGGTCTCTGTCAAGATGGGCACTGCCCATTCATATAAGCAACTAGAGTTCCTGTGCTCTAAAGTTGATAGTTGTAGAAAAATTGTAACCAGTGCCTATTCATGTTCTTTCATTTCTAATGCAGGCAAATGTTAACAAAATTAAACCAGAAACTCTGTGACACGGTATCAGGTGATGGTGCAAGGTGCAGCATGCTTTCTGTGAGGTGCAGATCTGACTCCCTTGACAGTGCAGCACCAGGCCCTTTGTTAATATTCTATCTCAAGTCATCAGCAGAGCTAGTTAACACACAAATCAGTTGTTCTGCTGCCTTCAGGATGGCAGCAGAATATCCAAGAAACCAGTAAGGTACCCACCATCCTGGTAGAAGGAATGCTCAAAAGACATCATGATAACCCCTTCAAAGCTAGTGACTAAAAGCCAATCGAAATGCTTACTGATAAATTATGCATACACTTGTGCTTCTTGGAATACTGCTTTATTCATCCATCTTTCTGTCTTCTGCCAGGTCTGTCAGCACCATCCGCAACCAGCGTTATCATATCCATGCCAATCTCTCCTTTGCTGTCTTGGTGGCTCAGATCCTGCTTCTCACCAGCTTTCAGTTCAGCCCTGGGACGGTGAGTGCTTAAAAAGAGCGCTCTATGGGTTTTGTGAGGCACCTCCATGGAATGGATGCCATACACCTCATGCAGAGAAGTAGCTTGAATGTGAGGACTCTCATTTTTAACATGCCTTGGCCAGAAATGACACTGGGTAAAGCCTTCAGTTCATGCAAATAGCGTTACCATTGTGTCTGGCCATGTCTGGGTGTTTGCAGAACTGAAGGAGATACACACTCACCTAATGGGGAGATCACCCCAGTAATGGTGTACGACTCAGTTGTGTGTTCAAATGACATGGCTGACCTGGGCCTGCCACGGCTTATTCTTTCTCTTATCCATTCTCTGTATTGAAAACTGTAGGAATTCGGAATTGGAGAAAATTGTATGAATTCTGTATGTCTGTAAGATATTTGGCTTTCTCTTAGGATTTTGGGTTGATTTGGTTGGTTGGTTGTTTTGGGGTCTATTCTCTGCTATGGTACAATTTGCCTTTTCTCCACATTAAAAAGTAATTTTATTCATGTTGGAAGGTAATGAACTTCCTGATGGAGCTGTGGCAATTTCTTCTGCTTTCTGGGAGAAAAAATCAGAAGGTCTTTGTTTTTTGCTTATAAAGTTTTATTTGTGTGGTAGAATACACTGCTTTTCTGAACAGTAGATTTATTGATTGTGATCTCTACTCTGGAAACTTAAGATGGTTTTAAAGTGCCATTCATGTTTATGTGACCAGAGCAATAACCAATGGGCAAGGTATAGCAACTATTGCTTATTAGCCAGAGGTGGCAGAAAGCATTACCTCCAAGTATGGCTGTGTAATAGTTTAATCCAAGGTCCTCAGTATAGTAAAATGTGTATAGACTTATCTGGGCATCTAAGGCAACCACTTAAGTAAATGACAAACACCTTCATATCACTTACACAGTACCTATGTTCTATGCAGGTAGAGGCTTTTTCTGCCTGATCACATAGATAGGACCTTGGAATTGCAGCCTGATTTTATGGATCTGCTACTGGAGATGGGAATTCCTTATGCTAATTACCAGGGTCTAAACCATTAAATGTGGCATTTAAAATGCCTGGGATAGATGAAGATGAATATACCAAGTTAACAGTATTACATACCAGTAAAACCAATTTGTTTCCACTATTGTGTTTAAAAAATGCTGGTTAAAGTAACATAAGGTCTGTTGATGGAAAGTGCCACCTGCAAAAAGCAGAAAGAGAACTTGATTTTAAAACAGTCTTTCAACGCACTCTGCTTTCATAATGGTCAAAACCTGGCTACCTGGGTGACCAGCTGTTGCTCCGTATTACTTTTGACAACCAATGTCTAGTAATCTTTTATTCTTTTTATTCCCAGTACAAGTAAATAGGAGGTTTACACACTCTTTATTTGGCCAATATTACTGCTACTTAAATTTATATTCAGCTCAAATGAAATCCCTTGGATTTATGTTAAATTTATAAATAACGATAATGTCTGGTTTTGCTTAGGCTATTACTACCTGAGAATGTAAAAGCCCTTTGTAAAACCAAGTTCATAGTCTTTTGCCATTTAACATTCAGATTGGTCCTGAAAGAGTAAGATAATGTGCAAGGGTTAAAATGGTAGGGAATGGTTTAAAAGGGAAATGAAATGGAGACAGTGGAGAGCAGCAAGCAATATAAACTGAAGACAGTGGAAACCAGGCATTAAAAGAATCTTCTCTGAATAAGTATAGAGCGAAAATGTTGCTGAAAGCACAGGCAATAAGAGTTCAGTCATGTAACACGGTGTCTCATTCTCAGAGTTTTCCCTTTTTCATCCATTCCAGATTTTCAGACAATGCAACTGAATCACTTCAGAGAATGTGTAAAAGCCTCTTTACACTTTGTCAAGGCCAGCATCACCTCCAGTCTTTGAAAATAACATGAAATCCTGGTTGCATTTTCTGGTTTCAGATGGACGTAGGCAGAGTGTGTTCTCTCCAGAGACCCATCCCTGTGTCCACCCACCTTTGTAATGTGCCTTGTCCACACACAGATGTCTGGCTTGTGTAGTTAAGCAGATGTAGCTAAGCTGGCAAAACGCTCATGTAGGTTTAATAGGTGTAAATTTTAATTTGTCTTTAACTTATTCAAAACTTTAGCTACACGGAAACAATAGCACACACAAAGACAGACCTCTTTTTATGCCACAGGCTTTCTGGAGTGAAACACTTCACAGAATTCATGGACATTTCAGCCCTGTCTCCTCTGTACCAGCAGTAATTGTAGGGCACGATGCTGTAGAGCTCTTAACGCTGAAAAGCAGGATGTACATACCATCTGCTACACTTTTATTTTTATTGTTTGAACCTCTCAGGATCAGAGGTGTTGTGATTCATCCTTTTATTAGTCTCATGTCCTTCTGCATGCTCTGTTCTCACTAGCTTTGACGTCAGTTTTAATACCTTTAATTGCTGCTTTAATTGAACTGCTAAATGGTAGCTTACAAAAAGAGGGAGGCAGTATTTACATTAGAAGGTGTAAATTTCTTAATCTTCTGCTTCTACCAAAGAAGGGTGTATTAGTGCTTAATGGTTTATAAGTGCCCTTGCTCGAGAGGACAAGTGGTACCAGTTTGCTTGAGGAAATACAGTGCCATGGGGAATGGCACCAAAGAAACAGCCCCTGAGCTGGTATCATTTCTTTTACACCTGCCTTTAGACTCCATCCTCTTCCCATCTTCATTTCTAGGGATATTTTTGTTTTGATTCCAGATATAGCATATAGTGTTCCCCTCGTAATTTCAGATGTATTATTTAATCACTTACATGATATATGTACCCACAAACAGAAACTCAAGACTGTGTATCAAAGCAGCACATAGACCACAGGGAAAGACATTTTCAGAGGGTTCTGTATAATGCAGTAAGATTGCCACTTGAAAACACTATTACAAGTTGAATTCAGAAAATGTATGCAAATTTACCTATCTGTTTTAAGACTGTCCTTAGTAAACAAATGGCTATTATTTTCTGAGAGGCCTTTCTGAGAGTCTGGTTTCCTTTCTCAACAACTATAACCTGACGGGCTTTGCTACTGGCTGGACTGAGTCCACAGACTCACAAGTAGCCAACTGTAAGGGTAACAGTAATGAAATCTATGTTTTACAGGTATTCTGTCAAAAGCAGTGGGCAGCAAGGGATACCCCCTTGTTTTTAATATGTGAAGTCTTGGCTTTTCAATGCCTTTTTCAAGAAAGCAATTCTATCAGTTAAAAGTATCTTCAAAGTAATAACTACGGCACAAATGCAGAACGAGTAGTAACTTTGCTATGGATTTTATGTAAAAATCTGCAAGCCGGTATTCTACAAAATTATATACAGACCAGCCTCCTGCTACTTCACTATGTTTTATTTTTGTGCTGTTTTGTGATTTGTATTGTTTGGCTACTCACATATTGGAAAGTATCCATTTGACAGAACTAGCTTGTCAGTCAGCTTTATGTTGCATTTATATATTTTTGTACTAATCTGGCAGGAATCAAAAGGCATTAAAATGGATTTCATAGCCCCGTGATAAAATTAACTGGAAAGGTTTTTACAGCTTTTGTCAATAAGGAAATCTGGTTTATTTGTATGTCACCAAACATTGCAAAATACTGAAACACAGATCTCTCTTACGTGAAGTAAAACCAAATTTATTGCTCTTTAATGCGTGTAGTCACAGTGAATTTGCATTAGAATGTCTTCGCACTAGGACAGAACTGGCTGGGTACAAGTGAGAAGGGATGGGAAAGCTTCAATATTCATTATACTATCCAGTCCCAACATTTTAATTTTCATTAGTATACAAAATCCCAAACCATCAACAAAAAGAATAAAATGCCAGCACAGGGCAGCTAAGGTAGTGCAAGAATGGGAACTAGTGATTAACACCCGTAGACCGCTGTGGCAGCAAACTGGCTCCTACTGGTGATGCTTCCTTTGCATGCAGACTCCACCTGCCTGGACACCTCACTGTGACTTGGCAGGCGAGGAAGGGAAACCTTGAAGAAGAAAAAAGAAAGAAATATTCTCATTTACACGAATGGCATGCAAGCAGCCCCTCTGGAATTCTGTAGGTGTCACAGAAGGGATGTTACAGCTAGGGAGCAGAATGACCACCATCAGTATGCTATGAGATGCAAAACAGAGATAGAGCTGGGACTGGGTCCAAGAGCCGTTTCAAATGTGCCTTAACTGAGCACAAACCAAACAAGGTTATCTTGTGGTAAGATCACTGGCAGTCACATCTGTTCAATTACTGTGTGATGAGCGAAACCACTTGTGGTGAGACATCCTCAAACAGCAATTAGTGGGGAAGGGAGAATGTGCTGCTCCTCCCACATGAGGAGTGGGAAGAAGAAAGGCTTAGGTTTTCCTGTTTGCATAAGGCAGGCTAATAGGAGACTTAAAGAAAAATGTAAATCTCTTTGAGGAGCAATTTAAGGAAAAGCCAGGTCTCAAGCCTAGACTGTGTTTCTTGTAGGCCACAGTGGGCCACAATCCCAGAAGCAAATGTAAACAGGAGGGTGTTTTCACTTCATGTTGCACTGCCTTAGTCCTGGCAGTCCTCTCTTTTGGGACAGCATTTGTTTCACTTCAAAATGTTATAGTTTAAATTGAAACAGTCCAGTTATCAGCGGGTGGGCTCACTGTCTAGATGGTATTAAACTTGCTTAAACTTTCATATTAGCTCATGTTTCCAAAATCTTAATAAGACATAGTGAATAAAGGACCATCAAGGTATATTTATACTGTCTGTAAACATCCTGTAGTGAAGATTTTCAGTTCTTTGCCTTAATCACTAGATGTGTTCTGTGTCAAATATGACTTCATATATACCTGGTACATTAGACTGTGGGGAACTGGGAATTCAACCAGGCAGGCAAACTAGATGCACACCACAGAGCAATTAGGACTCAAGAGCCAATGACAGCTTGATGTAATTTTCTGAAAAGTCTGTATTAGCATTGCTGATGGAGGAGCACTTGAGACTTTTACAGAATTTCTATCCTGGACAGACAGACACTGGAATACAATGTGATTTAATTTGTGCATTACCCTAGTTTTGACATGAAGAACAGCAAAGTAGGAAAGCGCAAAGTGTAAAAAAAAAAGAGGTTTAACATTGCACATTATTTTAATAATTCCACATTTTGCTCAAACTTACGTTTCTTTCTTACTTACTTTCTGCCAGTTCTTCATAGGAAATGAGGCATAAGCTCTGCTAGTTTTTCTACCATCACAGAACAGGGAGCACAGGACAATGCCTATACCTGTACTTCTTTGCCTCTCCTATATTTGCTGCACACTCAGCAACAGGATGTTGACCCTTCCCTTTTGAATTCCTAAAGATTTGTAGACTTTGGTAGGAGTATTACTCCTGCTATTACAACTAAACAATCCATTTGGATTTCCACATCATATTTGGCAATGTATTTTGGTTAAAAGGTAAGAGGATCTGTTACTTTGAAGCTGTCTGAAAATGCTGTTGAAAAATGAAATTTTCTAGTGCTTTAAGACTATTTTACTCTAGTACTTAGAATGTAAATGCATACAGAAGTAAGAAAGATACCTGAAACCCAATGTGACTGCTTCATGCAGTAAGATATTAATTTTTGTTCTTAATTTAGGTGCCTTGCAAGATCTTGGCCATTCTCCTTCATTTTTTCTTCCTGAGTGCTTTTGCATGGATGCTGGTGGAAGGATTTCATCTCTACAGTATGGTGATCAAAGTATTTGGGTCAGAAGAGAGCAAGCACTTGTATTATTACGGAATTGGATGGGGTAAGCATTTAGTAGCTGCTTGCTTTATGTCCTCACTGTAGGACAAGATTATATGCAGCAGCATATGCAAAATTGACATCTTATGATTGTAGTTTGCCTTACTGAGAGTAAGTCTATTGGATAAGAAAATGCATAATTTTTCTGGCTGTAATCAGGCTTTAAAATGTATAGACCTTTAAATTGAATTCCACTGTAGTGAATTCCATGACCTCACTAGGCCAGATCAGATCCAGAATTACTACAGCAATAGCAGGAGCGTGGGAGGGAGGTGTCACTGCACCTGGTATGTTCGTTTGGTTCTAACTCACACGACTGGCTTATTTGATTTGTATTCTGCAATCCATACATAAAAAATTGGCACAGCAGCACAGGAGTATCACAGGACTTCATTAGTTGATGTTTTGTGCCTTGAAATCCTTAGATGCAAAAGGCTGCACAAGCCCTCAATATTGTTATTGAGAGTAACAAAGTAGTTCTCTGACATAGGAATCTCAGAGATAACAATTCACAACTTTTTAAATGCAGTAACAAAAGCATTGTCTGTGCACACATCGAGGAGTCAAACCCAAGTATTTTGTTCCAGACTCTTCACAGCAGATGAAAGCTCATTTGTTTTCCCTCTCCTGGAAGTACAGCACCAATGCTTGACAAACTTCCATATTTAGAGGAAGAAAACCTCATAATTTGAGTTTAAATGAGATGTAAAAAGATAGCAATGGAATATCTATGTAATTACAGATAATTTCAAAATGTGTTAAAGCATGCATTATCTTCCCCCCAAATTAATTTTGAAGCTGAACGAAAACCAATAATATCAATAATACAGACCTTCTGCAGTTGTAATTGGAATATTCGTACCTACTGGCACCATATAGATCTGGGTGATAGTAACACTGTTTACTTACAGAGAGATATAAAATATATTTCAACAGCTGCCTACTTGTCCTTTTTTTGGTCCATTTTTNTTAACAGGTTAAGTAGAGTAATTAATCTTTTTGCAGATAGACCCGAAAGTAGGAGAACCTAGAAAGGCTGAGGGTTGAAGACATGGGAGATTTATAGATTCTTCAGTGCTAAATGTAGATAAACCTGCTGATGTTGGAGAGGTTTCTTGTGGTTTTATTTAATCCTGAGCTTATGGAATACAAATCCAAGTGCATCAAACTAAAGAAAATGTTCTCATAAGCCCCTGAGAACTCTTTCTCATAAGCCCGAGAACTCTTTCTCCTTCAGAAATATTATGGAAAAAGTCACAATAGTTAATAAAATAATTAAGAACTGGCATTTAATTCAGTGGGGTATTTGCTAGCAGATGTGTTGATTAACTCAATTTACAATCAATCATTAATTAAAGTATGAAAATAAATTAATGATTTATATGTGCAGCAATGCACCTTTACCCTTTTTTTCCTGGCATTTTGAGTAAGGTTTATTCACTGTAAAATGGCAGTGATCCACAAAGTGATTCAGAAGACAGGAGGATAAACATGGCATACGACTGTGATATGACTAGTACTAAATGTTGCATTTTGCCTCATTTTGTTGCAACATGATCACTGTCACTCAATTAGTAGGAATTAGCACAATGAGTACACAGCCTATTGGTACAGAGCCAGAGTGGATGTTAAATGTGGTTACTAAAAAGTCTCCTCAGTGGTATTGTGAGTAATGCTTTGGAGGATAATCCTTCATGCCCAAGAGTAGGTGTTTGTCACCAGAATAGATGTATGTAGCAAAGTACAGGAGGCACCGGATGTAGCAGTTTCTATATCAGCTCTTCTAGCAATGTTCTTCCTGGCAAGGGTTGTGTAAGACACCCGGTAGCATGCAAGCTCTGCTGCTTCAGTGTAGCAAAGATGTTGGAGGTAAATAGTGGAAGACATTCATATAATAGCAACACATTTCTCTGTGTAAACTTTTCAAAAGGCCTTTTTTGACAAAAACTTTCATTTTGGAAACTGCATTCAATTATTATTCCTACAATAAGAAGGAAAAAAAATGTTTTCTCAAATCCAGTAAATCTACCACGTTGCTGGGAAGGTATTGCTTTCCTTTTTTTCAATATAAACTCAACGTATTTACAATTTGAATGAAATGTTGAATTTCCTTAATCATCTTTGACATCACGTCATGGCTGCAAATGTGTTGGGACATCCCTGAAGTAATTTACCCCAGCAACTGCATGCCAAATTGTTTATCTCTTGATAAGTATCAGGGCAACCTTCATTCAGTCAAGAGCATCGCAGCTCACTGGCTGGTATGTAACTCTAATGCTCATTCAGCTGATAAGAGATGTTGCTGAAGAATGATGTTTTTGAAGAGAAAATCCAATTTGCAGTGTTCACTACTTAGTGCTTAAAAGCACACCCAGGCCTGTCAGTTCCCAGCTTTCTCTTCTGCTAGCATAACAGCACTGAATAGCAGTTTTTAATTAGAGATCAAGCGTCAGGATGCCTTCAGCAGCAGCATGTGCTCATGTCCTGCAGGGTAGAGTTTCATCATGAACCTGATGAAAGTAAAACAGAGAGAAGTTACATATATTCCATAAAATTCCCACATCTAAACAGAAGTCTTGCAAGTCTGGGGAAAGAGGTGAAAAAGGTTTTGTCCTAAATTTTTTTTGTTTGGCTCTTAACATTAAGCTAAGTTTGCATTAAGTGCAACTGTCAAAGGAAGTTAAGCATTCCGGTGCCATCCTGAGACCGTAATAATATGTACTTGCTCATATCTAATAAAAATGGCCACTTTTTACACTTTTGCCTTGCTAACTATTATATTGACCAAGGATCATTGGAAGATGTACAGGACAATGATGTCTCATTTCATGTTCATCAAACCAGATAGTTAATTTCTTCATTCTTTGCTTTTAATTGAAGAGTGAATGCATTTGACTTTTGCAAACTCACAGTTCCTGAAATAATGAGAAACCCCAGTCCTGAATTTAAAAACCGAGATTCATCATTCACATTTAAACAGAAACACTGAACTAGGTATGTGTGTAAAAGTTTGCAGAGTCTACATTAATGACAAACTGAAACTTGAAGCAATGAGAGCAGATAGGGACAAGGAACTCTGCATGGAGTATCTCTGGTCTTGGAACATCTACTGAGATTTCTGGGAGTTACTACTCCTGTAAAGTGAATTAAACAGTAATCAGAGAGGCAGGATACCAAACGTGCAAACTTGATTGAAGTTCCTGTGTATTATCCTTAGTCCCAAGGGAACTAAAATTACCTCAATGACTGCAGTTGCCAGGAATTCAAAAGAAGAGCAATTTGAGGAAGGTGATAATATCCAACTTTTGAAACCACCTTGAGCTTTATTTGGAGAAAAAAAAAATACTTAGTTGCTGTGGTGGCTTAGCCTAGCACACAGATGACTGCAACAAAACTTACCTCACCCACCCATCTGTAGGATGCAGATGATAGTTTGTGATGCTGGAGGTTTTGCTGTGGCACTTTGACCTTAACATGTTTTCCTATTTCAGATGATTTCCTTTCCTTTATAGACTGCCTTAGAATTAAGATTTTGTTCTAAGCTGTCAAAAGACCTAAATTTCTTTATTTGCTGTTGCTTGACATAGCCCCAGACTTCTGTCTAGAAATGCTGTAACACAACCAAAGAAAATCATAGAAAATTACATTCTACAATGGGAGAATATACTTTTCCCCATCAAGAACAGTAGACTTGTTCAGTGTTGGAAGGAAATATTCTTTGATTTTTGTCTAATGCTTCATCTTTCTCAATAAATATTTAGCCTCTTAGAATTAATGTCTGTCGTAGTTTGGCCTCAGACGGCAACAAAGACCCACGTGGCAGCCACTCGCTCCAAAGCCCGTCCACGGTTAGGAGGGCAAAATCAGAAGAAAAAGGCAAAACTCGTGGGTTGGGATAAAAACAGTTTAACAGAACAACAAAACAGCAACAAATAACGCGAGTAAAGAAGTATGAAAACACGACCACAATGCCGACCGCTCACCGACTGCACCCGGCACCCGTCTCCGACCACCAGGCCCGCGCCTCCCTCCCCGACTTCCTGTCCCCCTCCCCTTCCCGGCCATCTCCTGTTCCCCTCCCCCTGCCCGGCCAGCTCCCCACCACCCCCTGGGCATGGCTCACATGGGATGGAATACCTGTGCCCTAGGATGGAATACCTGTGCCCTGCTAGGAGAATTAACCCTGTCCCTCCTGGAACCAAGACAATGTCCCAAAATTACTTTGCATTGTCTGCCACAGTTTCTACAGCCTGTCTGTTGGGTTTTTTTTCTATGTATAGAAGACACAGAAGCTTTCAAAATACAGCATAGAGATTTATAAGCATTTGCCATTTTATTTATCATTCATGCTTCAGAAACATAAAGCAAGTGGATTAGATATTAAGGGTACTGCTGAAGAAGAGGACCTAGCTGACATTCATTTTAGACTTCACCCTAGGGACTGTATTTTGGCTGAATTCAGGGAGAATTCCGTCTGAGCAAGGACTGTGTTATTGGGCTTCCCATGCCAGGTATTAGGAGTTTATGCCTGCTCTGCAGGCTGTATTTCAACTCTGAGTTTGGGAAGTAGCTTTAAATTAGCTGGCTCGGGGACCTGGAGAACTTGAGCTGCAGCACAGGGCTCCGTCTGAGTTGATTTACCCCCTTTGAATGGGATGCTGTATCGCTGTCGGGATGCAGAGACATGGGTGACACCAGTGCTATAGATCAAACGCCAGAAAGGTGCGCTGGAACATTGCCATCTGATGCTGTGCTCTGGAAAGCAGGGTCTACTGCATCCCACATTGGGTGATTTGGAGTAGGGTTGGTGAGCATATTTGTAGCACCTGCTCACAGAGAAAACATTCAGATACAGTAAATAACCATAACTCTTTCATGGATGATAACCGGTGCCAGCACATTTACATCACCTGTTGTGGGTGCAGACTACACTTCACAGCTCTTAGGTAATTATTACTGACAAAAGCTTAAGCAAACACACATTCGTGTATAATATATAATCCATATGAATTCTTCAGTTCAGATCAAATCTTACAATTCCCTTAGGCAAAATACTACTTTTTTTTCAACCTTCATGGAATTTATTGAAGGTTGAAAGTTGATATAGTTGTTTCTTAAAGGAAAAATACTCCAATTTCACCATAACAAAACCTTGGTTCTGCCTCCGTTGTCATTATCCATTTAATGTCTTGCTAAACAGAGCAAAGGCAAACACTGTGCTATAGGCTGCAGACCGTTTTATTCTCACTGACTTAACAGCTCTTTTTATGCAGATGACTGCTCTGTGTTTCATCTGCCTAAGTTTTATTATCTTCCAAGAGAACCCTGTATTTAATTTTCTTCTTCACTGCCATTTAAAATTGATAAAGAGTCAACCTAAATCTTTTGAATACCCAGTGTCTGTTTGACGTAGGAAGAAAAGGCAGCTAGAACTATCAAGGAGAGTTAGTTGGGCATGGGTGGTTTTGCTTCTGTGACAAAGTCCCTGCAGTGGGAAGACACCTTGCATCATCAGGCAAACTGCACCAAAAACCGTCTACTCAGCAACAGAGATGTGATTGGGAGTGTGTAGGCATACCTGTGGGACCTCTAGTCCAGGGGGCTCACATACCCATGGCTGACCGGTTTCAGCAGACAGGCTTATTGACTGATTTGACTTCGTTCAAATATGTGTAGGATTTTCCTTTCTTAAATAGACAAATGAGAAGGTAAACCAAAAATATTACCTTGGCTTGTGTCTTACACGAATGTTACATCTAAAGGGTTATTCCTGGTTTGGACAAGCATGGGAGAGCAGAATCAAGTTCATGGGATATTAAGCTCCATCCAGCATTTCAAAGTCTAAGACCTAAACAATGTCTGTAGATGCTGCTTCTTAACTACTGAGTATCCTTCTTATTATACAAGATGCTTCTAGCCACAGCCACTAAAGAATGAAAATACTTCTTCCAAAAATTATAGTTCTGCTAGTACAGGAAAACTTTAAAGAATTTTGTGAGGATGACATTAGTAAGATTAGGCAGAAATTGCTTGTCATAGAATTTTGTAAAAGCCTCAATGCAGAAAACCTGAAGAATTCAGAAGAAAATTGAAACTTTTAAGCTATCATGTCTAATAATCTGTCTGGGACCTGATTATTAAATTCCGTAAGATGATAAAAGCCCTAGCCTTCACATTTTATTAAATCATACAGGAATTAGCAGAAAGTCATTTAATATTTAAAGGGATGAGGTTTTAGTATATTCAGAGCTGCTGCCAAGACAGCTGCTGGCCTGAAGGGCTGTGCTAAAGTGGCACAAGAGGATGTGGGGGTGCTGGGGGATGGAGACACACAGCCCCCCAACAGCAGGACCGCAGCCACCTGCCTTTGTGTGATTGCTGTGTAGTCCTGTAAAGCGCCCCTCCACCTCCCAGCATACAGCATCCTGGAACCTTCAAACCCCACCTGGAAACACGGTCAGCTTAAACCACAGAAATCTTGTAGAGCTATTACATATTTATGTTGGAGTGAGTCTTGGTGGGGCATTGGAGTGGGATCTGAATTTTCTGTTCTGTTCCCAACTGCCTCTTGCTGCCACATATGATGGGCTAACATACTGAATGTCGCCATGTCTGCCCTCTCGCCTGCTAGTCATGCACCTCTGAGAAGAACTCAACCCTGCTTTCCAGGTTGCTTTGAGTCCTTGAATAAGGTGCAGTTACCTGGGGGAAAGTGGTTGAAATAAGCCTGTGATTGCTCCACGGGATATCACTGCCTGAATAGCAAGAGACAGAAATTACATAAACAAAAACAGGCTGCAAAAGGACTGTTTCTCACCAAAATTAGCTGTAACTCAGTTTAACTGTTAAAACTAGTGCTTTATTGAAAAGTCATTTTATTTGTCTGGCAATAATTTAATAAAACATGTTGTATTAAACAGCTGCAGGAGGATGTCGAGTGAGGCTTAGTTCCAAAATTACTCTGAGCCGTTCTCTTGTCATGCAAAATTTAGCTGAACTTGCAGGGTTACTGGAAGACATTCTTTTTAACTAATACTGCTGACTTACCCTTTTTGCAGGCTGCCCACTGGTGATTTGTGTAATTTCTGCAACTTCATCCCTAGACAGCTATGGAGAAAGTGGCAAGTGAGTATGAAAATGTCTTCACTCCAGGTGCAATAAGGATGAAAAATGTGAGAGGGAAGAGAAACTTGAGGATCTGATAACAGGGGTGTAGTTCTGCAAGATCCTGCAGAGGAGTAGGGGAGAAAACCTGGTAAAACATGATGTTGTGTAGGAATATTCTTAGACCCAGAAGCCCTAGGTTTGCTTTCCACTGCAGAGGTGATGCACAGAGAGCTCCTGAGATGTTTTCCCCTTTTTTTCCCTCCCACAGTCAGCTCCCAGCTTACCCCCACACAGAGCAAACCGCAGGCTGAAACATTTCTAACAAGGCGAGAGTAGTCTTTGAATAAAGACATTTAATCTTTTGAAGAAAAATACAGTTAAACATCTGAAATGGGTATCATTAAAATTTTTGAATACTGAGTTTCTTTCTAATTTGGAAAAAGAAGAGCAAATTTATTCGAGAAAAGCCCCATAGGATTCAGTCCTTCCCTAATGTGAGCAAAAGAACTGGAACAAGGGTTATTCTGCAGGGGGGCGGGAACTGGCTCGTATTGTCACTACTGAAGGGAGGAGGCATGAAGCTGCCAGCATGTCTCCCAGTCTCCTCACCCCCAGCCAGGCAAGGCAGGGACGGCTTCAATTTCATTGTCTCTTGCTACAATGACAGTTCTCACAGCCCTAAAATGACTGCCTGTAATACAGGATGCAAGAACAACAAATAGCAAATAAAGCCTTTACTTTCTTCCCATCTTTCCGCCCCTAATGCTATTTGAAGGCATGCTGGGGCAGATAGCTGTCACTGGCTCTCTGCAAGATACAAATCAAAATGAGATCCTGCCTCAGATTCCCCGCCTGCGAGGGGATAAGGAGCCTCTTACTGATGCTTTATCATATCAACCAGGTCAACCGCTGGCTCCGGGACT
>VZTM01030168.1:280-12031 GCA_013400555.1 Jacana jacana
TAATTAATCTTTCCCCAGACATCTCACTTATTCTGGATAACTCAGATTTTGACCAATTCCTTTAGGAATCTATGCAGCAATAGGATTTTATTCATTATTGTCTCCTTTGAAATTCCTTTCCACAGGTTTGTGTTCAATGAACTGTAGGTAGTGAATTCATTTAAGGGTGCTACTTTGAAGGTACTTGTGTATCTTGAGATCTCTAAATCTCTCTAAAAGAATGTATGTATTCTCTAGAAGAATGTAGTCTCTAAATGAATACATACACTTTGTTTCTTCTGTCTTTCCATGTCTTACCTATTTATCTCTTTCTCTTTTTTGATTTTATGTTGCTTCTTCTGTGTCCTTTCTACTGTCAGTCCTACATCATGTACAGTAATCCAGATGCATATAAACTAGAACTTTCTAGTTCTCCTATTTGTACTTAATCAACTAATAATTAATATTAAGCTACGCTTCCCTTTCAGTGAGGTAGACATGTGAGGGAATGGTCTGTGCACGAAGAACCTGAACTTTAGATTTGATGCATTCCAATACCACCACAAGTAGGAGAGATTTGAGGGAACTCAAAATAGGCAGACAAAAGACTTTTTATCAACTATTTCATGTTCCTCTATATATCTTACAGAAATGGAAAATCCTTTCCTTTAGAGGTTTAGTGGATAATCACATCCTATTAAAAACTACATATGAAGTTAGACAACCTTCTGGTGCATTACTAGCTGACTGTAATTCTTGCATCTTTTAACTTTCGCACACTATAACAAAATGCATGATCAAAAAGAAGATCTGTATTGTTAGCCTCAAAGAAATGACTGTGTAATCCATCCAAAAGACATTATTTTGAATACTCCCCTCAAAAATTTATCAAAATTAAATTGAACAAAATTAACTCCCACAGATATCAAATGTTTGGAGGCAGGAAAACTGTAATGATTTCAAATACAGTTTGACAACTCTTTTTTTTTTTTCTAGATGGAAAAAAACCCTTTGATTGTAGCCATGCCTGCATACAAGGGTACAGAGATCCACCAGACTTTATGAAGTGTACTTGTGTACTTCCTGCTTGTTTCTCTCGATCACTCCATTCAGAAAGAGCTATGCAATTTATTTTAGTGCATCCAGCCTCCTACTTGACACTATCAGTGATGCTAATGCAATAATATCTTATCTGTGAAGACACTACCATTTCAACTCCTCTACTGGCATCAGTAGGGATAAACATGAGGATAGATACTGAATTTTGAAGTATTCTATCTTCAAAAACCTTTTGCAAGGTTTCAAGCAAGTTTCATCCTTCTCTTCAACCTCCTCCCACTTCGTAATTTTTCATCAGTTTCTTGGATTTAAACAGACTCCTCTGAACTGGTGACATGGACGGCAGGATTGAGTTCACCCCCAGCAAGAGATGAGCCTGTGCAAGCCCCANAGCCACTGCATCACTAACAGAGCTGAAGACGTTTCCATCAGAGTGGGAATTTTAGCTACTACAGTCAAGTCCACTATTGAGATATATTTCAATCTTCTTTCAGGTGGACAACAGGAAAACATAAAATGTCATGCAAGTGGTCCCAGGAAAAAAATACTTATAAAGAGAATGGCTTCATTCTTATAATAAATAATAACAATAAATAAATAAACTAGTTTATCACAGTAGAATTTTAAAATAGTAGGGACAAGGGAAAGCTAAGTAAGCATTAAGGAAAGATATAGCATGTATTATATATATATACCACATATAAATATAACATACAGCATAACAAAAGAAATACACTAGAATTTATCTAAGAGGGTTCCAGCAAACTTTCATTTGATTAATGAAATTGTTTGTTATTTAGGCTGGTTGGCAGGTTACACTATGCTTAGCGTCATTCAAAAACAATGTTAGGGTGCGGATAAAGGTTTAAAAAGTTTTAATTTATGCATTCATTTCCTCTGGCTACCCAGGTAAACAGGATTCTTCATATAGCACGATTACTGAATTTTACATGGATCTGATGGCTTCAGTATACAATCCTGCATAACGTTAACCTTTTTCCCAACAAAATCTAGCTGCAATAAGCTCTGCTGAGCTATCTGAATTCATTACAAGAGCAAAGGAGTTGACAGTTCTGCTTTACATGGTAGTGCCCTACAATGTTTTGTATATGTCATAAGAGGGGGAAAAGTACTTTGTAACTTTCTCCATGAAAAGTCAAAATCCTAAAGGGGTTCTGGAGAAGATGAAGGGTTACTTGCTTCAAAAAAATATTTGTAGAACAAAACAGTTTCTTCTTCCTGATGCAAAGTGAGCTCTAATGAAACTTAACCATCTTCCTCTCCATCTATGCAAATTTTAGGATACTATTAAGATTTAACCTTTAGCTGATATTCTTTCAGTGGTGGCAATATATATTATTTTCCCTGTAGAAAATGCCAAGAACCTTAATGCCTTGGAAAATATTCTTTGTGTGTCTCATACTTGAAAATTGTCAAAAGGATTCAAAAGTTATTAAATGGGATGTAGATAAACTAGGCAGGAAAAAAATTTGCCCAGAGTTCATTTCCCAGCAGTCTGGAATACAGAAAAACAGTCTAGAGGTGTGTTCATGTTCTTCTGCAACTCAAATAAACATAGCAGACCATTTACATGGGAGCCAGAGAGAAACCAGCTCAATTCTGAGAATCCCATAATTGCATTAGCATAGTGTGGGACCTGATATAATATAGTACATATAAGTAGACCTGACGTCATGAAACAACACCCTAACAACGTGCCAGCACAGTGTCTAGACTGGGGTTTTAGCTGTTAACTCAGCCTTACAATGCAGAGGCATCAAGCTGCATTCTCACCTGCTGGCCTAGCTTAGTGGAACAACGCTGTGTTGGTGGCCCTGTGGCTGTCTGCAGCAGAAAAANAAGATCTTTGCTCAGGAGAACCGTCTGTCACTGAGTCAAGAATAATTCTTTTTTTTTTTTGTCTGATAGATTTTAGCAACAGATTCTCAACACCAGGCAGTAGTAGGCGTGAATCAAGCTGTTGATGAATGGGATAGTTCAATGAAGCCATCACTCCTGAGTGTTTAAACAAGCAACGAGATATTTCGGTGGATTAAAGGGTATGAAAGATACTCTGAATAAAACATTGTAATGACACTACACTTTGCTCTCCTATAAAGAGCAAATTATGCTTTTATCTCAATTGGAAATCAAAACAGATATGAGAAGGAAATGGTGTCTAAATATCACCAAATTTATTACCACATTTTCTAGATTAAAAAAAAAAAATGGTCAAAAGGGTTATATAGTGAAGAAAAAATACTAAGATATTCACAGTCATGTAGGAAACCAACAGAAACATTTTCAGAAAAATCATGGAGAAACTGATTACTCCTCAAAGTAAACCTATCAGACTACAGGTAAAGTGAAGTAAATCTAGACCCATGGAAAGGAATTATTTCTTTACAAGTCACATGTAGTCTATTGGTACAAATAGTCACTGAGACAAAATTTGGATTAACTCTAAAAAAGGGCTGGACATTCATTACTAACATTCATTGTATTTGTGAATATTGTCACTAACAATGATAAGGGATAACCAAACTGTACATCAGAAATAGTATAAGCTGATCAAAACTTGTCACGTTTAATTGCCAATGATTTAATGAAAAGAAACTACCACATAAGCTCACAGCTACTTAATTTTACTAGGCAGCTGAGGCTTGTGCATGTCCGATGAAACTAATTCATAATTTCAAAAATTAACTCAGCAATCTTACATATTCTTCTTTATAAAGAAGAGTATCTTTTATCTTCAAACAAGTACCCGCACTGCCAATGGTTTCATGATTTTCATGGTTTGAACAAGAAGCTGGCAACTTCTAAATTTATAATGGCACCAACCCATCACTCTTAAATGCAAAGATTAATTTTCTTTGAGTTTAAGAAGGTTTACAACTGAATTTTGGTTTGGTTCTATTGTCATCACAAACTGATGATAGAGCTCAGTTCAGGATCTGGAAAAACACATTTCTAACAGTTTTCATATATGTGCTTAGTATCTGTATCATCTCTACATGCAAGTGAAGTCGACTCTAGCATGCAGATACCTCCAGTAGCATCTGCTCTGCCTGGATGTCTCAACTTTAGCTTCTTTGATGGACTTCTTCAGCTCTTGCCTGCTCATTCCTCCTCACCCCAACCTTTTCTTCCCTCTCTGTTTCTTTCAGTGAGGCTTTCTCTTTTGGGTAAGCTCAATAACTCAGTTTCTATTTCCTTATTTTTTTACCAAAGGAGTAAAACTGGATGTGACCTGGCCCAGAATAGATGGCCCATCTATTTCAACATCCTAATGGTCAAAAGCTTCCAAAAGAAGTATGAGATGTTTCTGTCTTAAGTAGGTGTACAGGACAGTCTGCCGTGACAAGTCTCTTTTAACCCTGAAGGTTAAAAAAAATAATGTTATGAAGTTTTCAAATGGGATAGCATTTACTGCTAAGGCTTACAACCCTTTGTTACACATCAAAGAGACTGATTTCATTTTCAGCTTCAGTAGCTTCTTAATTCTGTCACATGAAGAAAATAGTTCTTTCTACCAAGTTGAATTTACCACATCCAATTGCTTTTCCTGCATTTCAGTTCAGTAGAAAGTAACTCTCCCCTGCAGAATATGCCACAGCCCCATAAAAAGATTTGTCTCGTATCTCTGGTTATTTAAAATAGAAGTAGTCATGTATTCAAAGATATCCAAAGATTTTAAGTCACAAGTCAAATATCAGTCCTCAGCTGAAATTAGTATAACAGCTTCAAAATTGCTTTCAAATGTATCTAATGCTTTATGTTCTGGTTGCTAGTTGCCATAGAGGAAAAAGGGAAAGGAAAAAAAAAAAAGTAAAATAAAACTACCAAGTTAATTTGCTAATGTTTAATCAAGTACATCTGAGGTCAGTGAAGTGCTGTGAAGAATAGGGCTTGCTCTCTGCAAGAAAATATCCTAAATACAGCAAATCATTTTTGAGAGATCAAGTCCCTTGTTTTACATGTCATCTTAAGTGTTTATGTCTGTCCATGCCTGGGAATGTCTCTAGTAAACAGTTATATTTGTGACCTGTAGAACAGTTAATGCTACAGAAGAGGGAGAAAAGTGACAATGACTGGCTTTTTCTGTCTCAGCTACTTTAATTGGTCTTAGCAATTGCATCCAGCATCACTGCAGAGAGCATCTCCTCATTACTGAACAGAGCAACTCCAACAGCTCTTTCACTGTCATTATTGCTTTGCTCCTTTGATAAATTCTAGGTCAGAAGTAGACATTTCCACACACAG
Source organism: Jacana jacana (assembly GCA_013400555.1). Classification (NCBI taxonomy): domain Eukaryota; kingdom Metazoa; phylum Chordata; class Aves; order Charadriiformes; family Jacanidae; genus Jacana; species Jacana jacana. The sequence goes on from VZTM01030168.1 coordinate 5,585, forward strand.
AGCAAAAAGCCACTAACTTTTCTTTCATAGCCCAAATCCCTAGCTGTCTGTAAGAAGGGAACAGCAATCCCAAGGAGATGAAAGTCAACCTGAAGTGCATTTCCTCAGTCAGCAAGCCAAAAAATGGAGGGGAGCATGACCTGATCTGTGGTTGGATTTGCTTGGTTCTCCTACTCTGAAGTATCCCAGGTCTCATTTGGCTCGTATGCTTCTTTGAATGAAACTTTCTTCTGGCAGCAGCTGAGAAAACCTTTGGAGACTGCTTGGTCTTTAGACATATTTGTTTTCCTTGGGGAGAGAGGAAGATTTGGGAGATGGGGAAGGGGAGGATGATTCTTCAAATCTATACATCCCATGTAGATCAATAGATCAACATGTACACAAACTCAGCCTTTGACTTACTCAATTAGAAAAACTTTAGAACAAGACTGGGCACCCAAAAGCCAACTCTCTGAGGTAAATTAACTGTCCAAATCCTAGTAATGGCCTTCCTTGTAAACTTCATAGATAGACTACATCAACAAGGCCACATCAGCGTAAACTGCTGCCTCTGCAGCAGAAAGCCCTCGGCAGCAGAAGGCTTCTTGCAGAGAGAAGCCATGGTGCGTTTCCAGCTGGCCTGTGCAGAGCCACAGGACTGGCAGGTGGGACTGTGCCTTTGCAGGGGCTCCACAGGAGAGAAGCTGCTCCAGAGACCAGAGGAAAGGTGTCTGATCCAAATAATAACTGTCCTCACTCTCAGCCCCTTGCAGGAGAGGCAAGTGTGACCTTCTGTGGCTAGCTGACTAAATACTGACCAGAAGGTTCACAACTGTGAGAAGCTTAGCTTGCTGTGCGTACAGCAGATAACACACCCTGCTCTGCACGGACCTGAACGACTCACTGCTTCTAATGCTCATGTTACCTGAGGTTACTTCAGGCGTTTAAAGTATCTTCCCCTTTTTGTTCACTTATAAGAGCTTTCCGCTTCTATGAAAAAGCACTATAAACATAAGAGATTACCCCTTAAGGATACATGGTAATCTATGTAGCTGCCTCACCTTTTATTTCTAACATAGGTATTTCTTTTATAGCAGTTAAATTGACATTGATTTGCTTCAAAAGAGAGTCAGAGTTTTCACCAGTCATCCCAGATCCACACAGTGCAGAAAAGCAGTCTCCTTGAGGGTATGCTCACTGCAGGCTTGGTCACCTCCCATCCACACAACTGCTGCAGTCCTCCCACTGGCTGAGCTGCCTGATGGGAGCTACAGGGCCTCCCACATTCAGGATTTTGCTTACCATCTGCTCCAGAAGGCAACCATTGGCCTTGCCTGAGCCCATGCCTGCAAGGATGGGCTCACCTGTGGTTGGCTCTTGCAAGATGTTGTGGGTATCCCTGGCACTCACTCTTCAGTATCAGCACTTTGTCCTTAGCAAATACAAAGGCAATGATAGTCCCAGCAACCCTGGATATTTACAGTGTCAATGTAAGCAAGCCAACATAGCCAATTATGGAGATTTGATGGGCTATCTGGGTATACGCAACATTTCATCTCTTTGTTTTTAGGACACCAGAGTTGCAGGAAATGCCATCAGCCCTTCTTGGCCCTGGGTGACTGAATAAAACCTGAGAAGAGCTTGGCAGATATTAACACACAATCCTGACAGGACAGCAGATAGGACTTCAGAGCCAGCTTAAATCTGAGTGAAAACAAGACACCTCCCCATTACCAACCATTCAATATATCCTCCCTGCAGAACAAAAGCAAGCACAAAATCACAGCCCAAAAAGCCTGTCTATTCCCAGGCACGCGCTCAGACTACTGGAGGAGAGCTTTTGATGAGATGGAGGAGGAATGATTAGAGGTTGGCTAAGATGGCATGTTTCCAGGTATACCTCAGCTTAGGAAATTGTGAAACGCCTCTTTATACTTGAAAACATGCAAAAATGTCTTTTAGAGGGTTAAAGGAAAATGGATTTTAGCTGATGTACTGCTATCATTTAAAAAAATTACATTTCCATGTCTATCTCTGCAGCATGGGAGGCTGAGCTGCCAGAGCTCAGTATCTTTTCCGCAAGGTAGCCTGGTCCAAGCAGAGCACAGCAATAACATAGAGTTTGTACTGCCAGGAACCAAATGGCTTTCCCAGAATTGCTGACTCCCCAAACCACTTCTGTTTCTTTCTTTCTTGCAGGAAGCATAGATGCTCCATCCTCAGCCTTTCAAGCATTTCTGTCAGCTGCTCTTTTAAATTACAGAATGACCCTGATGGAACATTAATTCAATAAAGCCCGATTTATCATGTAAATAGCTAAGAATTAGAGTAATGTGCCCCAATAGGAGACACATTCAGAGAGACTAGGGATTGGTATCCATATCAGGATGTAGAAATAGTTATTTAAAAACAATAGTTTTTGCCAACTTATAGCTATAAAAATTTTGGATTGTGTGTTGTTTGCTGTATATTACGTTTTGCCCAGAAAATGGAGAAGCAGGACTGGGAACCACATTTTTATTTAACATTTTATAAAAAATATTACCTTTAATATGTGGCAATACAAGTGTGCAGAGGAACCTAGTGTTTGTCAGCTGCAGTGACCATCAAATTGCCTCATCAAATTGCTTCCCAAACAGAAGAGGAACAGATCTTTTCTTCCAGAAGGGAGGCACAAAGGGTACTGAATTTACCATTTCAATCAAAAGCACACTTTTCTTTGTCAAGTATTAATTAAACAAACCAAGCCCCATGAAATTTCTAATGGTGAACTGCAATACTTTCTTTTCACTCCAAAAACAACACTTATAAGTCAAAATAGGAACCTGGGGGGAAACTATCAGGATGGAAATCCTGAGTGAAGAAATTACAAGGAAAATCTCCACCTCTGAAGAGCAGGTGGTCTCGCTGAGGCATGGATTTAGGCCTTTAGTGTCCTATCTTCAAGCCCCTAACCAGAGCTGACAGTGATTATGAAATGTCAAGTATGCATGACCTTCCTTTCCCATGAAAATAAAACCTGTCATCTTGATATAATATTTGAGGCTCAAAAACAGTGACAAAAGTACAGTCTCACTCCACTCTAGTCACTTCAGGACTGATATTTGAAAAGTCCGAAGTCCAAGCAATGAGACAGAATCCTCCATGGATATATATATGTATAAAAAAAAAAAAAGGTTGCTCTTTCTAGATAATAGATTAGTTGCAAGTATTTGAGATCATATGTTGTTCGTTAAGCATTATTAAGTTTTGGCAGGGAAAGGAGACACATATTTGTGAAATGTATCTTTAAGTGCCTTAGATTCACAAGGACATCAAACTAGGGGCAGAGGCATTGCAGAAACGAATGTTTATTAAACCAAGCTTTCTGGAGGCCAAAAGGAAAAAAAAAAAAGAATGAGTTTCAAGCACTTGAATGCATCTGTGCTCCTGCTGGGAATCAATGACAGAGCTGCAAATAGATTCTAGGTATCTTGCCTCTCCATTACCAGCTCTAACACTGGACTCATTCACTCGTTCACATCTAACCAAACATGCTGCTTGAAAGGCTTGTGCTTCAGTGAGTTCAAAATTCACTTCTTCCCAAACTACGTCAGACGGTGGGATTGCAGTTATTATATTAAGAGAGAATGTGCTCCGTATGGATGAAAAGGCCAGCAGCTGATTTCATTAGTTATGCAGCTGGCTGGCTCCATAGGATCCACTGATATGAGATGCAGACTGGTTTTTACTCATTTGCAGAGCATTTCTTTTTCCTTAAGCTGACCACCAAATTGCAGGATTTGAGATACTTGCTGGAAAGAGTCAAATCCATTACCACTGAGGCATATGCTTGTTATAAAAGCTAAAATTACAGTCTTCATGTTTAAACATCTGGTCACAACCCGGGAGGGATGTATCCCTGCTGGCCATGAAAACGTAAATCTTAAATAAGTATAAGTTAATTGCCTGTAGTAATATGGAATCTTTGTAATCATTTGTGTTCAAGCATATGAGTGGGTATTCATTAAGCTGTATTTTCAGGCATTTACAGAGATTATTTAACACATACATTACCAAAATTATTAGCTGCAAATTTGAGAAAATGTGCCCTGCACACTGGCACTGTCATTTTATTCCACTCAGTGTCACTAAATCAAGGGGCTAAATAATATATTCACAGACCAACATGAAAGGAGGAAGAGATATGCAGTTTAAGCTCATACGTCTCTATTCATCTGTGCACACATCTGTGTCTGCTGTGTCCAATTGTGTTACTTACCTTGCCCTTTTCCAGCACACAAGACACACTGGGGATGATAATCTGAGCTGGCCCCTTTTACTGTCCTCTGGAAATTTTAGTACATAACTCAGGGCTGGGGGGAGGGGAAAGAGAATATTCCAGGACTCTTCTTCAGATTTCTATTCCCTTCTTTTACCTCCTTAGTCCCTGACCACTTGTGCCATGTTTCAATTTGCAGGAAAGTGTAGGTGAGAACCTACAGTGAAACGGGATCAGGGAGGTTACGGGGAGTCAACACCAGCAGTGCAGTCAGTTGGAGGGCTGCAAGGAAAGCAGAGTGGAGCATTTGTTCATACTGCTGCCAAGCCTGGAACACCAGAAATGTTACTTTGCCTGTGTTTTTATTTATCACCACATCATTGATCAATGTGTATTAATAATTTTCTCTTTGCAAGTTTCCATTCTCTAACTATCAACAGGGGAATCAAGCCATCTTCTTGCCAAACGTGCTACAGAAAATGAATGTCCTAGGCAGCTGTGGAGAATGTTTCAGAGGTTCAGTTACAGCAGTATAAGATGATGCAAACTCAGACACCATCCAAAACCTAGTAATCCCCATCTCCATTCAGAGTCAGTTAAAATGCTTTGTAGATCTTTCTGAAAAAAACCTGCAGAAAGCTAGGAGCTTTGAAGTGTGACCTAAAGTTCAAAATATGGGACAAAACAGGAGGACATTTCTAATGGAATGTAACTTTCCAGCATTTTGCACTTTTTTTTTCTCTAGGATTCTATAGCTTGAATACCTTCATCAATGATAATTAGCAATAAGATTTGTACAAAGGTAAACAGTGTTTAATGTAAGAGGCCCTAAAACAAATACATCTATATCAACAAAGAAGAATAGCTAATCATTTTTAAAAGAGAGTGAGAGAGAGAGATTTTCAAATGTGTCTACCTGAGAATGTGGTCATGGCAGAAACAGAGTACAAACTGCAACATACTGGTTTAAACAAAAATAAAAATTAATATCCTAGCACTTCAATTTTTCAGGCAAATTATATGTGGAAAATATGGATCCAGTGGAGAGTTTCTTATGGTGGATGGACTTTCAAATAGAAGCAGAATGCTACAAGAAATGAATCTGAACAAAATGTCTTTCAGCTTCTAAAATGCAACAACATTTCCTCATATTACAGATAGGTAATTGTTGTGCAGGATAGTGTTTGATCTCATCAGGTTACACTGGGTCATAGCCACACACAAGTCCTGGAAAAGCAAGGATAATTTACCATGTGTATTTGTATACCATGAAATGAATGTACGAACAGCCCCATAGTAGCTCTACAGTGCTTAAGGTAGCCAAGTGAGGGATCTCCAATAAATACAGCAAACACTATAGAATACTCATCTAGTTATAAAGTTCTCAGTTTAGCTTTACTCCAAGGCTGATGTAAACCTATATTAAGTATCTGGGACATAGTACCACTTTGTGCGAATATTAATATGCCTATTAAAACAATAAAATTAAATACATCAATTAGCAATACCATAGATAGCTGTAATATATCGTTCGCTCGCTACAAGATTAATTCCAAATATTAAACCTTGTCTAACTCATTTAATTCAATCTGTTCAGTATCTCTTGTTAAACAGACAATTCAAACCTCTACTGCACACTTCCAGAAGGTTAAACAGTAAAAAGTCAGTGAAATACAAAACCACCAAGTTCAAGACATTCTTTTTCACTAGTCTAATCATTTCACATGTTGTTCTTTATAATGTTTAAAACATACTACCACTTTAGAGACGCAGACAGCAGGATGATTTTAAGTGGCAGTAACGACTATTAATTCCCAATCAACCTTCTACAGTGCAACTTTACTTCACCTGAATCATACGGCAGCAGAACAAAAGAGAGGACAAACAAGGTAATCCACCAGTCCTTTGTGAATAAAACACTGCAGACAGCCTCACAGCCAATAATATTTCCCTCTCACAAAGTTCAGACATCATATTTCCCTCTGACATTTACATCAGCAGAAAAAATTTTCAAAGTTGAGAAAAAATCCACCAAAGTACAGTTTCATAATTCGTTGAAGATATCTGTAGTGCTGCCCACTGCTTCTGTATCTGTCAAAAAATGAAAATTTCCAGGGGAAATGCAAAACTCCTAGGTTCTAGATCCTCGTCCAGATCAGAAAAACAAATGGATTCTCTAGGTGTGCATTATATCAGGCAAAAGAGCA
>VZTM01030185.1:0-16080 GCA_013400555.1 Jacana jacana
TCTGTGATTCCATGATTCTGTGAAAATTGGTAGCAGTTGGGTGCTGGGATGATTTGAAAGTGCAGCCAATGCAGTGTTCACAGTGATCAAACTGGAGCTATTGCTGCCAAAGATACATAGTTAGAGACTTCATTCAGGGAGAATGAGGAAAATTCATAGTCCCATCACATTAAATAAAGAGAACAGCCAAAGTCCTTGTAATATATTTCTTTTTCCCATTTCTTTGTGTGCCTTTCTATCCTTCTTTACATCTTTCTGGCTCAGAAAAGTTCTTGTTTAAAAGGTTTTGTAGGTGTTGGGAACAAAAACAGCTGAAGTTTTAGTTTGATCCACCCAACCAGCTCCTCCTGCCATAGACAGCTGTTCTTTCCTTTCAGCCCTCCAAAACCACTCTAAGATAAATGTTTCATTTTTAAAAAATGAATCATCAATCATAACCCTTCTAGGAAGAAGAATAAGATCCTTCTGAACAATAACTATCAAATTACCTTGCATTCTGTTCAAGATGGTGTCTGTTGCTTTTCCTGTAATAACTGCCCTTCCTCTGCACATACCTGTCCTCCTTACTGTGTGTTTCTCCTTCTCCATCCTCTCTGAAAACCTGTCTGCTCTCTTCCCACTTGTATCACATTCCCTGACTTTTAGTCTTTCCATCTTATTTTCATGGGTCTAGTCTAGTGCCACTGAAAATAATGGACATTTTGGCAATTTCTCCATTTGTAACAAAGCCGGATGCTGTCTAAGTGCTGCTGCACTTGGATCAGTAGCAAACGTATCAGGTGAAACTCCATCACGCTGTTGCTCTACAGGAAAACCAGCGCCACTTTTGTCAGGCTGGCCAGGATGTACAGCAGTCAGGCCATATGGAAAATTAAATCAAATTCTAAGATCTCAAGATGAATTGGAGATTGGCTTCCTCCCAGTTCTGTTCTTCAGGCTGAGATCTTTAGCAGACATGCTGGAGGAGGGATCAGGGCAAGGGAAAAAATGACGGACGCGGGAGAGAGGGAAGTTGTAAATGCCCCAAGGCAAAACCGTAGCTGTCCTTCTTTGCAATGATTTCTAGCTCTCTGTAAGCCTCTTACTCTCAGCTGCTGAATGAATACTCATGGTTCCGATTTCTATTTTCTTTTTCCTTCTTTCCATAAAAGTGTAAATATAAGCCTGTGCTAGTAGGATAGTTTGGCTTTTGGATTAGTCAAAGGTTAAAAAGTTGTTTGGGAAACTTTACAGTAATCTATAAAAAGCGTGTCACCTGCTTTCTTTCCACACTGGAGAGCTGTGTTACAAAAACTCTTGAACTGGTGACAAGCTTCCTTGTTAGTTACAATACGATTGTCCATGTAAGCCAGACCATGGGAAAGCAACTTGAAACAGAGGTTGAGAGAGGAAGAATCACAAATCAGGGACTGGAAAAATGTCAATTCTTTGTCCTGGATCCATCCCCTGTAAGCACATAGTGATACACTAGAAAGCCAGTAACTGAGCTTTCTCTTGTCAGTAGAAACCAGGAGGTATCTCCAAAGAGCAATTCTGCTCAGCTAAACTTGAGTCAGCCTGTCAACGTACTGTCTCTCTCCATGGGTGATAAAGGAAGCAAAGGGCAACTTATTTTCTATTTTTGCCATCTCAAGCAAATAATTAAATTAGAAGAAAATTAAATGGGTCCTTTGCATAAACTTAAGGGATACAGTGTGCATGAATCTGCAGGAGTGCCAGAGAGAAAGAGTGACATGAGAACCGGGGACATAGAGGAAAGACCAGAAGATGAGTGAGCCTGTATGTATGGGGCAAAGGAAAAAAAAAACATTAGTCAGGAACAGATGAGACCAAGACATGGTCACCTAGCAGTCACCTGTGGTGACAGAGAGGAGGACATGTGGAACAAATGTCCCTGGGTTTGGCTATGTTTAATGCACAATGGTAACAAGACAGTCACAAGAAAATGTTAAAGGCTGAGGGGGAGGATTGCTTAGAAGCAGCAGCCAGGCCAGCTCTGGGGAATGGGAGTCTGTGGCAGACAGACTGGATGCAGACCTGTTTCTGATAAACTCAGTGTATCTGGGATTTTATGCTTAAGTCACTTCATTGACTGCAATTCATAATTTGCAGCAAAAGTAGACAAAAATGAAAATAAGTTTTCTATGTTAAAAAACCTGGCCCTAAACAATTTTCTCTCAGCTATATGCATAGGACCAGCATAGTCATAGCAATCCTTGAACAGTTAGAGAAGCTGCTTTCTAAGAGACTGTTCCTCTCGCATTTGTTTATTGCTTCATTTGACTTATGCACTACCCATGTTGCCAAGGGTTGTCTATAAATCTTGCCACTTGTACCAAATTAAGACAGCCATCTGTTGACGAAAACCTGTGTAAGGAGGTTTCCTGGAAGATGGCCCTGATAAAACTGCATCTATACACCAACTTTTGAACCCTGCTTTCTCTGCGGAAAAGGGGGCAGAATTGGTTTTCTGTTGAGCAACACACAGCTCTGGTGAATCTGTAATTTCCAAATGTCTGTTGATTAAATTTGTGTATTAATGGTTATAAGGATCTTCCTCCTTAAGCTATAAATCACATTTTATGGTATTAATTCATAGGAAATGATTAAAGCATCCTAAATAGGTAAAGATTTACAGGTTTAATATTAGCTGCTTGACTGGCATCTCCCCTTGATGTTGTAGTGCCAGAAGAGTAATTGGAGCGAGTTCATTTTTATGGAGTTATTCTTCATTAATAACCTGTTTCTGACTCCATCAAACATGTGCAAGGGACACAGAGTTATTTGTTCTGAATAAGAGAGACTGAAGGTTAAATGTTTTCCTTCATTTCAGATCAGTTACAGTTGTGTGTTCTCTCACTGCTGGGAGATGTGTGAAAGAGAAGAGTGGTCGGGTTATACTCTTCATGACAAGAGTTTCTGAGAAGTCAAGAAGGTATGTTGTGAAGAGTCCACTGATTTTTGATTTTGTTTTCATCTGATCGTGCAAATGTTTTCCATTTCAAAGAGTGCACAGTCTTGTAAAAAACAGGGGATTTGAAGACATGGCAGAATAGATGTATGGGAGATCAGTTCAAAAAATGTTTTCCTAGGTAGGGTGCAGCAAAGGAGAAATAAAATTTTGTGAGAAATAGTTTGTGAGTTAGTACTTGTGTATTAGAGAGAGGGTAGAGGGCAATGTGGAGAGGATCAGAGACATAGTAAGGTCCTGAGTGGTCAGGAGAACATGGTTGGCTTGTGCTGGCATGAATTATAAAGATCTTTGTTAAATGACTGGTTGAATTTCAGTCTGTTTGTGCCTGGATGTGCATAACTTGCATATCGCTGAGTTGCCATGTTTCTGCAGTAAACAAGTCTGTGTTTGGATGTGAGGGTGATCTGGCTGTGACATCTGTCACCCCATTGATTGCCCGCGTTGATTCGGCTGATCTGGCTGGCTAGGCGGGTGTCCCCTCCCTCCCTCACCACTCCATGTGCGTCCCTCCTGAAGCTGCGCGCTCAGTCGAAGAGGACGACCTTCCCCGATAGAGACATACTGTTCATCGGCCAAGGCTATAGGGTAGCTGTGCTCCCCTGCTAGAACCTCCAAACAAGCTCAAGGTTCTAAGTGTTGGCACCTCAGTTTTAACATCCTGTTAAAAATAAACATTACTTTAATGCAGGAGTATCTCCGTGTTTAATCAAACTCTTCAGGCTAAATAACAAACAGAAACTTGAGGAAACTTCCTTTTACATTGATACAGCCATTTTTCTTTTGTGGAAAGTACTGTACCTTTTGATCTCCTAAAAATGAGACACTTTTTCCTGTTGTCTAAACCATACCCATCACACTGCTTTTCAGTAAACAGTAAATTCTTGATACTACTCACCTCTCATATTGCCCAAACCTAGTTCATTAGGCCACTTAGGGATGAGGTATAATTGCTTGTTAGCTGTTATGACAGAAGATGGATTAAATCAGTGGTTTCCAAATTGGGATCTACAGACCTGAAGGTCTGCCGAGATTTAGCTGATCTTGAAAATCTCTTGTGCTTTGATTCAGCCTATTAAATCATGTTCAGAGAAGTTCACCAGTCGGAAACATACCATCACTGATAATAAGATTGGCAAAATTTGACAGGAGTCAGCACAGTCATGCAGCCCCACCCTGCCTGAAGAACTGTCCCTTTTCCCACACTTTGTTCAACATCACTTTCTGTGAAAGCCAGGAGCAGTGTCATTAGTCACCAAAGGGAGGGAAGGAGTCTTTGCAATCTGCTTTAAGGCATATATATGGTATAAAAACTTTTGGACATTCCTGGCTTTTCCTTTCAGGAAGTTAATGTGAAAGTGAATTATTACCACCACAGAGAAAGAGAAGAAGTATAGTATTAGTATGTTTATATTTTAGAGGTGGTCCATGCACAATGCCTGGAGGATCTTGTGATGAGATGTCAAATCAAAGAATAAATTCGATACTCAAATTCAGTTGTCATAAAAAGAAGGTTTTGCTTTGACTATTCCAGCACTCAGACTCCATGCCAGAGAAAGAAAGACTCAGTTTCAGAATTATATTTGGTTTGCTTTGAACGTTATTCACATGCACTAAATGAAAAAGAACTCTCATATTCTGGTTAGAGAAATTAGCTCTAAGAACATTTTAATGCTCCTTGCTTTTATTTTTGATGTCATGTTCCAGAAATGTCTGTGGTGCTTGCTAAAGATCATAGAGCATTATCAGCCTCCCTTTTGCCACACATAATGAAAGCCAGCATTTCAACAACACTGGGAAGAAGTTTTATTTACACGGCACAAAAGAAAATGGTTTTTTGAAAGGCCAACATTAATCATGGACAGTAAAGCAAATCAGAGTGTTCTCACAGCAAAACACAATCAAATATTTTTATTCCAGCCAAAGAACAGGTTTCTCATTCTGAGAATAACAGTGTACTCCACTCAAAAGATACAAAAGCACTTCTTCAGCACTGTGCCTGTGGTGAGACACCACCTGGAGTACTGCCTCCAGCTCTGAGCCCCCAACATCAGAAGGACAAGGATCTGTTGGATCAGGGCCAGAGGAGGCCATGAAGATGCTCCAAGGGCCAGAGCCCCTGTGCTGTGTGGATAGGCTGAGAGAGTTGGGGGTGTTCAGCCTGGAGATGAGAAGGCTCTTGGGAAATCTTAGAGCACTTCCCAGTCCCTAAAGGGGCTACAGGAGAGATGGGGAGGGACTCTTGATCAGGGAGAGAAGTGATAGGACATGGCATAATGGTTTTAAACTGAAAGAGGAGAGATTTAGGCTTTAGACCTAGGGAGATTTTAGGAAGAAATTCTTCACTCTGAGAGTGGTGAGGCACTAGAACAGGTTTCCCAGAGAAGTTGTGGGGTTTTTTATGATACTATTTAATACCACCCAGATTCTTACTTCTTGTCTTCACATCTTTGAGAAATGTATTGCTCTTACAGTCTGAATACAGGGTGCAAAGTGCGTAAGATTTCCAAAGATTTCCCCTGACTCAAGTCAGATACTTGCAGCCCTTTTCTTACCTCTTGATTCCAGTTTTTAAATCATCAAAAGAAATTTGATGCAAAAGTTGCATCTTCATGCCTAGGAACTCTACATTTCCTTCCCAAACTGTTTCCTTTACTGTTCCAGCTCCCATTTTGCTAACGTTAATCATATAAATCCTTAAATACATTAGTTGTAACAGCAGCTCCTGTGACAGCTTCCTGGTGATTCCCTTCTAATGTGATCTGCAGGTATTTGTATCAAGCTTCTGTGACTGCCGGAAAAAAAATGGATCAATATCACACCGCTTTTTTTCTTCAGTTTTCTGGCTGGTTGTTTTCAGTATTCCTAGGAAAATCCCATTCAGCCTAGTACTGATCTTTTTGGCACTGCCCTTTAATAGCTGCCACCCATCCAATCAAAGCAGGGCAGAAGCTGCCAAGCTCTAGTATTTCCTTGCTTTATTCCTTGAAGAATGTAATTGCCTCCTCTTTCTTGGATGTTTTCTATACCACGTTTGTGACTCACTCTCTCTCATGAATATCGTGTTTGCTTGCAATTAGTGGAGCTTTTGAGCAGATTTAGGCCACTGGTACATGGCTCAATAATCACCACTTTTCCACTCTTTCCAGTCATTCTTTTGTGATGGGCAAATGTATTTCATGACATAATAATGTCCCTTGGCAGATTTGATCTCACTCTCATAATGCGAATGTTTATAGACAATGGACTCAATATGCCAGTTAAAACAGATTTTGATTTTGCTTATCTACAGCCAAAGTTCTTGGCCCCTGGTGCACAACCAAGCCATGTGTTAAAGGTATTGAGCTCTGAATGAGATCACTAACATCTGTTGCTGCACATAACATTTAATCTTCAAACACCGTCAACAACAACAAAAATTGGGCAGTTCAGAACACTGAAGTGGAGAAACATGGGCACCATGAGAGCAAGCTTCAGTTCCTCTGAATTGCTGCCGTGCACTGTGCGTGCCGTGGTGCTGTCCTCACAGCTACAGTTGCGGGCCCTCTGTGGTCCCTGAGGATTGCACCAGCAGAGTAAAAAAGCCTCTACTTTCTGAGAAGAGCAGCCCAAAATGCAGCCACTCCCTGCCCATGTCACCCCTTGGACAGTTGGGTTCTCGCTCAAAGCAAGTGCCGAAGGGTGGTAAATGAGAGAGGTACTGAAGTGCTCAAAAGTGTTTATTAATATAGTATCTGATATGCAGAGATTAGCCTGACCTTCATGGTAAAATTAGCTCTTAATCATTCTGGTTGCTCTTGATAGTCTACAAACACAATTTTGAGACTCCTCTTCTTTGTGGTATTCCTGAGAGATAAAATATGGTCACAATTTTCCAGTTGTCCAGAAGTATCAACCACCCCTTTAAGGTGCCCTTTCAGTCATTGAGATACTTTTTAACGAATTTGTATTTCTTCTCCCTTCTCTTTTCCTCAGAACTGTGGTGTCTCCTGGATCAGAAGCTAAATAAGGTCTCTGTGCATTACACAACCTTTTTAAGTGCTTAGACTCCACCTTGGAGCTTTGTCAGCAAGCTCGTAAAGAACCCTGCTTCTGGATAGGTGTATATTTTCTCTTTGTGGATGGCAGATGTTGTTGGTTTGTTCACAGGCACTGTCCAATGCGCCTGGAGTCTGATAACCTCGGCCATCTGAATCACACCCATGTGTAGTCATGAATTCTTGATAATGTTGCTGAAGCCTCACATATTCTCTTTATTGCTTTTCTTAATCATAAGGATTCTCCCATCATTCACTGCGTGCTCTCTCAAACCTATATTTGTTGTGCTTTGCGGATATATGTCTTGAAGCTCTGCTGTTTTTTAAATAGGGGGGGGGATACTGTGGCAGTGATAATGGGAATAATAGAAGAGACTGATGAAATAAAGTAAATTAAAGTTTAATGCTAGCAGTGGAAGTTAGTTATGACATTTTAGTTATATTGTTCTGTCTTCTTGAGCTATAGTTTGGAGTCCTTGAGGAAGGAAAGGTTTATTGAATTTTGTTGTATAATGTTGTTGCAAATGTTCCTGTTGGTCTGGTGCTATTCCGTTCCCCATCTCCCTAACTGCTCTGAATTTTCTTTGACTCACAGATTTCACAGGAAGTTCGTCATAGTCTCGTACGGGCTAAGAGTCTGCTCCGTTAAATGGAAATTCAGGTCTCTTGTCCTTTCCAGGGGTTGCAGTTAATGAACCTGCACCAAGATTTCCTACGTGATTTGCATCGGGTACCTGTGGTTATACCCTCACATTCCTTGCAGTGAAACAGATGTTTGTCATATGGTCCTAAACATATAAATCGGCCGAGTCTTTCCAAGCAATTTGTGTGCCAAAGAATTCAATTATGGCTCTGAATGGGCCTGGGCCATAATGCTGTGAGAGGAGCTTATTTAACAGAAATTCTAGAGTGTTTGGCATGGTATGCTTACCAGGGTAAGGCGAACAGGAATGAACTGCAGCCCTGGAAAGAGGACTGTCATGCAGATGACTCACTGCAATCAAACACTTTGAGAAAATATGGTCTCTAAATGTTATGTCTACAACTAATTAACTGTATTTATTGTAAGACCTATTGAAATACAGAAACTGTGAAGTTTAGGGAAAATTAAATTAGGTTCTCAAACAAATGCCAGGCTGCCCAGCGCTCTTTTTTTTTTGGAAAAAAACAGTGGTCTCTTTGCCAAGTAAACTGAAATATGCTAAAATGCAAATGTTGAAGTGTTTCAACAAGGAAATTCAATCGCTGAATGCAAACTTTGTTTTCAAAAATTGAAATGTTGAAATCATCCGGGTTTCAAACTGAAAAGTAGGAACTTATATACACAGTCTATGTTTAATCAGCACCTTTGACATTTTTACATTAATTCTTTTCTTCAGATACTGTATTTTCCTACACTGAGATATGTCCAATTTACACACAGTGCACTTACACTCACATAGACACACTTGCAGTAGAACTGACAGATTTAGCCCCAGATGTGACTATATAGGTATATACATATATGCCATATATAAATATGGATTTTTTTTCAACCCTTTTTTGTTACTAATGCCTCAAAATTATTTGAGTATACTTGCATAACAAGTGATAGCACTGGAGACGTGGTGGTATGTGCTCTTTATGATAAGGGAGGGCAGGACAAGGTTCTGTAATCAAATTCCTGAATGAAAAAGTTGTGATCCTGCGTGTAGTGGGCACATGGTCAACAAACAAAATCTAGTGAGGCCTCATGCTGATAGAACTGGACGTGTGTTCTTTGTGTAAGTATTTTGATGGCTTGTTAATGGCATCAAAAGACAAAGGAGAGTAGAGAAGAGATGGATTTTCTCTGTCTTTACAGTGAGTGGGTATCTGAAGGGCAAATCCTCAACTGGACCACAGAAATAATGCCTTTCCAAGTAGGTCTTAGGAAGCAATCTTTATCTGCAAAAGCTCCCATTCCTCATACAGTGCTGAGAAAATAGATGGAGTAGTCAGGAGATTAGTGACCTTAGGCAAATCAACACCACATACTGCAATCCGTCTAAACTTCAGCTCTTGGAAAAGCTGTTTGAAGAGTGTCTTCATGAGCCAGCAGTAGGCTGGCACTTTTTTTTTTTTCTCATCAGGGTAATGGTCCCTCCTCTTGGCAAGTGAGAACTTGCTCCATGAGGCCCTGCGCCCATGTCTAGGTTGGAGAGCAGCCCATTGGCCAACCAGCATGGCAGTGGGGACATCCGGAAAGCAAGAACATCTTTCTTCAGGCTGGCCAGGAGGCTGTTGGTGCAGCACTGAGTCTAAGTTCATGGGGAGCCTCGCCAAGCACCTTCTGGCTCTGGACTAGAGGAATGATGTGCAGGAGCCAAGGCAGGGAAGCCCTGAGGAAGGGCTGGGGCCAAAACTGGAGAAATCAAATCTAGGTCTGAACAGAGCACTTTGCTGACCAGATTTGGATTGTCACCAATTGCTTTTATTTAATGAGACCCCGTGGAAAGCAGAACCTTACGCATTTAACTTCCGAAAGGGGGAGCAGAGTGTCTAGATGGGTGATTAACCAACTAGAATAATCGTTTGTGTGTGAGATGCTTTGGGGGATAGCTGTGATGCAGTTTGTGGAAAGAACGAGGTGTCATTTCAGTTTTTTAGGGATGTAAGTTTGTAACTAATTTTTGTCTCTCCTTGCCAGCGTAACGGTTTGAATGTTAATTTAATTTTGCAGAATATCATTTATGTAAATGTAATTAGAAGGGAAACATGATCGGGAGATGCACAGCACCAAAGAAAATTTATTACTCCAAGGGGTATTGCTCTAATCATTCAACTGCAATATTGAGTTTCCCCAGATTTAATCTAAAAGCAATAAATTACAAAAGGCTAATGTCCTGCCCAACAAAAAGCTGTCATGAACCCAAGTTTCTGTGGGGAAAAAATTCAACTTCATTTCAGCAACAGGCTCTCCTCGTTTACACATTCCTTTTATGATTCCAGTCAAGTCAAAGTAAAATGAATACAAATGTGTGGGTTCGAACACTTTCCCTGAATATGTATGTGTGTCTGTTGGCGATTGCAATAATCGGGAATTCAAGGCTCTGGGACCCTGTTATCTCAGGCCGAATTAGGAATGCAGTCCCGCAAAGATACAACTGTGAATTCTTCTCCGCACCTTCGCATGACCCTGTGATTTAAGGGAAGGCAAACTTGAGTCTGATTAATTCCAGTGTCCATGTGAAAGTCTGTTGCTAATGTGCTGTCCTTTTTGTCCTGCTGACAAAATGAAGAAGAAATGAACTGTCCTTTTTGGCCGGGTTTGTGAGAGTAGCTCAATGGGAGGCACCCTCTGTCTGGGGAAGTTGCCCTCTTGATGCTGCTGGTCTGCGTTTGCTAAAGGGACACCTTTGGAAAGTGGCATGAAAAACAAAAGGATAACCAAATAATATCATGTGGTTACTTCTCAAAGCCCTTGAATAGCAGTTCTGCTATTCAGGGTGCATCTGTCTGCTTGATAAAGCCTGCAATGAAAATATATCAGTGAATAAACAACAGGCAAAATAAGAAATGGTAAATGCCTGCCTAACGTGTAGGCTAAAACACTGTTAAGTTTTGGGGTTTTGTGTGGCAATGTAGTATGAAGGTTATGCCAACATTACACTTCTGTAAGAACCAGAGTAATTAGTACAGGAAATAGGTTTCTTATGTTTTATGTATCCAAATTCATCTCTGGTTTAACTCCACTGTAGTCTGTATTACATTTGTTCTCATTTCCCAGTGTTCCTCTACACAGTTCTTTACACCATGACCTTTAATTCACTCTGATTGTCTTTTATTTTAGGTAGGGGCCATAGTTCCTTTCTCAATTTGTTAGTATCAATTATGTTGTAAGCCCGGGTTTCTTGGCTTGCAAAATGAAGCCCATCAGATCTGCAACAAGTTTTTACAAAGTGCAAATTGGCAGGTTTACAGATTCTCACAGCTGTACATGGGACGCAGGAAGAAGCACAGGGTTGCAGCCTCAAAGGCCTGGAGAAACAGAACTGTGAGAGGACCAGGGGAAAATGCAAGGAAGAGAGAAAAAATGATGTTGTTAGAAGCAGGAGAGGAGGGGCTTAACATAGGAAATATACATGTCCTTGAGGGGGAAAAACAAGTCTTAGGAGGATGGCTAAAAGCAGTCACCAGCTTTGCTTTTAGCTGGTGAGAATGTGAGAAAGTGACTGGGCTTGTTGGGTCATATGAGCAAGCTGGTAAGGCTCAGGATGCGCTACTGACCAACAAAGTCAAGCCAATTATGAAGAGAATTACTGAATTCAAGTTAGTATCTTCCTCCTTGGCTCTGGAGATGAGGTCCAAGGGCTCCTTGTAAATGACTTTGGATGGAATGTGTGTGTGTGCAGAGTCTGTGCCAGGCTCCCATGCTGTGATGGCACCAATAGGGCAGGGAGGCAGCTCACTCCTCCTCCTGCCTCTTGCGTGCGTTGCATGGATGAGTTCCTGCACTGGGAACTCTTCAATGTGGCAGGCACCCCAACCTCTGTTTCCTTTCAGTCAACCCACAGTTAAACTGAAAGGAGGAGAAGATGATTGTGTAGATTCATAGCAGCGTACCAACTGTATCAGCTCTTGGGGAAGTACAAATGTGTGCAGCAGAACATAGGACAAACTGTGGTGGGTACGCTTAACTAACAGAGAACATGCACAGTACTAACCCTCTCATCCTTGGTTGTATGCAAGTACAGCACCGATCATGACAACCTGAATAACAAGCAGCAGCCTCTGCTGTAGGATTGCACAGAGGATGATTTGTAGCCAGAGCTAGTTCTGTAGCTTTTTTTGCAGTCAAACCAGTGGAGAATGACAAAACCACAGAGCAGCAATGGAAAAGGTCTTACCTTAGTCATCTGTGGTGTACAGGGATTGCAAGATGTAGCATTAAAAGACTTGAGATGTATTTTTTGTTTCACAAGATGTAAAGTAGTTGTGAAATAGCACTCCAGATTTTTTTCTCTCTGTTTTAGCATAATGCAAGAAGGGGCATCCTGCATCATGGAAAATGTTTTCTACCCCAAATGAAGACAACCATTATAAAATTCCTGAAGATGCATACATGAAGATTTTATTAGTCAATGAAGTCTTCCAAGATCATCATCATTTATTTCAGTTCCTGTGTTTTTCATTCCAATGAGATTTATAATTATAAACTGGTAATTAAAGAGGCTCCACTATGTAATTCCATAGGAATTCCACTGTGATCTGACATTAATTAACAGCCAATTATAAATTATGATATAACTTTTAAAAAACCCACCAGTGTCTGGATGCCTTCTTTCAGTTACAGTGAAAGGTTAGAAGGAATTTTGCTTTTGTCCACTGGAGCCTTGTTGCAGATTAGTGGGAACTACTGGGTGTTATGGGTGTCTTTCCACAGTGCAACAACTACATGGATGGGCAGGTTCGACCTACTGAGGATTTGAAAAAATTTTTATCCTCATCTGTCTTTTAAGAGGCATCTGTCTCGTGGGATTTCAACCTTCTGTCATGTCAACAAGTGTGCACACTTTAATGCTTAGATTTTATTTGAGTCGTTATGTAAATTAGGCTGATGTGATGCATCGCTTGTCTGCCCCATGCAAGCTTTCTCTGGCTTGAAAATATATTTTCAAAAATCATGGCCAATTAGGAAAAGAGAAAAATAGTTACTGGCTCCAACGAGAATGTCTCTGGGTAGAGAAGACTTGGTAGAAGGTTAAGGGGATAAACTGTTAAAATTCTGGCATTATTTAGCCCTCTGCATTAGGGATCTTCTATCTAATGGAATTTTTCTGTCCCCAAAATCTGACAGATAGAATGCTCCCTTGAGATATGTGGGTAATAAAATGCTTGGTACATGTGGATAATCAATACTTAAAATCTCTCTCTTCTTTTTTTCTCCTTTTCTTTATTTCTTCTACTTTTTTTATTATTATTATTTTTTGTGACCTCAGGTCAGTAATCATCATTAAGCGTTTCGGAAAGAGGGAGGAAGTGGGATAATACTGAAATCCATTACTTACAAAACCATGTAGAGAACAAGAGACATAAAAGGAGACAACAGATTGTTTTTGCATGGGTCAAATCATGAGGTAAGTTTTCAAAGCCTTGCCCTGCAGATTAATTTCCACCATCTCCATTAAGCCAAAATGAAAATCACGTGTGCGTTTCTGAGTATTCCTTAGCGCACTCCTCATTTGCCTCTTTTGCAGCTCTTCCCTGGGACCTTCCACAGCTCCTTTGATCAGACCTCCAAGACCTCTCCCATGAAGTGCAGCTTCTGATCTAATCAATGTCAGTATGGGTAACAGAATGAAGAGAAGCCTGGCCCTTTCTGTCATCTCTACATACAGCTTTCATTATAAAGCAACAGTCATCTGTGCATAAAGTTGTTCAGGAAAGTAATAACTTAACTTTTGTTGGCTTTGGAGATCCCCCTGTTTCTCAGGGTCAGTGTGGTTGCATGGATGTATGTCACTTGTCTTTCCATTGTCATTTTTTGGCCTTTTCTGATAGGGGAAATATATGGGAGCAATCTTTTATTTAAATTTGGACAAATATGACCATCTTGATCAAGAGTTAGTTGTTATCTCCATTGTTAATGTGAATGTACCTGTTCTATAAAACAGATAAGATTTCAGCTGAGAAATTCCTATAAAAATCTCATCCCATTATATTGCATCTCACTTGTTATCAGGGCATCTCTGAATAGCTTTGCCAGTTAGCCAGAGATGTGTCACTGACAGCAAGGAACAAAATGTGGCTTTGGCACAGGGAGATGATATAAACGTGCTAGATCAGATCAGCGTCAGCAGTGAATCAGCCTACCCCTATTGGATCCAGAGAGTATACATGAACTGAATTTGTTGCTTTTACTTGTAGCTATCCCTAGAAGGTATTAAGTTTTTAAGCTCTGGCTACATGCATTTCAGATATTAATATGTTCTTTTGGTTCTATGCCTGAATAAGATTTAGAGGAATTTGGAAAGCAGCTGGATGCTACAGCTTTAGAAGATCCAGCGTCAAAGCAGGGCTCAAAGTAACCAACATCCTGTCAGCAAATCCTAATGTTCTATATTTAACCTACTATTAAAATTATGTTTGGGTTTTTTTTGTCTACCTTCAGTGCAAAAGTTTGGTTTCTGTAAGAACTGCAGAACAAGGCAAGCTCAGTTAAAGCTATAAAATTTATCTCCCTGCTTTCTTTTCAGCTCACTGTTGATCTGACGGCAGCTGAAAGGGTAAATGAGAAAGGCAGGTATTATGTTTCAGAGGGAGAGTTATAAAAGTCTAAACTGCATCCAATGTATGTTTTAGTCCTAATAATGAGAACTGGATGAACAGCCTTTAAAAAATATATGAACCTACCCCAACTACATTGGTTCAGAACTAACTGATCTAATGCAGTTTTCCAAAGAATAATTGATATTATATAATCATAACTGGCAGTTTATGTCATGAAAGTGACACTTGACACTTTTCCTGCTAACCAGTTTAACATCATCAATTAGAACATCACTTGTGTAATGACATTTTAGTAACCAGTTTAATATCATAAATTATGACATCACCTTCTTTTATGGCATCAGGGTTGAATAAAAGGTGTTCTTTAGAAAAGAGAATAAGGAAGAGAAGTAGGAAGCCTTAACAGTGCCCCTCATTTCTTCCTTATAAAAGTTACGTATGTTCTAGCCCTGTGGTCCTGATCCTCATTAAGAAGGATTTGAGAGCCAAGAAACTACAATTGAAATAAATAATATGAAAGACCGTGCTCCGATTTAGACAGACAACCTCCCAGTAGACAGTAGTGTCCTTTGCATAACACCAGTGGAAGTCATCCAGAAATGGAGAAGAAAGTATGGGCATGCTCGTGGAACCTGATGAACTCAATTATAGTGCAGTAATATTTACTGAGATACGGTGTGAGAGTTCAAGATTGCGTCACTACCCACCAGCGAGTGTTCTTTTTCTTCATGGTCAGAGGCTTTCAAAGTAATCCCTTTTATATATACGTATATCTAAAATAGATATAATATCTTATTCTTCACTGAATGGCCAAATTTGGGTGCTGGAGTCTGGTATTTTAGATCTCAGACTCTTGAGGGCAATGGATTTTCTGGTGATTGCTGGTGATTCAAGTCCAGAGTTGGCAAATGGCTCCATTAATTTGTATCTATTTAGTTTCATGAACCCAGACAGGCACCAGACATGAATTGAGTTCAGAGTATTCTCAATTAAACAAAGGTCTATGCGTGTGTAATCTTTGTAGGATTAACTGCAAGGAGTCAACTATTTTCAATATCTTGTGTTTTCAGAGCTGGCTTTCTAATGACACATAGCATCAGCTTCCTTCTCTTCCTGGTCAATAGAAGTGTTATCAGTGACCACAGCCACAGGCAGAACAAGTCATAATCTAACATTTTCAAATTTCTTCCTTTCAAAAAACCTGAATCTTTACAATATTAAGCTGTGCTGAAATCCACTGGGACTCTACCCTGAGGTAACAACCCTGTGTCTTCTCGTGCTTGTGCAGAAACTTAACCTTAGCAGATGGTTGCTGCAGATTGATGTGATTCTCCCATGCCTTTGCTTCATGTCAGGTCCTTGCTTTGCAAAGTGGGGAAAGGATCCTAGGTAGGAAGTCAAATTCATGTTTTGGGAACTGTTGTGTATTCACTGGGGCATGAGCATGTTCTGGAGCAATCCAGAATACGTTCCTTTGCTAATTCCCAGGCTGTAAATCAAGAATATGACAAATGGGTGCTGCATGCCACCTGGGCAACTGTTCTGTCCTCAGTCAAGTGTCCAGTGCTTAAGAGATGCTGAAATACTGGCAAGAAGGTAGTAAGTCAGTAAGTATGATAACACTTCTTAAATTACAGACAAAATTTTAAGCAAATCCATGTAAATTGTCAGTGCATGTCTTAGTGGTCTCCTGAGGATACCATGATTTACTTACTCTCTTTTCTCAACATTTTTTCAAAAGTTTTTTTCCCCCATGAATATTTATGTCGATGCCTCATTTGCTGACTGAATTTCCACTCTGCTGGAATTATGCTTCCCCAT
>VZTM01030203.1:2979-14081 GCA_013400555.1 Jacana jacana
TAGGGGAGAGAATCAGAAGAGTAAAAGTGAGACAACCTGTGGATTGAGATGAGAAAAGTTTAATAATTTAATTAAATTAAAAAAAAAAACAAACAAAACACACCAAAAACCAAACAAGCAAACAAAGCAGAAAAACCCACCAAAAAACAACAATAAAAAACAAACAATCAAACAAACAAACAATTTAATGAAGAGGAAAATTAGAAAAAGGGAGGGAAATATAACCCCCAAGGAAGATAAATGATGCAAATGAAAAACATTTGCTCACCACCAACCAACTGACACTCAGCCTGTCCCTGAGCAATGGCAGCCATCCCCTGGCCAAGTCTCCCCAGTTTATATGCTGAGAATGACATCATATGGTATGTAATACCCATTTGGCCAGTTTGGGTCAGCTGTCCTGGCTGTGTCACCTCCCACTTCTTGTGCACCTCCAGCTTTTTGTTGGCAGGCATGAGAAGCTGAAATGCCCTTGAGTTAGCGTAAGCATTGCTTAGTAACAGCTAAACAAGTTATCAATCTTATTCTCACACTAAATTCAAAATACAGCACTGCACCACTTGCTAAGAAGAAAATGAACTCAATTCCAGCTGAATCTGGGACGCAGCAGCACCAAGCTGAATTTTGGTTCCTTCTTGGATTTCTTTTTCCGATGGTTCAGTATCAAATGTACTATTTGATACTTCTTCATTTTTATTTCATTGGTTTTTTAATCTGAAAAATGAACCAACAGAAACTCAAATCCTATATTATTGTGAGAGTGACAATGGCAGTATTTCTAACTTACAGTGCCGTGAGTGAAAAAAAAGCTTAGTGTGTGTGTCTTTTTTTTTACACTGTTTCAAAGAAAGTGTTTGGATAGCCTAGTGTTTCTGCTTCATCTGGACCTGTGATGACACATACAAAGTATATGATGGTGTGCTTATTGGGATCCTATCTACTATCAAAATATTCTGCAGGACCCTGTTTGGAAAAACATGTCGGAAATTATTAATTTTTTTTCAAATCATGCACCTTTCAAAAAATTCAGAAGCTTCTCTGGGTACATCTCAAAAACTCAGTGAGTGATTTGTACCAGTTTTCAGGGAGGATGCTGCTACAAAATATGGAGGCAAAAGCAATATAACTACTGGGAATGAAGTTCCGAAACAGATATATATTCATCTGGTTTGGAAGCAAATAAGTTAATATCAGGTTAGGGGGACGAGATAATTTCCATCCCAAAACTGTATAGGAAATGGTGCATGACAAAGCAGGTCCAGTAGAAAAAAGTTTTAATAAATTATTTGAGCCAACAGTGGTACCATCTGATTGGAAAACAGCAAATGTAATATTCATACTGGGAAGGATTATGAAGGGATAATGCCAGCATTATTAGCTTTGAAGATTTTTCCCTATCTCTAGCCAAACTACAAATCTGGTTTGGACCCGAGCAGGAGAATGCCTGCCAGCAGGGAAGAGCAGTAGACCCTAATGGGTAGGGTAAGGGGACCATCCTTCAAAAGAGGAAGAGTTGTCTGAGATCCAGGTCCTCATCACGGAGTAGGAATCTGAAAAAGGGACATCAGCCATCAAGACATGATAAAGTTTTATAAACTAGGTGTTTTTAAAAACTGGTTTTGATTTCCAAGTATATTTATCACTGTAAATTTTTGCAAGAAAATTTTTGCAAGAAAAAATTTGTGCAAGAGAATATTTTTGCAAGAATAAAAAATCCCAAACCCCAACCCTCTTAGATTTTGGAGAATTCCTTTGCCATTGTATATACAAATTAAAACTCTTCAAAAGAAAAACCATGAGTGTCCAGACTCTTTCAATCAGGTAGAATAACAACAACAAACCTCATAGTGCAATAGCCCAAGCCCTCTTCTTCACAGAGGAGAGCAGTGAGCACTGCTGCCTGAGACATGTGTGTAGAGACAGGAGAGGAAGCAGAGGACAAAGTATTCATGCTGCCTCAACAGGTCTGAGACATGCCAGATTTCTACTGTACTGTGGCAGGTATCTTTAGAAGACATCCTGTGACATTGGCTTCATGGATATTATGATATACAAGAGGAAGGATGGATTAGGAGTTAGGCACTGAAAAAGTGCCATTCCAGAGCATATGATGTTCTTCTCTATTGCTTCCCTTGGAATACTGTGGGTGTTACGTTATTGAGGGAAATGGCTGCACTGAGGAATTTTCCAATATATTTACACTGATATAATCCTCTCTGTGGATATCCTTATTCTGCTGTAGCAGTCTCTACCTGGAACCTTACCTGCTGATATAACTCCTAGACAAGACCATAGTCTGTAATGTGCCCCAGTTAACCATCTATGAAATGAAAATTATGGCACCTCCATCCCTCACAGAGATGTCATTAGGATTAAATGCATTATAGACTGTGAGGCACTCAGGTATTGTAATGTAGTCCTAGAAGTATGATAAGGTGCAGAGGAGAAAAAATGTGTGCCTTCATAAATCATAGCTCTAGCAATGGCATATCAAACTCAAGGGATGCAATCAATCGAGCTCAGATCAAGTCTTTGTCATTAGTGGTCCAGTTTGTGTCAGGTCTTCTCATTAGACTTTTTCCAGCTGTGAATCCTTATCCAGATTATGGAGGGTGGAGGAGTAGGGCAGAAATGAAGTTGGAATTGGCTTCCATTTGTGCCTGATGCTTTGATTTTATTTCATGAAGAGGATGATTAAGAGAGCAGATGAATGCCCTGTTAGATGGGTGGCCAGATGAGCTATAAGGAACTGTAAAAAACTGACCAAAGAGAGGGATACTTTAAGGATGAATTTAAGTCTCAGTGATTGAAAAAGTTTCCAGTCCTGTGGGTGCTCTACTGAAAAGCTTCACACAGGGAGGGACTCCAGTAATTCAAGATGCATAAGTTCAGAAGAGATACTACAGACCACAGAGATAACAGTGTGTATCCCTGGGGCCATTGGCTGAGCAGGCCACTAACAAACAGATCCAAAAGATAGTGAATGCCACCGTTCTGATAGTAACAACATCGAAAGAACAGGAAAATATTTTGTCGTCTTTTGATGAGATGAGACAACAGCTCAGGACCTCAGGATCTGAGGGGACAAAGAATGAGGGGGAGTTGGAAGGAGGAAGAAATAGGACTGCAGAATAGACAGAGGAGATCAAATGATTAACCTCTTATATAACCAGATCTCCAAAAGAAAAGGAATGTTTGTTGCTATATGCAAAGCCCCCACTATGACATACAACTCTTCATTTTCTCCCCATTCAGAGACCTGAGTTTGGTAATTCAGTTTGGAGGCCAAGATGTTGGCTGACGGACACTGATTTTTGGGAGGCAGTTGTTCTATTCTGCCTTGATGTTACAGAATGAAGCAGCATGTGACAGGGTTTTTGTGTTGCCACCTTAGGGCATGTACTCCAGCAGCCTGCTTATAACAATGGGTGCAAAAAAGACTTCTTCAAAATGTGTAAGTCCTAGCCATGAGGAGCATGTGGCACCTGTGGAAGATGAGTGCAGAGTTATAATCTGAAGTACAAAATTAAAACTGGAATTATTAGAGACAGATGAGAAAACACTAGTGTCACATACAACTTTAGTATAGTCATCTCTTCACCACTAGTGTTACTCCACGGAACTGCATTTGGAACTTTCACTTATGGTTTCAGGGTGGTTAAGGATGTGATGATTGAGTTTGGTTTAAAATATTTTATAAGTTGAGCAAGAGCTATAACAGAAAGAGAAATCTGTGAAGCACTGACAAAACAGGAGATTATAAATAAACTGTCCTTTGCTCCATCGAGCATTCTTAGTGGAGCACAAGGCGTAAAAGATGCAAACTCACTGTGCAGAGGAGGCCTAAACTTTTACAATCTTCTGGTCTGTCCTTCAGGTCTTATTTTCTTCAGCTGCCTGTTCCTATTTAGATATCTTCTCACCTAGTTCTGACCTGTGTAAAGAAAACTTCTGTCTCTGCTTTACTTCTCTTTATTGTTTCTATGACAGTGGAAAGACCATTTTAATTCACTGCTACACTGGAACTCACCCCCCCCGCTGGGGAAGCTGAATGCTAGGGCTCAGTGTTCCTGCCTGCCTTGGTGCTGTAGGTAATCCTTTCCAATGGGGGTTTGAAAAGAAAGATTTACTTCTAAGGTGTCTGTGAGGTAGCTGGAAAGCATCTCAGACTGAAAACAAAGGGACATATTAATGGTTGGGAACAGCAGTGGGTTTGGTGTTGCTCTCCATCCTTCTCCAGCAGCATGGCAATGGTCATTCTGTTTTATATAGAGGGTTTTGGCCCTAAAGATTTTTGCCTGCTGAGATGTTCAACCAGAAAGATTCAGTCCAGATAAGTGGAGGGGAAAATAGTTCCCGGACTGGCACTTTTGGAAGTCTTTGGGAGCGTGTAGCAAGAGTCCAAAAAAATCTTGGGATCATCAAGCAACCAGAGCATATGCCCTCTCTTACCAGACCTAAGCTTGTGTAGAAATAGGAACTGATGCTTTATGCAGTTTGGCCTGCACATCAGAAGGGGTTTCATTTCAGCTTATTGTGCAAAGCTTTTAATAATTACGATGATACTCTTGAGTTAAAAGCAATGTATTTTTCTATGCTTTTTGTAGATACTAGCTAGAATGGCAAGTAAGAGGCTGTTCAGAAAGGTGCTTATATGTGTGTATGTATTTGTATACGTTTCTGTGATTGGACATTAGTGTGTGTACAGAAAACAGGAATATATTAGAAGAGAAGATGTTGTAGCCTCTGTAGATTTGATGCAGTAGTGTTAAGCTTGCTTTATAGGCTTCATTTACGAGTATGCTGAAAAATTAACTTTCATCCTGCTAAAACATACTCTCTGCAACTCTAAATTAGAAAAAGAGACAGATTAATGAGGTGAAATATTAACTCTGGAGTGCAAGAATCACTACCCGTGGACATGTTTGTTCATTTAAAACCAATATTTTCATTCTATCAGCAGCAAAGAAACTCTCTGCCCTTATTGCAAGGCTGAGGACAGAAGATTTTGTTCAAATTAAACACTGCTAGTTTTTAAATGATGCTGGCAGGAGAGATCTAAGACTGTTTTAATTCCACCTTCTGAGTTTTCAATTGTTGTATGAACTTAAGAGGGAAAAAAAAAAAGACAAAACTATCAACTATTTTCCCCCTTGATATAATTTCCCCGCTTTGTCGTCGTGATCTGTTTGGAAGCCCTCACGAGGAGATGTGTGCTGGAGCAGGGAGGGAAAAACAGCCTCCATCAAGTACTTCAGCCCGCTGCTTTCACGGGAAGACGGTGCGTGAGCCATGCCACCGGGGGGCGCTGCGGGACTCGCCCCATGGCGTGGGGCTGAGAGGGAAGGTACGCCCGAAGTCCCTTCCTCTCTGAAACGAGACAGAAGGGGCTCATCCTGCCTGGAGAAGGGCTACGGCTCTTCCTATGGCAGCAGCAGGAAAATGGGAGCTGTAGGGTTTGGTTGTTGTTTTATTTATTTATTTATTCGGGGATGGGGGGGCGGGGCACGGGGAATAATAGAATCATTTTGGTTGGAAAAAAATCTTGGGATCATCAAGTCCTACTCTACCATCAGCCCTACTCTACAAACTTATCCCCTACACCATATCCCTCAACACCACATGTAATCTACTCTTAAACACAGTCAGGGATGGTGACTCCACCACCTCCCTGGCAGCTGATTCCAGTGCCTGACCACTCTTTCTGTGAAGAATTTTTTCCTAAAGTCCAGCCTAAACCTACCCTGCTGCAGCTTGCAGCCATTCGCTCTTGTTCTATCACTAATTCCCTGTGAGAAGAGACCAGCAACAACCTCTCTACAACGTTCTTTCAAGTAGTTGTAGAGAGTGATGAGATCTCCCCTCAGACTCCTCTTCCTCAAACTGAACAGTCTCAGCTCCCTCAATCGTTCCTCATAAGATTTATTCTCCAGGCCTTTAGCCACTTTCATTGCCCTCTTCTTGAATGACACCCAAGACATGCATGGGGAGGAAGGCTGGGCTGGCTCACTGTGGCCCCTGTTCTGCCAGGAGGACGGCTGCAAGTCCTGTTCGTGCTGGGGGCACTGGTGAGCACTGGGGTGTTGATGGTGCCCCTTTCTGGGGTGTAGGTCTCCACACCCATGGGTGGAACCCCCCTCAGCTGTGGGCTGTGGAGACCTGATGGTTTTAGGTTTTTTCCCCCGGTTTCACTGTCCAGTCAAAAATGTCCCCCTGAAATAACAATGACTTTTCCAGTTTTATGGTTCACAAAAGTGTTTGCATCGGGTGTTTGTGCACAAATACCAGTTTGCATTAAATTTGGGGGTTCTTGTCTTTGAGCTTGCATTTAAATCAGGCACCCTTTCTTGGGTGAAAGGCCCATTTTCACCTGAAGTGCTTGCTAAGGTTCCCCAGTAGCACCATGAAACTCTTAACCTGGGCAGAGATTCAGATGCCACTAGGCCTCCAAACCAGTGATTTTGATTACATCTTGCTTCTGTAAACGTTTAGGATGTTATCCTGCTGGTGTCTGTAGGGTTGTTCCAGCACACAGTTAGATGTGAGAGCAGAATCAGACCTCTATACTTTTAGCTGTATGTTCAGAACCCACCATGATTATACAATTTGTAGTAGCTGTGAGCATTTGCACACATGAAAACTGTTGGGTAAGATATCTCATTGTGTACCAGGTTCTGTTTTGTTTTATTTATGTCATGGAATAATTTAAAATGTCAGTGACATGATGTACATAGTGTGAGTAGCCAGGACATCTAAGGAATAACATTTTTTTTTTTTTTTTTTTTTAAGATGTGCATTTTTTTCCAGTTGATCCCCTTCTCTTTAGTTCTTGTTTTCTGTTACAGTATTTTTGTTTCTGGCAGTAGAGCTTTGATATGCTTATGCCTTATATGTAGACAACTGTATTTCAGCAGAGACAGTGTGTCTGAAAGTGATCAATATTTAAATGCTTATATTTAAGAAGGAAGAAAAATATCCTTATCAGTTTTACCAATGGCATCCCCTCTCTCAAAATGAAAAATACAGATAAGAGGTTTTCAAAGTAGCCTGAAGGTGCTGTGCTGCACACAGCTCCTGGAAGGCAACTTCTCCTGTAAGTTAAGGGGATTCTGTCAGCTGCTGATCTTGCCGACACTTTTAAAGTTCGTAAACCAAGTCAGGTGGGTTGCTCAGTATTTTCGTATTCTTGGAGTGAACCACATCAAATGTTTGTGAGTTGTTGGCTTTTTGTCTGTACAGTTTAGTCCAAAATTTCACTGAGTGAGGAAAACAATTGTTTCTAAAGGACTCGGTGATCAGTTTTCTACCGAGTTACACAAACTAGGTTTTGTGGGTTTTGAAAACAAGAGACTGAAAGACAGTCTTTTGTTGAATTGAATTTTGTGTTGTTGATTTAAGTCATGAACTCTTTGTATTCATGTAAATTTTGAAGAATAACTTTCTTTACAATGTGGAAGTGCAGAACTCAGAAGTATTTAACAAAATTCAGTAAGTTATTAAAAAGACTAAAAAGTATAAACATACAAAAGATATTTACCCAATTATTTGGATTAGTGTTCTGAGAAGCTGACAGCCTGTGTGAACCACACCAAGAATACAAGTTGTATGACTAGCATATTCCAACCTCCAAATGCCTTTCATGTCAATATGAGAGATACCATCAGGCACTTTGAAAGCACCAACCTATTTATAAAGATACCATCAAAAAACCTGCCTGATGCAGCTGACTTATGAATCAATTATCTGGACTTCACCTATGATATATCTGTTCTGAATTTTAGAGCCATATGTTTAGAGCAACACCGTACACAGGTAGGCTATTCAACATCCCAACAGGGTTCTTATCTTCGTGTATAGGCCTGTCAAAAAGAGGGAGAAAAATATCCTAACCATAGGACCTGTTTCCCAGAAACAGTTGGTTAAGGGAGGGGGGCAGAAGTTTGTGGATATCAACTTACATATAACTGGAGGTAGAAGAAAAAGGATGATCCGGAGTAGCAGAAAAAAAAATAATTAATTTGAAAACTTTTGAAGATGGTCAGTTGGGTTTGTATTTTTAAAAAAGCTTGTCTTAAATGTCTGAATGACCTAACAGCAAGAATTTTTTTTAACACAGAATTTAAGCTATTGTGGGAAAGCATAAACAATCCTACTTGCACACTGAAACAAGTAATTCTGCAGATATTTCTGTGGATATTAAGGTCCAGTGAAGAATTTCACAAAGACAAACATCTAAACTGTTATGTCTTGGCTCTCTCCAGTTCAGACACCGTCATTTCCTTGGTCCCAAATCCTCTTTCCATTTCTAGATACATTTATAAATTCAGTGCCTTTATGTTAGTGTGCTTGTGTTCTGTTAGAGATTTGCTACTGCTTTGATAAAGATGTCTTGAAAAGGTAGATAAAGGGTGTTTATGTGCAGGCCATTATGCCAGCTGTTAGTTCATGTGATGTCTTTACAGGCAGAGGCTCCAAGCTACAGCCACCTAAACAGCTCAGTCTCTTGTCCTGGGCTGCCTGCAAGATAAGGGGCAGGGCACTAAGCGCCACAGGTTGCTCAAGAAACTTAGAATAGAATCATAGAATCATTTAGGTTGGAAGAGACCCTTGGGATCATTGAGTCCAACCATCAACCCTAGTCTACAAAGTTCTCCCCCACACCATATCCCTCAACACCACATCTAATTGACTCTTAAACACAGTCAGGGATGGCAACTCCACCACCTCCCTGGGCAGCTGATTCCAGTGCCTGACCATTCTGTGAAGAGTTTTTTTCCTAATGTCCAGACTTATCCAAGGTCACTCTCTGTTTCAATTTAATTTGTTTACTTCTCTGAGGAGATTATGATGTTGAGCTGCACATACTCTGAGTTCTCGTGGGAAGTCTAGATTGTTACACATCAGCAACTAGAAGTGGCAAAGCTGGCACATCATACCAGCCCACAGGAGGCCACTCATCTCCCTTCCCATAAAAGTCATATCTGCACTCAATCAGTCAGAAAAATATTGCATTACATGACACAACTGGTGTTCTTTGCTGGCGAATAGAATAACTCAGAAGAAAATAGTAGGACTGCATGGATAGTTGGCAAGTGAACTTATAAAAACATGACAAGTTTTAGATTGGAATTTCATATATGACACCGAGCTGTATTTTTCTAAAGTTACTGGAGATAATGATTATGCAGTTTGAGACAGATTTTCAGAGGACAAGTGTTTGATGCTTGGGAGATCAAGTCTCTTGCTGAAAGATGTAGCAAGTTGTGTATCAACCTTCTCCCATGGATTCCACTCCCCCCTAAAAAATGCAAACACACGGAAGTTATATCACCAGCTTTCTGAAGATCTGAGTTAGTAACGAGGTATAACTCATGGGTTTTTATGTCTTTTCATGATTGGTAATTGCATTTGAGATGGGAGAAGAGAACTACCTGAAAAAAGCTGTAAATCTCAATTTCTTTTGCTAATGTAGCAGGTTGTTGCAAATTGTAAAGTGGGCATGAGCTTGCACTTGTAAACATGAGCACACATAATTTCAGGTGACTGACATTTGGGTGTGGATTGGAAAACATGGCTTGGAAAAAACACAGTGCCAGTGTCCTGGAAGCTGTACTCATTCAATACTGGAGATAATAACGTCCTCAACCCTGCAAAACAGCTTAAAAGCATGATGCCACATGATCCTATCCATATAATCTAGTCATGGTTTCTGCTGCAAGTACATATAACTTTATACAGGCAGGAACTTTTAAGATAACCTCTCTCTAAAGACAGAAAAAAAAGACTATAAAGGTTCTTATGTAGTCACCTTGTCAGTAATGGGAATTCATCACTTAGATAAAATTCTTTCCTGTAAATAGAGATTTTCCACCACAAAATCTATGGAAATGGTGACTATAAGTACACTCCCAGAAGAGATCTGAAACAGTTCCCAGGTTATGTCTTGGGCCTTTCTACAAGGGGCTAATTCTGATATTAATAANNNNGGGCTAATTCTGATATTAATAATTTGTGATTTATAAATTGTATATATAGATATTGTATGAGAGAGGTTGGGTGCCTTCCTTCTGCAAGGTGCTCTGTACCCAAGCTCCATCCAAAGTCAGTAGGAAGCTGCAAGGGCATTAGAACACCTCGGAATTCTGGCCATTTAAGCATTAATGGATTTGAGGAATTAAACAGCATCAAGCATAGCAAATATTGACCTCTCCTCAGAAAATATTTACCATCTCATTTATTGTTGTATGTCCCCTGCACTAGGATGATATGTTGACATTAGCAGCTATGATTTGCTAGGTGCACTAATGTTCTAAATTGACAAACTCAGCTATTTATTTAAAGGCCCCTTGAATTGATTGCTAGATGCTTTGCTCATTGTAAATGTGTCTGTTCCATGTTAAAATGTCACTTTGGTTTTAGGTATTTCAGGCTTTATAGCATAATTTTGAGCCTCATTTATTTTATATTAACAACTTGCCAATTTTGTGAGTAGTAATATGGCAAGTGTACGTGTACGTGAGGCACTTTTTAAGCTGAACATTTCCAAGCCTTGTTTAAAGAGACATTTCAAGCAAACTGGGAAACTGAGGCATAGAGCTGCAAGGGATTCACTGTAATATGTTTCACAGCAGCTAATCCCCCTTTTCAAAATAAATTTAAGTCCTTAGTCTCTTGAAAGATGGAGTGCTGGGCTTCCATGGACTCAGGCATTCTTAAACACGTGGTTCTATACAGAATCCATGTTTCCTGATTTCCAGAAGCTGTATCTACAGTCTAAAAGTTAGTATATATTTCCTGCATCTCTTCCTCTGCCCATTGCTAGAGTTCATAGGTATTTCTTGTGTA
This sequence comes from Jacana jacana, assembly GCA_013400555.1. Lineage (NCBI taxonomy): Eukaryota > Metazoa > Chordata > Aves > Charadriiformes > Jacanidae > Jacana > Jacana jacana. The sequence continues at coordinate 13,825 of VZTM01030203.1, forward strand.
GAATAAGCAGAAAGTAGAAAAAAAATCTTTCTGTTGCAGTCCTGCTTTGTTCTGCAAGAGCCGTTCTGTGTTTGAAATTAAGATAAGCATGAAATCCATCACTTAACATTCTTATATCTCACCTTTACCTACCCATCTGTGTCACTTAGGAAGGTGGAAGAAAGATTTAGGAAAAAGAGAATGGGTCAGCAGATAGAACCTGATCAGGCCAATTACACATTCCCTTACTGTGATTTGAAACTAAATGTAGTGCAGAT
>VZTM01030204.1:2244-38649 GCA_013400555.1 Jacana jacana
AGCTCATTTATTTCTAATAGAATAGGTGTCGTACTCCGTAATTCTCACAGTACCAGGCTGAACTCTTTCTTACACAGACACAACTCTTATTGATTTCTGCAAAGTTTGCTGGAACATCATGGACTAGGACCAGGCGTAGAAGTGTTCTTGTACTGACTTACCTGCTGGTAGATACTGACTCACCAATTAACTTCAAAGACAAACAAATGAACACCTTCACATTTTGTTTCTCTGCTCAATAATAAATTCAAACTGGTAGGCTGTACCAGTGGTAGGTAGGATAGGACTGTGATACTGATGCTGGTTGTATTTATTAAGCCCACGTTACGGTATAACACGGTCAATTTATGTTTTGCCTTTAACAATTCTAAAGTGGTTGGAAACAGTAGGTTACTGTGTTCTGTTGATGTAAATCTGAGTGGCTTCAGGGAAAACTGCTTTCCTCTCTCTCATCTGTGTAGGTAACCAATTTATTTATTTGGGAATCTGGACTTGGAATTGATTTTGTTTATGTGCTTTAAGCTCCTGTGAAACAGTGACAAACATGCTGATGTCTCGATAACTCTGCAGATCCGATTGTCTGAAGTCATCGCATTATGTGACCTCTCACTTTCCAGATTTAGAATATTGTTATCTGTTCTTAGAAGTTTCTTTAAGAGCAGCCCTCAAAGGAAGATGAACTGCCCCCAAAGTGAAGGTTTATAAGAATTTGGGGAAGGGGGAAAATAATAGTTCACTTCTTCCCTAAATATTTATATCTCCATCTTCATTATACGAGGTAAAATGAGAAGGAGGTAAAAAGGCTCTGCCTGCTCTTTCCAACCAGCTTTGGGAAACTGCATTTGGTGTGCTGCTTGAGACTGTAACAGAACAAGCTAAAAAGCCGTGGAGATCAGCTTGTCCCAGGTTTACTGAAAAATACAGTTTAATGAGAATTTTTGCTTTAATAATAAATAAGGCGCTTCTCCTTGAGTCGCAGACTAATCAAGTGGCATTTCCAATAGTACTGCTCCATTGGGCTTCTGATTAGTAGGAGCCTCAGTTAATGTGAAAAGATACACTGCATCTTCAGATGCTTGACTGCTGTGAGGTACAGAAGTAGTATGTCTGTTTTCAGGCAGGGTTAATCACCTAAGCTTTAAGGCCATTTGTGCATGGGTTAATGCAGCAAGAGCCTGGGTAGAATTGGATCATGAAAATACTTAGCCTTAATTATCTATTTATTATTAATGTCTTTATTGACTTGATTACACATATAGGCAGCTAGGATCAGAACCTAAATGTGCTGGGGGACCACATTTGGGGGTAGAGGGTGGAAACCCTATGTGGACTAGCAAAAGGGGAATGGACCGAAGTTTTCTTCTTGCGATTGTTACTTAGAAAAAGTGAGTGAAGTTGAAAGCTGCCTCAAGAAAGTTACTGCTGTCTGCCTGCCTCCTGCCCCTCTGGAAGTGCCAGAATTGTCTCAGCCAGCTCATGGCTGACCCTGAGCTGTGTCTATGGAAGGACGCTGTTACAGAGCTTTTTGCCAATGTTTAACACATATTTTTTTTCCCAATAGCTTATTGTATCTAATATGTAATATTTATTAAAGTAAATTTTATTTTAAGAAAAAATAAAATGGAAGAGAGGCTGTAAAATGAGATCTTTCCCGTTTTTCTTCCAAAGTTTTTCCTATTTCATTAATTACTTCTGATTCTTATACAAAATTTTTGGGGAAAAAAATCCTAGCTCATTAGGTTAGCTCACTGCCTTTCCCCTTGTACTTTAGATACATCTTTTTTTCTTCTTTTATTTTTCCATTTCTTTTTTCCAGGGTTTTATTCCCAATCTGCTTGGAGTGATCATGCCTCTGCCCTGCTTTAGTTCAGGCTGAAGGAAGCCTGAGCAGGATGGTTATTACCATTTTTGCAAATGCTTGCTTACACCTGAACATGCTCTTCTCTGTGAGGGTGTACGTTGAAAACTGGGAAGGAATGAGATGAAATGGGAAAGTACCAGACTCTCTCTAATAAGTTCCCTTGCTCTTCTCTGTGAAGCTGAGAGGACTAAACTCAGCCCTGTCTTATGCTGTTTGCTTTGGAATGTGGGTGTAGCAGGTTTCACAGTCTCAGATGCCAGCTCATGGCAGTAGACAGCTCTTTACTCCAGCCATAATCCGAGCCCCTTTTTCTTTCTGTCTACTTCTTAATAGTCAGCACATCTTCCATATGTGCCCCAGCTCACAGGTGTTTTCAATTTTGTACAATCTTTTTATTTGACCTGCTCTGTATTCTGAATCTTTTCCCTACTCTGGCAAATATTAGTTATATTGAATTTGGAGCAAACCCGTTGTCTCAACACTCTATGGATCTCAGGTTAAAATCCTGAGCTTTATGCTTTGAAACAGAGCCTCTAAAGTGGCCATCCTAAAGGTTAAGTTGGTTTTCTGGTTTAGGGTTCAAGGTTTTTTGTTTGTTTGTTTGGTAGTGGTTTTTTTATTGGTTCCTTGAGGTGTTGGTGATCTTGAGTAACTTGTAGCTGCATGAAGCTGTCTTTACAACATGGATAATTTGGTGCAATAACCTCTGTTGCTGGCTAATAGATGTGAAAGGGGTGCTTTTTAAATCCAGTGGAAATCTTTGGAGTGGTTGTGGCAGCCAGCAGACACAACCCAAGCACAAATTCCTGTAATCTCAACTGACAGCAGCACGGAATCACTTCCAGCAGTCTCTTGCCAGTGTGGTGCTGTGTATTTTGGAGGCGGGGGTATCTGCAACTCCACAAATCCTCATGGCACTGGGCACTGCTGGCATCACGAAGGCAAGGACCCCAGCCCCCAGCCCCTCAGCCCTGACTAAGCCAGAAGAAGGTGGTGAACCTTAGCTGATGCTGCTCAGTCCTTTCCCTTAGAAGAAAGGGAAAGGAAACAGAGGCCTGATACTGAAAGAAGTAATCCCGGCATCAGGGTCACTTCTGACAGTTTAGACAAGGAGCCTGATCTTTGTTGACTGGGACTTTTGTAATGATCCGTGAGAGCAGAGTGAGCCTGTTTTATGCCCATGCTGCTGTAAAATAGCATAGGATAAAAGACACCAACCAGAAATTCTCTCTGTCTTTCCATTGGCAGAGTTTTTCTGTCCATTTTACAGAGGTGTACATGACTGCAAAGCAATGGAAAAAAATTGACTTTGCTACACACATCATTGTAAATGTCTCCTGTCTCTGCCCAGGTTGTAGAAGGAGAGGGTTTTAAATTTGGATATCTTTTTTTTTTCCAGGGGGGCTAAAAGATCAATGTTTTGTGATGTTTATATCTAGCCTAAGAAAACTTTTTATGGACTTTTTCGTTATTTTAGAAACCTTTCCAATTTTGAGTACCAACCAGCAGCTACTTTTAATAGTTGCTTTATTGTAGGTTGTCTCTGTTTGGAAACTGAAAGCTGTTATGTTTCAAGGTGCTCTATCTATGAACTTCTGGCTAGCATAAACATGGCTTCAGTTGATAAACTAGTGTCCAGTATATTAAAATTCAGTCTGTACCCCTTTGTGTATCTCTTAATTTGTATGTGCCTAACATTTTCATATTCTGTTACTCGTTATATAGAGGTGTCAGTCAGTGAGTTTCAAGACAGCAGGCAATAATAGCTGGATTCATGTGTTTTAAAACAGAATAAAGTCTTGGTACTTTCTGCATAGTGATTTAGTAGTATTTAATATAATAGTAGAGAGATTTTGTTTGTACTTCCATTTCAAATGTAGGAATCAGCAAGTAGTATCTTCTAGTCCTGTTGTCAGTGACACCCTTAGATGTTACTGTGTTTGTGCTGGGGTTGCTGGGCGCTTCTGAAAAGCAGGCTACTTCTTCTTTATCTAAAAAAAAGGTAGAAGAAAAATTTGTGTATAATGGTGATTTGGGGAAAAAGTATGTAGCATTTCAAGTAACCTCACTGCTGTTTATAGTCCTGAAACTCCAGGACAGAACTAACAGTAGGAGGTAGGATCTCCTTGGTTCTCCTTCTGCAGAGGGTCAGGTGCTGACTGGCGGAACCTCTCTGCCCTGGTTTTCCAGTAATGCCCCTGGGTGTTACTTCCATGCTCCATGTGCATCAGTACTAATCCAAGGAAAACTGTTTGTCGTTGTGGCAGAAAGCATTCCTGAGAGGCTCTTCACCACATAGGCCTTCATGCTTTTGTTTTGACAGTATCTCTTCTCACACTGACATATTCTCGAGTCCTTCTCAGCTTCAAGACTCTTACATAAAGAGTGTAGAACTGAAGTAAATGCAGAGTGCCAAACCGGTCCCAGCTTGATCAGTCACAGAAACACATCCTGGGATGTGAATGCGAATGGCCTTTTTTGCTTCCCTGAGTAAATATATGATGCATCTTTCTCCAAAGGGGATACAAGGTTGAGTATGTCCACACCCCCTTTTGTCAACATGCTGTTTGACAGCGCTGGCTGGGAGCAAGAAAGACCTTTGCCATATCATCTCCTGTGGTGAAGCATCCTGGATACAAAGAAGCAGGAAGAAGGATTATTTTATGAAGGTACAAGCTACTCTGACCCTCTTGGGGCTGGGTGATTTCCTACTGCACTTTCCTTGAGGCTGTTGTGAACTGCCATAGTCTAGCCCACATGCTTTTGCTTGGAAGTCTGATCCTCCAGGTATGAATAACTTACTAGAATTAGTCTTCAACTGTTGTTATCCAGTATTCAATATTAATGTGGCTGATCAGAGTAAGTCAGCACAACAACCATGGTGGTCTTGCAAAATAGCGTATCGCACAAGTGACATTTCCTAACATGAGTCAATGCTTGTTCTTCTGTAAAAGGCGTTCTAACATTACATTCTCTTCAAACTGCCAGGCTTAACAGCTTGTGCTGGCCCAACCTCTGTGCAACAAACAGCGCATCTGTGCTGAAAAAAAATACCAAGAAGCAGCATCAGAAAGGGGAAGGATGAGTAATGAAAATACAAGAACCTCTCCTGGAAACTTCTGAGATCCTACAGGTTTAGCAAGAACTGTCTTTCTCTTTGTCAGCTGTGCAACCTGTGTAGCACTAGGAAGGCAACAGCCCTGGGGTCTGAATGATCCTTCCAGAAAACAAATTACTCGGTTGTTCTCAGAGCTGTAGGTAAGGCATGGTCATACTTCCAGATATGCTGGATTTACTTTGTGCTTTGAACTGGAAAGTTTTGTGTAAGTTCATGAACTATGACAGTGACTAAGATGTTTTTCAACCCTTTTATTGAAGGGCAAGTATCACCATGAACTAAATGATCTTGGATCTGGGGTTTTTGTTCCATTACAGGTGGCTTGTGCTGCAAGAAGTTCTGTTGCTCTTCTCTTCCAACCCACCTCCGCTGTTGCATGGAAAGCTAGGGCAAATTCTCTTCTCTTGGGGCTCTGCTTTTCTCATCTGTAATGATACTTACAGATTTTACTTAGCAAACTTTTTCTAAGCAGCTCATGGAAAATGTCTTGCAAAACTGGAAATCCCTATGTTTTAAATAAATTCATTAATGATTCCCAGAAAAACACTCTCTGCGCTTGTTTATGAGAATGAAAACTGTCCTAAGTCAGTGAGGCTGCTTACATCAGCTTTTACCTTAGTGCTCAAGTGATCATCTGGTATGATGTTAGGATTAAAAATCTCTTTGAGGGGAAGGAGACTGTACTGTTAAATATGGCCATAACTATTTCTCAAGCATGTAAAATATCCCTTTTCTCATCTCCTCCACAGTGCAAGGACTTTATGTAAGGACAACATGCACGTTTCCCAGCAAGTGCAAAACAACAGAATTCCTTGTCTTTGAGCTACAAGTGAAAGGAGATGAGTACAGGGTGAGGCACCATAGAGATAGGTGCACCTGTAGGTAACCAAATCTGATCTTTTAGAATAAATCTAAATGAATGGGATGTGAGAGACACAGGGGAAAAAGTTGCTTCCTGCCAACTCACTTTTTACAAAAAAACAAATTAATAATGTGGTGTGAAACATGTGCCTCTATGAAGGAGCGGAGCAGGACAGACCTGCTCATCCTGTTTATCACTCTGAGGCTAGCAGAGTAACTGGTGGCCACAAGCTGGCATGAAGGAGCTTCAATCTGCTTTATAATTCACTTCATAGATATTTGACAGAAATTTCAATTTTTGGCTCAGCCACAGAAAGTCCCCTGATCATGGATTTTCTTCTGATCTGTCTCTGCTTGGACTTCAGTATTTTCTGCCATGTTTGTTCCCACTGGACCTCAGGCCTGAACTCCTTTCCAAAGATCCCTCAACCAATTGGTACCCTTTGGACATAGTCTCAGCATTTCTTCTGCATTCAGGATCTTAAGAGCAGTGACTCTCACCCACTTTTCCACACCATATTTACTCCTTGCCATGGTTTTCTTTGCCAAATTTCAGTGCAGGACTTGTGAATGATCTCAGTCCCCCTGACTCTCAGATCCCCTTTCTCATCCATTCCTATTTCAGCCTCTCCAGGACAGTTGTTAGAAGCCTAGGGAGACATTTCTTTTATGTATGTACTTTGTCCTTTTCAATTTCTCCCTAAAGTTTGCAAGCCCAACACTTTTGTCCCTACTATGTTTGGTTCTGAAAACCTTCTCTTCCATGTTGCCTGGACCAAACAGAGGCTGTTGGCTGGGAAAACACTGATGGGGGAAGAGGGTATCCATGCTTTTGTTTTAGAGGTCTGGATCTGGCAGTATTCAACATGCTGGAATTGCAGTTCCAAGGAAAGTCCCATTCAGCCCCAGGCTGGAGCAGACCTGCTGGAATGGGAGCCTTGAGAGAATGACTGAAGTTCCCTAAGTAGCTTATTGTCTGAACCAGCTGAAAACTGAATACATCTTTATTGACAGTTTATGATCTAGAGTTTTTATTTTCTGTCCTGCTTGAGGATTTATACCTTGGCCAAAATCAAGTAGGTTTTTGTCTAGACACATTTCTGATACAAAGGGCAAATTTTTGGTGTGTCATATTTATTGCAGACCCAAAGCAGGGAGGTAGTGGGGAGCCTTTCTTGGAAAAGAGCTTTCCTCCTCCATGCCTTTCCCCATAACCTCTCTCAAAACTGCCTGCAATATTATGTCTAGAAACCTTTTTCTCCACCCCAAATGAGGCTAGAGCACATATTCACATATTCAATGCATTTCCACCCCAGATTCCCACTCAAGGGGGTCAAAGTTTTGCTGAGTTATTGGCATCTGAAAATGAAATTTTACGTGGGTAAAGTATCGAGTAACCTTGGTAACAAGCAGAGCTGTGTCCCATGGTACTCAGAGCTGACACCCCCCACCTCCCGCCTGTGCCTTTTTTTGCTGCTTTATTTAGCTCAAGGTTTCTTAGGATTGAGCCAGTTCCTGTTCTCAGCTGAAGTCAGTGACAAACTTCTTGCTGGCTTCAGGGCCAGAGAGTTCATTGCTTGATAAAATAGGAGCACACTCAAGGGATCACTCAGAGGGTCACAGAGCCCAGCTGGCTGAGGCCACTGCAGGATGTTGTGCTGCTGAAAAATACAAAACAGAGTTGGGTGTGCTGCTGTTCTGTTGAAACTTCATAAACATCAGTCCATTTTAAATAGTCTGCTGCTTTTTTTTTCTTTTTTTTTTTTACTTGAAAAGAAAACTATAGCTGGAGGTGTTGTAGGCAGGAAGAAGATAAGTTGTTTGATGCCACTTATGGCACAAAGCTTGGGGTAATGAAGGAATGGGTATGTTTCGGGTCAGCGTGAGTTCAGGCATTGAGGTCTAAGTAGCTGCTGGAATGGCTCAATCTATCATTTTGTGAGAGGGAAGGTTTTGGTTGCTGGACCAGTTTGTCTATGATCTGTGTACCTTGTGAAATCCCAGTGCTCTATTTACCTTAACAGAACAGAGGTTTAGGTATAAACTTTACTACATATTTTTTTAGTACAGGATAAGTTTGGGAGTGTCCAGATATTACGGTAGTACTGTCTTAAAGTGTTAAGCTGTGGAAACACTGTGAAACAAGGTAAAATGTCTGAGACTAAAGCAATACCTCTGTGTAATTCTTACCTGTCATTGACTGTTTCCTTGTGGGGTTGGAGTGGGATAGAACCAAATCACATTCTTTCCTTGAAGCAAAATTTTTTTTAAGCTCATTTGAATTATTGTGCATTTGCCATAGGTCAAAAAACCTATACATGTGGGCGGTTGATGTGAATCAACAAGTATGCAACAACTGGTTTGTAAGTCTAAACCCTTACTACAGTGATATATTGTCATATCAGTGGTTACTAGCAATTGGCTAATATGTAGGTTTTGGAGTAAAACAGGTAATGACTTTAATTCATTGAATGTACAAAAATACAGTGAGCCTGTATATTTCAGGATACAGATTAGGTGAGCTTTCTGAGAGATTTAACTATGTAACTACATCTGCAAAGAAAAAGAGGGGAAAGCATAGCTGTTAATATTATACTCTGGGCTTCTTTTTGATAAAGGTTTTTGCCATGTGAAATCACCGCAAGTTAAAATTTAAGCACTTGCCCATATTACATTTAAAAGCAGAGAAATTAAAGATAGGGGTGGGGGGTGTGATCAACATAGCTGAGTAAAGGAGAATTTAGGCATATAAAATAGTTAAGAGAGCACATTTGTGTGAACAGTGATCAAAGAGCAGTGGTACAGGGCAGAAGGTAGGAGTTAGAGTTTTATGGCTGCCGAGACAGTTGATCATGAAGAAAAGCTGAAAAAGCATGCCATTGACAGTGGTTCTGGGGTTTGCTCTTGTTTTTAAAATGTGCTTTCAAAATAAGCTTTCAGCAGCGTCATGGGATTATTTTATTGCTGTCATTTGCATGCACTGTTCAGCTGCAGCTTTCCATATGTGCTGGAACTGTGTGAGCTGGGACTGGGGATGGCACACGGGAGATTCCTGCAACATTTGAGAGGAAGAGGATACTAGAGGTTTGAATGACTACTATGGCTGAGAAGTAGAAAAATGTATCAGCACGTTTGGGAAGTATTCCAGATGGGGGGAAAAACTTCCCTCTGTGTCAGTCTCTGCCCTGGGTGAAAACAAGTTTGACTCCAAGGCTTGAGGCTGGAAGAGGGGAGAGGGTATGCTGATATGTAACTGTGAGTGCTTCTCTGAGAAATTTCTGGAAAGCTTAGGGGTATGCCAGGTTTATTTAGTAAAAAAAGTCCTGAGTAAGGAGGGAGGAGCCCTGCAATACAGAGAATTTTTCAAAAACTCCATAATTTTGATTACTGAATGCCTGCCCTGAAATCCTACCAGGAGCAATATTTTGTATTGGATAATGAAGTGTGTCAAAGTTTTTAGGGGAGAAAAGATATTCTTACACTACTGCAAAAGGTAAATCAGTAAAACTACCCTATATAGCAGAATTTCTAAGTTAAATCAATAACCCTACACGCTAAAGTAGTGCTTTGTAAGCTAAAACTGCTCTACACATCATACTAATCCTTTGAGAGTGTAGAGAGTTTAGGAGATTGGCTATACCATCTGCAATATCAGTAAAATACAGTATTAGGTTACATATGCCTACTAAGGCAGGCATCAGTAAATAAGTATGTGATATTAAAAATTTGACATTTCTAAGTCGTTCTTTGATAGCGAAATGTGTGTATTGGTATGTTGCATTTACCTTCTGTGTATGTGATCTGAGTGAAAATCAGTCCTTTGGTAGAGCTAACAGGCCACTTTAAGCATTTACTGGTGTGTGGATGAACCTCGAAGATTAACACTGTAATAGGAACAGGAGTTGGAGGGCTAACATTAGTTTCCAGAGGTCTCTGGGGTGACTTATCTGCAACTAGAGAGGCTGCATTTGCCATTAATTTTTAAATGGTCAATGAGCTGCGCGGAATCCACTCCCTGCTCCCTGCTCCCTGCTGCACTATGTCCTAGGGAAGCAACGTGTGCTGCAGGAGGTGCAGTCCCAGCCAGGCTGGCAGGGCGTTGACTACTCTCTTTTACAGTATTTATGTCCTTGAAAAGGGAAGATTGGGGGTTCCACCGTGTGCTCTGGGAAAGTCTGGAGGGTATGTGTAAATGAATACATGCATCCTTTAACTCTGGTGTTGACCAGTTACCAGAGCATTCTCCTGAGAAGAGAAAAGGCCAGCTGCTTCTGTGCTATAGGGTTGCAATGAGCAGAGCTCTGCTGGAGAAGGCAGAATCAGAATCTTACCAATATCTATTTTCCTCAAGTCATTGCATAGGAGTAATTATTTACTGCATCTGGTGCAGTACCTTGGTAAAGGGCCATGTAGGGCCTAAGCCTTCCCACCCACACACTGCACTGCAGGCACCATCCAGCCACATCAGGATGGTGTGTGCCATGGGCCCATACTGAATGTGGCAGAGGTTCTGTTCCTAAAGAAGCTCCACATAGCACAGTCATTGCCCCATGTGTTGTTCTAGTGATCCTGGAGTTGTGCTTGGCTGAGGTTGGACTGCTGTCTGAAACTTGCAGTTCTTTTGCTTTTGCACTCTGTGGGTTTTGTTTGCTAATGCAGGATAGCCAGCTTTATCCAAATTATGTGAATTAAAATTCTCATTTTGGTTTTCTGTAGTTAAAGTGCATGCATTCAATAAGATTTGCTTCCTTTATTATTCTCAAAGGTACTCACCAGCTCTAGCCCCCTGAAGGACTATGGCATTCTATTTGAGCCAGTTATTTTTATTTATAAGATAATATTTATTTATCTACTGTAATATTGAGTAACCAGGGTTGATGTTTTTCTCTTCCACTATCCTACATTTGCTGAGCTAGATCTGGGAACATATGCATCACATTCCTTTTTATTTGATGGGCCTCAAAGTCTAAATCGGGGCTTTTGAGCTGCTCTTGAACAGTAGGAAACCATATGTGGCATTGTGTTGTTTGAATGACATTCAAAACCAGAGGGTTTGTGTAAACATGTCATTGAAAATATAGCTCAACCAGTGTAAGAACATGCACCATTGTTGAACCTATGCATATGTACAAGAAGGCTGAGAATGGGAGAGAAGAGCTACGACTTTTCTAAAATAAGAAAGAACAGGAAAAAAGTTCTTCCAGATGGACTCCACAGAAAAGATCCGCAGAGCTGGTGTCTCCTACTACATACCTTGGATTAACGGTCCTGGAAGGAACAAGGCATTTGCAGCCCATAATTACTGGTAATCTCAAGGCACTGGAATGGGCCTTTCTGTTCACTGTGATTAAAGAGAGCATGGTGAGAAAAGCCCTCTTCAAAGGCAAGGGATACATTCCTCACAGAGGGGGTAGCTCCTGTGGCTGGGGAGATGTTGTTCAAGGGTATAGATACGTGTGCTGTTATTTTAAGAAGAAGCTGAAAGGTTGGTATGTGAGGGATAAGAGCTGCTTTAAAGAAGAATTGGGCAGTGGCAGAGATTTTTGAGCTTCAGAATGTTTGTGCTTTTGTTATAATCAAATAAACACATCTTCTAAGGCTTTTTTTTTTTCCACGTGTACCTCTTGAAGAACTTTTTATGAAATCAGACTGCCATGTGATAAGGGGCAAGGTCCTTAAATGGATTAACAGTCATTTCGGTTTAGGAAATAAGGGTTAGGAAAAAAGTAGCCAGCTTTTAAAAAAGAGGTGGAGTGACCAAAAAGGTCTCTCTATCGAGTCTGGTGCTGTTCAGCATAGTCCTGAAAGAGATGGAGAGTGAGACAAAGACTCCTGATGATACCAAGTTAGGCAGGATAGCTAAAGAGGACTGCAGAAAGGCCTCACAATACAGAGTGACTGAAGGGCGATCTGGCAGTTGAAATTCAGTGTTGATGAATATAGAATAGTGCAGAGGGGAAACAATCCTATGTTGAAGTACACAGCAATGGGATTTGAATTCCATGGGAAGAAACCTTGGGTTACAATAATTGTGTAAAAATATCTGCTGAATGTGCAGTAGGAATAAGAAAAGAAAAAAGAATAACCAAATGCTAGGAATTCTTGGTAAAGGAATCATGAACAAAAAGGAAGTTCTTTCGTGATTCAGTATAAATGCATGGCACACTTGAATATTGTATCCTTGCTCCCTCATTTTAGAAAGATGCAGGAGAATGGTAGAAGATACAGGAAATGTTGATAAAAGATGTGATGTGACTCCTATATAGAAAACACCACTTAGGGATTTTCAGCCTCCTGTTTTAGGAGGAAGAAAATGAAGGTCTATCAACTCTCAAGAGACATGGAGAAAGCAAATGGAAAATGACTATTTGCCCTACCATACCGTGGGAGCCAAGCGGCCTCAAGTGAATGGTTAGGTGACAAATTTAAAACTAGCAGAAAGGATTTCCTATAGCTGTGAAATTGCCCTGGGATGTTGTAGGTGCCACAAGTTCCCATGCTGACGGAGGTGTTTGGACATACCCCTTAAAGGAAATGCTCCCAGGAGCTGTTGTACTGCAAAAAATGCAGTTCTGGTTCAGGGAATCACCTCACCAGAGATTGCTGGGAGCTGGGGAGGTCCAGCAGCTGGGAGGCTGGGACACTGGCAGGCTGGGGCAGGGTGGGGGTCTGTAGACATTTACACTTGCCTGAGGAGGAGAAAAAGGTGTGAGAGTGATAGGACACTTGACTTCCTCAGTCTCTGAGCTGATCCTGTCTGGGTATTCCTGTGTAATTAGACCCACCTTGTCCCATGTTATTGTTTAAACACATGACAAAAGAAGCTTCTGCCCTTAAAAAATCAATTTGAGCTATTGTGGAAGGATTTCAGTGAGTGTCCTTGCAGAAGAGAGAGGCAGAAGAATTAAAAAAAAAGACAAGGGTGAGATGAATTACAATATGTACTGGATGAAGTCCTAATTTATAAAGATATTTTAATACTTTTGGAGGGTCTTTTTGTCTTAATAGCTATACAGGGTATGTATGTCACCCACGTGTGAATAACAGTGAAGTTGATGTCTGTTGATAATCTCCAAATTGTGAACATCTTTGTATCCAGGTACTTGCTGTAGCTTTTCAGAGAGACTGAAATGCAGCTGACCTGAATAAAACCCATGTATTGAAACACCTGAATTTCTTTTCTTTGAGGGTATTGTAACGTGTGCAGTGTATGTGCTAAATACGTTGCTTTCTAGTTGGCTCTCCTTGTAATGCTGGATTGCAACAGACTGCTCTCTGTCACACCTGATGACTAAACCTGTCTCACCCACGCCATGGGAAAGTACTGGTGCATTGAGCCTTCTTAGAATCAAGCTTTAGGTTGTCCTCAGATTTCAAATCTCCTGTGCACTTTTTTTAATATGGCCTCTAACTCAAGAGATACAAGCACAAAAGGATTCCAGGCAACAATTAATCAGATAAGTATTTATTTATTTAACTCCACCTATAGAATTACACTGGTAATATTTTTTTTCAGAGTTAGACTTTCATTGAGCAGAAGGCTGTCTTTTAAAGACTCTTTTCTCTTTTTCAGGCAGCTGCACTGAAACATTCTGGATTTCATTGGGCATGGTAAGAAATTCCCGCTTAATTAGAAAAAAAAAAAAGAGTCAGTTAAGAGCTGGCTGTTTTGTTTACCTCCTGATATGTTCAAAGTAGAAGTACAGCTGTGGAAACTAGATGCATTTGATTTATATTGTGCATTTTAAAACAGGAGGAAGAGGCATAACTAAAGCAAATATATGTTGCAATGTAAGCTGGGGCTGAGGGCCCAGCAGAAATTGTGGAATGTCTGCATGATGAAGAGAATTTTTTTAAAAACTCTCTATAATAAACACTTTTTAAATGGCTTTAGTGAGCATACAGTCACATACTTGATACTGTAAAGGTTGCCTAGCAGACCCATGGTTACAGAGTATGGGCAGGAAGCAAAACACAGCCAGGCAGTTGGGGAGGATGCACTGTGCCGTGAGCGGAAGAGCCTGTAATATAAATGTTGCTGAAATATGAAGTAGTTCAGTCTCATTGAGATGAAGGCTTTAGTCTTGCTGGCACAGCTGTGTCAGAAAGGGATTTATTATATTTTTGTCATCATTGCTATGCTAGCAAAAGCCCTAGTATATGTGAAGTTACACCGGGGGAAAAGAAAGGGATTTTTTTTCTTGGACAACTTAATTTTCTCATGGAAATGATGTAAAACCATGCCTGCAAAAGGCTTTTTTGCAAGTGTAAATTGTCCATGTTTGTATAACTTCACCAATAAACCATTACAAGATTCTACAAGGACTTGCTAAAAAGAAACAATCTATCTGAAGCTAAAGGCAACAAATAGTAGTCAGTATAAATTAATTAATTCATTCAACTGGACATGTTATGTCAAAAGTAAATACCAAATCCAGGGATGCCACAAATTTTTTTTTGGGATTTGTTTTCAGTTGGTTTTGATTTGGGTTTGTTTTGTTGTGGTTTGTTTTTTTTTTTTTGTTAACCATCCCTCTCAACATGTGGTCACTTATTGCCTAAAGCTCAAGCTGAGAAAAATTCAAGACAGCACCATGCACGTTTTTTTTCCCCCCCCTCCTTAGGCATTTATTGTCTCTGGGGAACTAGGTAGTACTGGTGGGGATTGAGATGGTGAGTCCCAGAAAGCCTTGCTTCCAGACCGTGAGAAGTACCACTTACTTGGGTAGCGCTGAGGGAGTCTCTCTTTGAAGACTCCCTCCCACATCTGTATACTGGGCTTGAAGCCAAGCCTCTCTTCTGTAAAGAAACCTTGCTAAAATTTCTCATTTCATGCCCCTTTATGGGGAGAGAGAGAGAGCAAGAGGGAGAGAGAAGGATGTACGTGCCAAGCGTATTGAGAGAGCATAGCAGAGTAGGCTCTTGATTTTGTGTGTTTGGGGGCAAGGGGGCAGCAAGGAAGGAGAAGGCTTTATATTAATTAGCACCATTTTTGCGATCCCTTCCTCCCACCTCAAAAGTGATAAATTCTCCTCCTTCTCGTCTCCAAAACACATCTGTTTTTTTCTCAGACAACTGTTTATGTTTGAGTCCTTTGGACTAGCAGAGGTACTTGAAATAAATGCACTTACAAATGTGCCTCCTGCCAGCCTCTGTCTAGTCTGCATATGGACACTTAAAAGAGTTGAAGAATATGTCTTACATATCTCAGAAATATGCTGAGTTCACCGTGGTGGCACCTGAAATAGCTTTATTCTTCCCTCCCCCTCAGAGTACAGTGGAATTGCTAGTGTATTATTTGATAAACAATCACCAATTAGTCACTCCAATCCTTGCTAATTCAGCAACTGCTCTCCGGGGCCTCCAGGCAGCTTGTATGCCAGTTCATGTGCTCGCCGCAGGTAGCTCTGAACTGAAGGAGTTTCCTTAATTGTTTTTTGCTGTTGTGTCTGTTTAAAAGGTTTTACTGCTCCTTTTGTTGAACTAGGTGGTGTATTACAAATGCACGCTCACTGTCTTACCTTTCCCCAGCGTGCCATTAACAACAGGAGTAAAATAGTCCTAAAATGTAATGCTATGCCCTTTTGGTACCTCTGTACAGGTGGGTAGAAACACCCACTTTGTGCACCACATGGAGGGTGGCCTGGCTGAATGTGGGTGACAAGTGTGATCCTGCTTTACTTCCTCGATCTTTTATAGGTTTGGGTATTGATGGGTGTCTTCCTGGGTAGCCCTGCTGCCCCTGCTATATGCCTAGATCACAGATAAATCAAATCTCATTCATCTGCTGATCATAGAGCAGTGCAGGACAGGAAGACAAATTAGTCATCCTGGCTGATAGATGTTAAAGATTCTGGCAACTCTGTTGAGTAACAAACTGTGGATGGGAGAAGTGTCTCTCTGCTAACACTTGCTCCTTATTCTTTTGTCTTACAGGTGCCTTGCCATGACTATGAATCTGCTGCTGAAGCACATTTTAGAGGAGGTGGCGCAGCTATGGTTGTGGATCCTTTCTTTGCACAAATAAATGTTATTGTGTGTGTCTGTGTGACCATGGTAGGACATTTCATGTATCATAAAACAAGTTTTGTATCTCCAGACTCAGTGTCACTATCACCATAGAGTCTTCCTTCCAAATGTATTTTCCTTCATTTCTTTTCCTTTAAAAAAAAAAAAGGAAAAAGAAAAACCACTTAAGTAACTTTCTATGAAAAATATATCCTATTGTCAACTCCTGGGTAAAAGGGGTTCTTTACTGTATACACTGTTCTTGTAAGTGAAATATTGTGTACAGCATGCTAAGTAACTGCTCAGTCAAATGCCAGTGTGAACCCAGAAATCCTCAGCAGAGGAAAAAAATAAATATTTTTATTTTCTCTAAAAGCTTCCCTGTAAAATTCTTCTAAAGATTTTCTTCATGAGACAACACAAAACATGCAGATGGGTGCCTCTTCACTTCTCAGCCTGGTGGCAGGGTTGTTGGGACTTTTGGCCAAGTTCTCTGAAAATATTCTAAGTCTCCACAAAGATGAAGCCCGTGTTGTCAATCAGGGATACGCCTCATCTGTGGTGAGCGGGAGACTTGAGTAGTCGATGTTTCTATTTGAAGTCATACTGTTCCTGCTTTATCAGTACCTCCAAAGAAGCTTCAGAGACAACTGATGGGGCCATCTTTGCACACAAGGTCTGGGCAAAAAGTTGGGCAAAGCTGGTCAGTTAAAGTAATTATTTTCTTTCCTTTCCTTTCATGTACAATGACATCCTGCGTTTTGAAGTGTGTGTCAAATTTTCCACATTCCACTGCCTGTGCTTCAGCATTTTCATTCTGATTTGTATAATTTTTGGGTTTTTTTGTAACGCTCCTAATTTTCAAACATTTCTTTCAGTCCTTCAAATGAGTTGTTTGTCTTCCACATACTACTCTTTTAGACTTGCATTGAAGATTGTAGAGAAAAGCTGATACCACAGCATAGTATTTGCAGTACGGTGTGTCATCATGCAACCATACTAAATAGCAAGGCATTATTCACAAGAAGGTGAGGTTATATTTGTTGCTGCTAAGTTCTTAGCTGTTCAGTTTTAACACTGGATGCCTGGGTTTCTTTTTATGGAGTGCCTGTTCACTCTTGTATATTTTTATAGAGTATAAGGCTGGTGGGGAGAATGAGGGTGTTATGTGCAGTAATGTTATAAATAACATTGGCTCTCAGGTTATTTGCATTATATCCACTTGCCTGAATGTGTGAAGTTAAACAAAAAAGTCTTTTAAAAAAAAAAAAAAGGTTTAAAGGAAATGCTACAGAATATATTTATTGGAGAGTATTCCCTATCTAGCTAATAAGCCAGACAGAGAATTGCTTACTCCTCCCACAGCCTCAAACAGATCAAACAGAATATTAAAGCCTTAAATATGCTGGTGTAAGGAAGAAGGAGGGTTACTCAGCACCCACCATGTGGAACTGACAGGCAAATGGGGAGCATGCTGGGAGCAGAGCTACAATCCCAACCCAGAGACTGTGACTCTAAGGTGGATGACATGATGAAATGCAGCTGTGATGGGGAAGGGGGAGCACACACGTATAGGGTTTGTTGTTATTCTTGTCCTTTTGCTCTGTGTACTGTATACTGTGGGGTAAATAAACAAGAAATGCTAACTTTTGAGCTGTGTCTCAATCAGCGTGGTTTGATAATGAGACATTCAATAATATTGCAAATTCCTGAACAAACGAGGTGCGGGACAGGGATCCAGACGAGAGCGGCTGCAGTTCCTCCCGCTGACCATGCGGACTCGTATGGGACAAAGTTTCCAACATCCTAGTCCTGCAGCTGCTGAAACTGGAAAGGAGGCAGACTCTGACTTGGGGCCAGGAAGGACTGAGCCCTGAGGAAGCAATGCTGCCATTGTGAGGGCTGCCTGACAGATTTCAGAGTATGTTTATGCTTGTGATTTTTTCAGTGCTGGAATTTAATTTCTAAAGTGTAGTAACATGAGTACATCCTTGTAATTTTGTTTGGTTTTTTTTTTTTTTTTATTATGGCTATCACTTACAATAACCTTGCTGTCATATCGGCCCCTAGTATGGTTTCACTAGTCTCTGACTCTCCTTCCCAAGATGATGGAAGTGAAGTTGGACCATTTAATACGTGGTGGGTTTTCTTTCTTCCTCTCTTTCTTTCTTCCCAAGTACTGGTTCAGTGAGTGGAATTCCTCTGTCTTGTTCTTTTGTAGCATTTGTCCCCAAAAGTACTCAGCATCCAGGTGACCTTTCCTCAACGCAGAAGGATTTAATAAAACTCCTTGACAGAGCTGCCTCCTTGGTGTAGCAGAGATCATGGAACACATTTTGTCCTGCTCATTTTTCCTGTCCTTCCTGGATTGCTGATCCTCATCTCATATTAAAATATTGAATTTCTGCATGGCAGCTGTACCTGGCCATTGCTTTCTGTGATGAAGTAAATTCAAATTCTGGAGAGCTTTGAGGCAAAAGGAGCCACTGAAAATCTTCTAGAATAGGAGGGCAGATATTGGGTCCAGAAGTAGCAGTGAATCTTCATGGGTGCATGGCAAATCTGCAAAAGAGAACAGGGCAATGGTTTAGCTAATGACTATGACTTGAGCACGCACTGCAGAGTGCTCCAGCAGCAAACCTCTGCTAGACCAATTGGTCTCATATGCCAGAGGACGTTGATTTGTGGCTGGGTTATAGCAGTGATCTGAGGCTTGCGTCTCTTCTATAAATTCTGTTGAAAACAAAGCTTCATCTGTGAATCAGTTACAGGCGTAGTTAGTTAATTCAGTGATATATTTAAGTAACACTTTACATCTGGACTTGGCAACCAGCTTGAAATCCTAATTTAGAAACAATAGTAAAGTACTGGGGAGGTTATGGCGTGATGTAGTCCACCAGCATTTCTTTTTTCACAATGAGAGCTGATGTTTCAGTGATCTCTTAGCATGGAGAATGTGTTAGAGAAGTCATGAGTAATTGGAAACAAAACGCTGTGTGTGACAGGTCCTTGACAAAGCTCTGGACAAAAGATTACAGAAACTCCAATGTGGAGCGAGAGGCAAAATACTGTTCTGGCTGAAAGCTGGGGAGGAGAGGAAAAGCAGAGGGTTAGGCTAATCTGTCAGAGTAGAAAGAGACTGAAGTTGGGCTTTGGACATCTGCAAATTAACTAAGATTCCTCTTGTTAACCTATTTGTTGCTGGTATTGAGAGAGGGCTGGAGTCATAAAGTTGCAAAATCTGTAGTGGAAATACCTACTTAGTCAGTTTGGGAGCGGTACAAACTATGAATGCCTTCAGAGAACTGTAAAGTTTTCCACCAAGTGGGAGAACAGTGCTGGATAAAGATCAGTGGTGAATAAAGAAGGACGGAGTGTGAACACTCAGTCCTGCTGGATCCAGAAGAGCCGAGTATGAGAGATCAGTGGGGGCACTTGCTCAAATTACAACCACAATCAAAACCCCACTGTGATGTTATGGTTGTATATCATTCAAGACTATTAAGAAATTGAGTAATGGGGAGGGTATTATGCAGCCTTTTGTATAAAGCTGTGCTGTGGTCTCAGCTAGAGTGTGGTGTGCAATTTTGGCTTCCCCAGCTCAAAAAAGATGTAGCTGAAAGAGGATAGACAAGGAAAAGAGTGACTAGAATATTCAAAAGCCTGGGGTAACTCCAGAATGGGGACCAAAAATTTAGCCTTAGAAGATAGAGAAGAGGAGAAATGATACAAGCATGGAGAACGCATTATATTGGAGACAAGAAGTCAGGAACTTACACTTCTCATCCTGTAGTGTAGGCCCACAGGGACGTGGGATGAAACTTCACAGTTGTTCAAAAATATACTAATTATGGCTAATTGGGGATGTGATAGTTCAGGCTTCATGTCGTAAACTCTTAAGATTTTGAGAGGGGAGAAAGGATAGGCAACGGCCGTAGCCCTACAAAAGCCTAATTCCTGACAAATGCAGGTCTTCAAAGGGATTGGTACTTAGTTACTTCATGCTCCAGTTCTCAAACTGTTACTTGAATTTCTCCTGATTCATCCCTCTTCTGAAATCCTGTTTACATTCTTTAAGGGGAGTTAATAATTCAGTGTACTGTGCTCATTTACCAAAAAAAAAAGCCTTTGATGGAGATGTCTGGTGCTTGTGCTATTACAGTGTCATTCAACTACTGTGCAATTTTAAAACGTCTTTTCTAATATGTAATGTGTCATGATTGTAGTTTTTGTGCTTTGGGGAAAAAAGAAGTGCATTTAATTGCTTGATTAGCTGGTCTAAAGCCACTTACTTAGGTGTATATAAACCAAATGTATGTGTATGCATGGGTGTTTGTGTGTGCACACAGATGGATTTACAGAGCAACATGATAGGGGATTGCTCAATAGGATGCAAATAATAACACAAATACTTGTTTTCTAGTGGCATCATGATTCCCTTCTTTCAGGGCTGTATATAGAGGGCTTTTTCCCCAGTGGATCCTCGTTCCCTTCACAGTGTCAGAAGGATGGCATCTGCTGTGAGAGATTGTTCCTTGAAGCAGAGTCCTAATTTTTCCCTTCCTTTCCCTTTCGCAGATATTCTGCTGCTGCTCTGGGTCCACACGTTGCTTGCACCGTGGCAGTGCAGGAGTTAAATTTTACTGGAGGCATGATGCAGCTCTAAAGTAACGTGTCTCTTGATGATAAACTTGCTGGAGAGCATAGAAGCTAATGCATGGCCTTAGATATTTAGGCAATTCTTGGAACATAGATATTAATCTAAACATCCATGTGCCCTTTGTATTGATTTGAAGTATATGGAGACATTGAACAGCTGATCTCAGAAAAGATGTGTCATACACAGCTTTCCCTCTCTTTAGCTTGCTCTGAACAGCTCTCAAGAAATTAGATATTTTTTTAAAGACAAATGAAATTTCTGAAGCCTGAGTCTTCCCTCTGACAAATGTTTCTCTTTTTTTTTCATAAAGAAACATGAATACTTTGATTAGTTTTTTTAATATAAATATTGTTAAGGACTCTCTGAGGCTTGTAAAGGGATAAGTGTTTCTTTTAGAATGGTATATTTTCCCAGATAGAGATCAATTACTAAATTATTCATTTTTCCCCTTTCTCCATTTTATTGCAGCTTTCATTTCTAGGTGGCTGGAATGATTAATGGGATGTGCTGGGTAAATGCCTTGTGTTTGGGTACTCAAATGATAGAAGCAGCTTTGTGCAAAGCTTTTAGTGTGGGTGCAAGATTGGAAGATAGTTTGAAGGCAGCGGATTGGCCATGGCATTTCCACTTCCCTAAATNCCCTGTGTTCCAGTTTGTGCCCATTGCCCCTTGTCCTGTCACTGTGCATCACTGAAAAGAGTCTGGCCCCGTCCTCTTGCATTTGCTTTTAACATTGCTTGATAGCAAAGTACAGTTCTGCTTAAAAAAGAACTTTGTAGAAATTATGTTGTGGTGTCTTCTATTCATTTTGTCTTATTATATTTCTGTATCAAACGCTCAGTTTGAGAGCAAAAACATACTTATTTCTTTGCCTGTCTGTTTTCCTGGCAGTCCCCAAATCTCTGGACTCTGAGGGTCTAGGTAGAGTCATCTCTCCCCCTCCTTCCCTGTCTTTGCTGTTGACTAAAGTGAAGCTGGTGGTACTGGCTGTCGGTTAATGGTGCCCGTTGTACCAGCACAGCAAACCTACTTGACAACACCATGTGTGTGTTGTGTAATATTCCGTAATATTGCATTTCTGTCTTGCTTGGCTGGTGGCTGTAATGTTGAATTATAATTTATTGGATTTGGGGCAGAGAGACTTTCCTTGAGAAGGACCAGCTAGGTCTCAGAGACATTTGGCAAGTCATATGTTAATAAGTGCCTTTGATTTTCATCCAATAATAAATACACACACATACAAACTCATTTGGCTGCACTCCACCTGAAATTAAGTTGCAGATTGTATCTGGCCCTTGGGCCAGGAATTCCTTGTTCCTGTATTAGACAGTGTCTAATAGTAGTTGAAAGAGAAAATTTTTAGAAATCATTTTGCAAGTGACTCTGGAGAGACAATGAATGTAAATCCTTGCTGACTTACAAAGACTGCAGTCAGAATACTGAGTGAAACTCAAAGTGCAACATAGCTGTTCCTCCCTACATCACAGGCTTCAAAGATTTAGTATTCAAAAGAATGTGGGAAATTGGGTCATTTCTGTACAGTTCAGAAAAGATCTGAGGTTACCCACTATCCTGCTTTAGCCATGCAGGAACTCCGAGTCTGGATTAGCAGGAAATCTGAAGAGGATTTTCCTCTGCATTTAACATGAAAATCTAATAAATTTCATTGAACTCAGTGAGTGAATTTCTGCTACCATTGAAATGAATGTCAAAATTTCCATTGGCTTTTGTGGGAATAGGATATCACCCTGTAAGCATAACAACAAAGTACAATCTCTAGGTCTTAAATGCAGTTATTTCTGTGTCAGGATATACTTATTGTAAGACTTCTTGAATATCTTGTTTTCAGACAAACAATTTAGCTTTCTTACTTAGAAGTAAATTTTCTGCCTTTGAAAAATGGCTAAATTTTACTTTTCAGTGTCACTTAGAGTGACACCTTAAAAGATCTGAAGGTAACATGGAGATGTAGGTAATTACCATCAAATAAATACTTAATCGCTAGCCTTCTTTCAAGAAGTTTGAAGGTCTGTTACTCTTCCACCCCTTTATTTTTGGTGAGTAATACAAAAGGGAGTTGCTGTAATGATTTTATAGTCCCTGAATAGTTTTCAGAGTTTATGGTACTGTATTTTATAACTACATTCTGTAAGCAGTGGTGTCTTTTGAAATGGCCACACTGTTACAGTAGAGATTTCAAAAAGACAGGGTCTTGGCATGGTTTCTGCAGGGAGAAAAAAATCCTTTAGACCAGTTTTGAGCATGTCGCATGCCAGGGTTTTGTAAGCTGGTGCGTCTGTTTCATCAGGTGAAATTAAAAGATACAAGAACGGCCAGAAACAGGTCAGAGTGTAAGTCCAGGCTGCCCATGCCCATCTTCAGCACTAGGAAGTAGTGGGATTCTCAGTGAGCTTATGTTGGTACCTTGTCCTTATACTTTTATAGATTTAGAAACTTGATAAGCAGAGGGTACAATAACAGTCGCAGAGAAAAAAACCAACAACCCAAACCCATCCAACATCTGGTTTCTCTTTCTCCATGACAAGGCTCTGAAGGAAGCCTTCCTTTAACCAATTTTTTCACAATTCAGCAATTAACCTGTGAGCAACTAGTACAACTAGATGCTCTTTTTACACAGAGCATGAAAGTAGTTCAGATGTAAGTTACACACAATAAAATCTGACTGGGAGGAGGCTGAAGGGAAAGCAGAGAGTTAAAGAGGGTGTAAGGTAAAGGGATGCATAGCTTTTTCCTCTATTTCATACATAATTACCCTTTCAGATACTTCTCCCCTCCAGCATCTCAATGTGCAAAGTAAATCTGTTTTACTCTGTGTGAATGCCTACTAGGTTTGATGTTCATTTCTTTTCTGTATACACCTGTTTCTTCAAACAACCCAAGGCCAAGATTTTGTGTTTGTATAGAATTTGACCAAGAAAATAAAGTAAGCTTTGGCAGGGCAAAAAAAAATCTAATGGTAAAATAGTAGTGTAAATTTAAAGGCATAAATGGATGTTTCACGTAAAGATTATAAGACATTTTCATTGCAGGTTGTTGACCGTGCTACCAGTATGTTACAGAACTCTAGCTTGCAGTTGTCAGCATTCCAGAGTTGCACCCAAAAAGTCATCAATTTGTTCTTATGCCTGGAAGACTTAGCATGCCACTATAGTTTCTTGCATACTGATGTTTTTAAAAATTGTAACTACATTTTTTTTTTGGTAATAGAACCCCTAAAATACCTGCCGAATGCTAAAATTAATTGTAGTATTGTTTGTATGTTCAGCTGGCTGAAAAGTAAGAATTACATCCAGATTTCAAAGACCAGTGGAAAATCAGACTGAAAAATATCATACATTGAAAAATATGTTTCCTCTGCATGCCTGAAACCGAACATAAAACAAAGTATTGCTGATTGTCATATGAAAAGATGGACTCTACTATATTATCTCATAAAACATATTTTTCCAGTTTCTAAGAGGAACAGATTAAGACATTTGAACACCTCAGCTAGACTTCTTAGAGGTTGGCTTGAAGTTACTGAACATATGGTGTTTTGGGTAAACAGAGAGCCACTAAGAAGCTATTTGAAATCTTTTGGAATATATACGCCAATCAAATTCCCACTGGGATCTGACACTATTGCATGGAGCTCACATCATATAACTGCTGCTTAACCAGATTTTAAAAAGGAAGCAACTAGCCAAGATAATTCTCTACATTCCCTCTACAGTCAAGGCATTAAGGAGGTGAATTTCATTGCACTTCATTTAGAAGTCTGTGTTGGAATTACCTGAATCTTCAGCTGCCTGTGTCTTCACTGATTATAATAGGAATTAGCTGGTTAGCCTGGGATACAGGCCCAAACTCTGAAATAAAGTCAGGTGAGATGAATTCTGTCCCAAACATAACCTTCCTGCCATGTGGTCCAGGTGAAGTTGTAGTCAAACAAATCAGCATTTGTGTTGACTGACAATTGGTACCCAGTGTAAACTGCAGAGAAAAATGTTTAGGACAAGGGGTGTCCAAAATAGAGGAGAGGGAATGAATTCTGGTGTATTTTCAGGAAGCTGTGGGATTGTAGCATCTGAAAACTGCTGGAGAAGTTTGTATGGTTAGAGCTGCCAAATAGCAATTAAGCCTAGCAACACGGACTGTTTGCTGTTGAGACTGAAGCATCTGAGTCGAGTACACCCTGTTCTAGAGGGAAGTTCATGGGCTGGCTGTTTTGTTTTGTTGGAAAAAAAAACCACAAGATGAAGGAAATACCCAGAGTTTGTGCTTTCCTTTCTCCTTGGTAGTTGTCACTAAGGCAAGGGTTCAGTGGGACTGGAGTTTCACCTGAAGTGGTGTCAGGGTGGGCTGATCTTTGTTATAAGGCTGTGTGGGCAGCAGTGACCGGTGCTACCCCTATTAAAGCGGTGCTCTCATCGGTTTCAGTGGCAGCAGAGTTAGGCCTGTAGTGAAGATTGCTGTTGACAGAAATTGAGATGCCAGTAATGGATGTTGTGTTGGTCCAGAGTGTTCAGAGAGACAGGATTTGGGGAGGAGAAGGGAACTTGAAGTATGCTGGACAAACAGAAATGAGCAATATTTAGCATCTTGCCCATTCACCCCTTCAAAACTGCAAACTGACCTATAGGCAGGAGTCCTTCAGATAGAGGGGAAAAAGCTTGTGGTTTTAAAAAACCTCTGATAGCTTACTTACAAAGTTCCTGTTTAAAACAGTTTTTATGCATTGCATCACACAGGCAAAAAGTCAATACATTAAATTAAATTATTTTTCTCCCCTCTCTGTTGCTTTAGACCTATTTTAGAGGTTTGCCACATCATATGGTGGGAAAAGAAATAGGACCTTGGCTCGCTGCTTTCCTTCCCTCCAGTTTATCGGATGCTGGAGTATCTGCACTGCAGTGGCAGAATGGGTCACCGCTCACTCCTGATGCACGGAGCTGCTCAGAGATGGGTTAGTTACCAGTGGCCTTTGGGCAATGGTTGCCGTAAGCAAGTCACCTGTAATTGCCACAACTAAGACAAAGGTCTGCAGTTTATCCATAGCATTCTCACCTATGATCATGTGGCAAGGTAGATCATCAAAATGTCATAGTATGCCATTTTAAGGTTTTTATATGTAACATGCTTTCTCCCGTGTCTGCCCCTGAACTCATCCTTAACCCAAGAGGAAGATACAATAATAAATTCATAAGGACTTTTGGGTCTTCAGGATTTGATACATATCAGCTCTTTGGAGAGGATTTATGGGAGAGGAAGAACCTCAGGAAAAAAGACCTGATATGCTTCCAATTGTGAGGAGTGTCTAAAAACTCTTTCCATTTCATACATAAATGTAAAATATTTCTTTTTATTTATCACCTTCTCTGAAAACACAATAATCCAATCAGCACTAAAAGATTTTTTGATGTCATTGGTTTGGCAAGCTAATACACCGCCTAATTTCTTGTTTCTTTCTGGGATGACTGAGAAAATGGCAAAAAGCCAGCTTCAGAAGTAGCCAATCTTGGCCAGTATGTAAGACCCTCTCAATTGGATTTTGGACTAGAACACAGCAGAGATTACTTTTGTGTTGCTGATGGATGATTTCTTAGTCATAGCTCATAGACAAATT
The DNA here is from genome assembly GCA_013400555.1 of Jacana jacana. Taxonomy (NCBI): domain Eukaryota; kingdom Metazoa; phylum Chordata; class Aves; order Charadriiformes; family Jacanidae; genus Jacana; species Jacana jacana. Next base: position 28,379 of record VZTM01030204.1, read on the forward strand.
TATTTCTGGCCTGTCTAGAATATTTGACATTGTGAATAACGCATTGCAGCTGATATGCCTTGAAGATCTTACAAAGATGTAAGCAAATACTATGGATTCAATCCAGTTTCAGTGACTGAACTGTAATGCGTCGCTGCAACTCTTCCCCGGGTATTCTTCATAAAAACGCCTGCAGAAGGCTGTCCTCTCTCCTGTCTTGGTATAAGCACTGTGAAAACACGAACTGTGTCATAGCATGTATAAGCATCCAACTCAGAAAATACAAAATTCCTGACTGTTCCTGTGTCTAGGTTTCAAAAAAAAAATAATGCTAAAAACTTTCAGGCTAAAACCTGACTCTGGCAAATAAAAGAAACAGAGAGAAAAAGCTAGCGTTTTGAAGACTAGATGAGATAATAATATAATTGACTGCCCATGAAACTATTCCAAATATCATGTACTCTTCAAATGAGGTCTTCACCTTTTTTTTCCCCCCTTACATCATGGATGTCAATTAGTGATGACTCCCAAAGTATTTCCTCCCTCCTCTGCACATTTTCTGTAGACAGCATTTCAATAGTGTTCCAACATACCTTTCACTCAGATTATATTCTGTTTTCAAATTGAAAACCTGGTCTCCAGGAGGTCAATCTACCTGTTTAAGTTCTCTGGGTAAAAGTTGGCCATCAGTATTATGTTCTGCTCACCTTGGTTTCTGTTAATTACATGATTAGGTAGTGAAACAAGTTTTATAGGGTTTAAGGTGAAGAATCTATCATTCTTTTTGTTATCAAAACCTACCATGTTAGCAAGCATTCATCCACTGGGAGAAATGAATTTGGAGACAAAATATTCAGATGTCCCAGCTCCCTGTTTCATAATTGTCTTTTAGAGGTCAGGGTTACTATAAATCATCTTGACACTGATTTCAATAAACTGCCTTTACTAACAACAGTTCCCCTAGGAGGAGGCCAAAACTGTCCTTAGCCAAGGAACAGAGGAAGAAAGAAGCTCATGAAGCTGGAAGTGTGGGCTGATAGGCAGAGGTCTGGGACAGACATTACTCCTGCAGAGATACTGCACAGACTGTGGGTGGAATCACTTTGTTACCCTTTGTGGGCTGTAAGGCTTTTTGCCCTGTTCTTATTCTCTTCTTTCAGAACTAGCTGCTCAGTGGTGTGTTATTTACTGTCTTCAGAAAAAAATGTGGATAACCATATCTGAATAGGTCATAAAAATGGAGGTAACAGTACTTGGATAGGGTAAAATTCCCCAAATAGCAGCAAAATTCTTGTTGACTTTACCAGAACTAAGACTGCCCATGAAATTGCAGCTTTACCCAATGGATCACTATTTTTCCATTCCTTCATAACATTTCAGAAGATAGTGTACTCCAAGGAACTTTGTTTTACCTGTTGCATAAAAGCATTTTCCATAGTAAAGATCAAAAAAACATGTAAAGGCATGGTTGTGGTTTATAATGATTATTTATTATTGCTTCCACTCATATACTCCCTTGCCATACCCTTATGGTATAGAGTGGTGTCATCAAAGTGCAACAGATTCAACTAAGCAAAACCTGTTAAATGAATTTGTGTGATTTCAAAAGCTAACTGGATGATTGTACTCTGAATGCTAAGTGGGGATGAGATTGAAGCCCTTTACAGAGATTCATCAAGGTGCTTACCTTCACCCCTCACCCCCAGTTATGTGCCCTATAGGTAAGTGTTGGGTCTGGTATAAAAGGGCAAATGTTGAAGAGTACAAAAACCCAATAAACAAGATTATGTTAACTTTAAACTGCAATGGAACCAAAGCACATAAGGGATGGTTCAAAGCTGTGTTAATTTTGTGAATGAGCTTAACTGGAAGGTAGTTTATTTTTCTGCCCTGTCTGGCAAAAATTCTCTGTAAAAAACCAAGTGATTTACGAGAGGACTAAAATGAGATGTCCCTCATGTAGCATTTTAGAAGTTGTATTTCTTTTTCACTCTTATGTGGTCTTTGCCCTACATTGTTCCTCTTCTTGCAACATACATTTCCCAGGAGCAATATGCAAAGTAGCCTCCATCTTGTGAAAAACTAAGAATTTTTTCAATAATCTTGAGCTATTATCCAGTGATATATAAGGAATTATTTCTATTACCACCAAATCCTAGAAGAGATCCATTGTAAAAAACTGTTCAAAGCTCTGGGTAAGCTTTTCAAAGATATGTGCTTTTACAGGGAGTTGGATTCCTATCATCCCATGATGTGTCTTTGAAACTCTCCCCCATGTGACTGAGACCATGTGTGCGACTGTATGCCTAATTTGTGAGTAGTCATAATGATCATACAGTAATAGGCATGCAACTGAGTCTGCGTTTTGTTCATAACTCCAAGTGCCTTTAGCTGAATTTTCAAAGAGGCTGAATTCTCACATCTCCTGCTACTTCAGTGGAGCTGTAGGTGCTCCGGGACTGAAAATCAAGCTACTGACAGACTGAAAAATTAAAGCTGAGGTATGAATGAGTCAATCGCATATCTACTGCTCATTCGTAAGTCAGACTTACAAACTGGGTCTTTCTGAGTTTAATGGAGGCTGCTGACATAGTCTTTCAAAAGATTTTCAAATTGAGAATTTCCTCTTTTTGTCACCTTATCACCTAGACTTTAGCCGTATGCAATTGCTGTTTGCCGTTCACAGGCCACTGCCCTCATTTTATTTATTGGTTTAGGCATCCCGTAACTCCAGAGCTTGGTGGAAGAGCTTTTCTTTCACAGAATCACAGAATATCAGGGATTGGAAGGTACCTGGAAAGATCATCTAGTCCAATCCCCCTGCCGGAGCAGGAACACCCAGAGCAGATCACTCAGGAACGCGTCCAGGTGAGTTTTGAATGTCTCCAGAGAAGGAGACTCCACAACCTCCCTGGGCAGCCCCTTCCAGGGTTCCATCACCCTCACCGTGAAGAAGTTTTTCCTCATATTTAAGTGGAACCTCCTATGTTCCAGCTTGCATCCATTACCCCTTGTCCTATCATTGGATGTTACTGAGAAGAGCCTGGCTCCATCCTCCTGACAGTCATCCTTTACATATTTATAAACATTAATAAGGTCACCCCTCAGTCTTCTCCAAGCTAAAGAGACCCAGCTCCCTCAGNGGTCTTCTGGCGTGTGAGCCACTCCTCCCAGTTTGGGGTCATCAGCAAACTTGCTGATAGTGCACTCTATTCCCTCGTCCAAGTCACTGATGAATATATTGAACAGTACCGGTCCCAGTATTGATCCCTGAGGGACTCTGAGGGACCCTGAGGCCTGAGGCCTGAGATACAGGCCTTCAAGTAGATTCTGTCCCATTGACCACCACTCTCTGGCTTCTATCCTTCAGCCAGTTCACAATGCAACATTCCAATACAGGTTTTGGATGTTCTGTAGGCTGAGCCATGGTTATATCCTCAGGGCTGATACTCATTTTTAATACAGAGAAACAAAAACGAATAAAACTTTCTATCCAGCCTGAGTCAGCAAAAAGCGCCTTTTCCACCAATGTTTGTCACGTATTGTGTTCACACTTATTTGTGTGAACAGTTCCACTAACTTGTTGGGAACTGGTACACACAGTTAAACAGGTATCTTCATGCTTGCAGGAAAAGGCACTTTCTTTGAATTTTTTTTCTCCCGTTCCAACCTCTATAAATCACGTTATACTTCAAAAAGATCATGGTGTAGGCTGAAAAAATATGGGGCTTTAAAACAAAATGTGCATTCTTTTTATTTGCCTTCTGGTTTTTGATCTTTTATCTTCAGCTTAGTGCTGTTTTCAAAACTCCTCTTTTCAATAACAAAGGCTAAGAGCATCTGGGGTTTTATTTTAAAGCAAAAAATGAAATCCTTACATAAACATATTGTTGAAGGAGATGGGCTTTAAGAAAAACACCAAATCAAAAGACAAAAAATAAAACTATGAGCTGGAGGTAGAGGAGCCTTAGACAGTGGGCAAACTAAAAGCATAAAAGATAAGAGTATCTTTTCAGCAGTTCAAAGCATAGAGGCACTGAAGTAAAGACCACTGAAACCATGTGAGTTTTTAAGACAATGTAGTTTGCAGTGCTTAATCTAGACCCACTATCAAACAGGTCTGAACTTCACTTGAACAAGACCCTAATGTCTGGATTCTTGCCGGCACTAAAGGATTATTGATGAATAGGTGGAGGAATTTTGTCTTGTTTGGTTATATATGTTGGCATTTTTCACTGCAATAGCTGTAGCTGTTTGCAACGCTGTCTGCAACCACCTCACTTGAGGATGAATTTTCTGCCCTGCATTTGCCTTTGATTCTCGTAGAGCACCCATCAACTGTGAAGAAAACGGCAGTGCTTAAGCATAGTCTATTCAAGTATATTCAAAATATGTTATTTTTAGCATTATTGTTAATACGAAATGTTCCACCAACCAGCTGGAATTATGCAAATCCTAGCACATGCGTTCCTCACTAATCTGCACTCTTGGATGTACTCTTTACATTCATTTCATTTTATGAATGTCTTTCCAGCATAATTCTTTACAATAGGAGATTGAAAAGCCTGCAATTTTCTTCTTGCCTGATTCTCCCATTGGGTTTTGTTAGTATTCGAAAAAATAAATTGATGTCTTTTTTTTCTAGTCCAGATTGAGGAGAAAATCAACCTGCTAGCACAGATGAGTGGAGAGAAAAGGGAAGGCTCACAAATTCCAAAAGCTGAGTTCTTTAGGCGGTTCTGTGGTGACTCGGTGTTTGCAGTAGAGGCAATTAGGGCAGCCTTGGAAGGAGCTCTGAAGGTCTGAGAAGTTTTTCAGTAGTTTGGTCTTGAGCCAAAAGCTCTTAAGCTCTGTCACCTTCACTGATATCACCAAATTATCATGGTGTTTGGGACAGTTTCTAGATGGCAAGAAACAGAAGAAGTGATGGCTCTTCAGTTTTGGCCTGTTTTATATGAGTCTGTGAATCAAGAGAACATAGATGTAGCCTTTGTCATTGTCCTTATCACACCAGCATTCTCATTGTGGAAATAATGCACAACCTCTCTTACATTTCTCCTGCCTGCTTAGGGCACTTGCCATGTTTTAGGAAGCTTGTATGTGTGTCCTGGTCCTCATGTAGTTTTGCATCCCTGTTGATCAATGAGAGCTGGCTTTCAGTGCCTTCTGGTGTCTTCATAGGCATGGCTGTGGGAGGGGTTTCTCTGTGGCCATGATCTACCTGCTGCTGGGACTGTTCTCAGTTTCTTGCTCACTGGTATTTTTCCTGGGGAGCTGGAGGATTTGTTTCAGAGGTGAGCAGACTCCTTCCCTGGTTTGAATTCTCACGGTTAAACGAAGTTCTAAATCTCTGTTTTATCCTTACCTTGTACATTGTCTATTTTAAAGCTTTCTTAGAAAACTCATTCAATTTTCAAAACTTATTTACACCTGCAGTTCACCTTGTCTCCCTATAAAGGTCTTTTCAAACCTGGTAACCTCAATAATTTGTTGTGTGTCTTCATTTTTGCTGAACTTGTGATTTCCAAATTGAATTGGTACAAGGTTTATTTGCTGTTGCTGTTTTAGTTTCTGCAATTGAAGATAAAACACACAGCAAAATAGGTTTTTTTTTCCAGACTTTTTCTGACTAAACTAATAAACCAGCTCCAATTGCTGCTAATCAAAAGCTGGTGATACATTTCACATTATGCCTCCTGGGGCAGAAGTGATCCACCCTGCGTACTCATCCAGTGCCTAGCACCTTTAGGTCCTTCCCACAGTGTCTGATGGATGCTGGGATTTTTCCTTGCAGAATTCCTGCTTTGCCTGCAGCCCTCTCTTTCCTTAAGCAAGAAGGGATATCCAGAGTTGTTATCACTGTGCACAAGAGGTTTCTCATTTCGCTAACAAATGAGACCCTCCAGATCTGATGGGCAAGATGCACAGTCTTCAGTATTGACCTAGAGCTCCAAGGAGTGATAGGGTTGTATTTCCTAACTGCTTCAGTCAGTCCTGCCTCCTAACTACTCTAGTTTCTGCTATGCTTTTACCCACATATGACCTGATTCTGATCTGTCCTTACTAATACTGTTTTTCTAAACAAATCAAGCTTTCATTGAGATACTTTTCGGGAAGGTACAAAAAAAAAGGGATGATCACTCTTTTACTGGTTTAAAACTTCCCTAAAACTGACCTCTATTTTTGCTAGTTTAATATTTATTATTATTTTGGAAACATTAGGTATTCAGCAGATCAGTGGTAGCTAATTCAAATGAGATTGTTGGATTGAAATTTACTGATAAGTTGTATCTTGACCAGGGCACGTTTGAGTGCTGGTTTTATGTATTCTGGCACTGGAACTGTTTCCTCTGGTGTAATGGTTAACCATAACGTGGTTAACCATATGCTGATGGTATACTACCATGATTGCTTTACAACCACAACTATTTTTTGCTATTTGTTCCTTCCACCAAAGAGTTTGCATTGTAGACAATCTGTCCTGCCTCATTTGGTATGGTTTCTGGCTCCCTAATGTTTTGATAAAGTTGCAAAATGTACTTGTTTGGAATTATGGCTGTCCATGTGACCTCTATTTCATAGAGAAATCTCTTGATAGAAGTGATGTTGCTCTGAATAACTTTCAGACTTGTCTAAACCAAGTGTTTGAGTAATTACACCCTAAAACTGTGAAGGTGGTGGGTGTCTGTGTGGAGAAGCATAATTAAGTCTATCAAACTCCTTGTGAGTTCTATAAAACAAAAAGATGTGTGGGATGATTTTTGGACGGTAGAAACCATTCTAAAAATTCAAAAAACCATTCTAAGCATTCAAAAAAGAGTCAAGTGAATGACAAAATGACAGTTTACATTTTGAAGAATATAAATGTGGGTTTAGAGAGATATCTAAACCACTTTTTCCTTCCTTAGGTCAGTCTTCTGCTTCGGATAATCTTTCACCTGTATCCATTTAAAGGCTGGCAAATGGATCAGCCAGATCATTGGTTAGAGCTTCTACATGGTACTGCTGCACAAACAGTACATACTTCACACAAGCCATGAACAACATGTATTTGGAATAGAGTAAGATTGGCAGCAGTACCTCTTTGCTGGCATTGGCACAATATTGTAGATCCCCTTTTCATAATGATACCTCCTGAGATCTGTTTTAAGCTACTTTAATAGGCAACTCAAAAATCTGCAAGATTAATACCTTGGCATTGACCAATCAGGGCTTTAATTTCCCAATCAGCTGGCAAGGGATTCCTACTCAACTGGTATGAGATTTCTGGTTTTGCTGGGTGTACTACAGTCTTAGTGATTTCTTCTGTGAGGTTTATATCCTCCTTATGGTAAAAGCCGAGGCTCCAAAAGCATATGCTTTTCAATATGGGAATGCAGACATACTCAGCATAAGGCAATAAAGTTATTACTATCGGGTTTCTCATGTTTCTGAATTACAAAGAAAGAATTACTTTTTCCTTTGTTGTCTTGCCATGAATCATGCAATATTGACGTCAAAGGAGTCACTCAAGGATTAATTTGGTTACATCCATACATGCATACAGGAAGAGATATGTTTATTCTTAAACAGTATTTTCTATCTGCCTTCCCTGACAATGGGTAAAACTGGATCATTCAAACAGGAGTGGAAGACTTTTCCAAAATTTGAAAAATTGAAACCTCTTCTCTGTCCAAACATGAAGTCAACATATGTCCTGAAGCAGATGTATTAATTACACTCAGAAAAATTATGAACTGTAGGTTCAACAAGATTCCTGCCTGGTGTAATTTCCGTCATGGAGAAAATTCCTCCATACAGGAAAATTTCACCTCATAAGAATATTTTCTGCAAAGTGTTAGTTTTTTATGCACTGTGTGAAATAGGTGGGTAGTTCTTTTAAGGAACTTCCTAATCCAAGGGTATGAGCTGCCACAGGCTAATTATATACACCATAAAAATGTTTCCTATTGTCTTGATCAATCTATAAAATGTAAGCACAGTCTTAACAAGAATCAGCAGCACATGTTGCTCTTTGGAAGCCAAAACAGCTCTAGCAAATCTGAGACTAGGGCTGGAGAGATGAAATATGTTTCTAAAACATGTTTTTCTGCTGGTGAGAGTGTCAGAAAGTGGGAAGGGGTGGGTCAGAGGCAGAGGGATCCCCTTCAAAACATCTCACGTTGTGCTTTGAATAGTAACGCACACATCCCTTGTCCCGATCCCCTTTGCTGTTTCTGGGCTCCGAAGCAGAGGAGACACATGGCTTTACCTTTACAGGCTGTCTGCAGCTGGTGGGAACTATGGGGCTGGATTACCTCTGTGCTCCTCTGGCCCATGTGCCTTCCCTCGGAGAGGGGACATGTGCTCCAGGGCCAGGGCTTGCTGAGACGGGGAGCTGGGAGGCGCTGGGGGGGACACAGGGCTCCATGCCTCTGCAGAGGATGCAGAAGTCCTGAAGGACTCGCTCTCTTGCTACACCATTTTTGTTGCTGCTGGTGGTGTACATGGCACAAGCCTCAAAGGCTTTAGGTGTCTTTAAAATGTAATTCAGATACTCTTTAAAAGAAAGTCTGGTAAAATCGTGGACTAGAACTGATATCTGTTTCAATGGACAAGACTCCTGGCATCAGTTTCAATACGAATCAAAAGAAGCAAAAGGATGCTGAGAAGGAGTTTAAAGGCAAAAGAATTTAAAGTTTGAAGGAAAGCAATACAATTTTGCCATGGGGTCAAATAGAAATAAAACTGTTTGCCTCTGTCTTAAGAAATGTTGTCAGATTTCAACACCGCGAGGGAAGGAGTGGTAGATGATGGATATAGCACAGAAAAACTTGTTGTAAGCAATAATTTGGAGCCCACCAAAAAGCGGTTGCCTAGTGATGGTGCTTTGTGAGATCCTACAAAATTATGCCGGGACCTTCAGAAGTGGATCGATGTGGTCTCCAAAGAAAGGAGCTTTTCAGTTGCAGGCAGCCTTTTACAACACATCTGTCTGTGAGTGGAGATGTTTGGAGATGGAGGGCTAAGTTCACACCATCAGTCAAATCCACAGAGCACCAGAAGATGCTAATAACTTTCTACTTTTCCATAGATGGTTGTTTTGACACTCATGTTTTTGATGGATTCCTGGTCCCTAGCATTTATTATCATCCTTTACCTGTACAAATTATTCTGTCTTTTCACTGCCACAGCTGTGCTGGTTGGCACGCATTTTTATTTAGAAAGTGGGAAAACATCTGGGTCCATGGCTTAACCTGCTCCTTCTGTTCCTCTATTCCCCTACGTGGAAGCAGAGACAAAGTTAAATTGCAGAGCATGAGAACTGCTGGAGAGCAAAGTGCTAAGGAAAGATTATAATTGATACAGAGCAAAGTTACCGTATGGTGCAGTGATGTTATGCCAAATATTTTTGCAGGATTTCTGAAGTGGGAGCATAACTTTTCAAACAACTAGGAAGTGCTTACAAATTGCCTGATGTGAATTGCTTTTCTTCATTTAGCAATATTTAGGAGAACTGAATGGTTTTGCTCGGTTATAGCAGTTGATTTGATCTAATGCAATTGATGTAAATCATGTAGTTAGCCTGATTTATGTCAATCGTGCCAGCAAAAATTTGTTTATAAACCAAGCCCGGAGTGTCTTTCTTAACACCAAAAGTATTTTTGTGACAACTGCTGCTGTGAAGTAGAATACATATTGCCAGGCAAACAACACTTCAATTGTAATTTTGATTTCTTTATGGGTTTGGGTAGGGAGAAGACTTGAATTATTAATTACAGAAATGTGACATTTTGTGGTAATTTCTTAGCAGATTTGGGGATTTCATTTTCAGAAAAAAAAAAAGGCTATTATGTTCTAAAGACATTTGGAGAAATAGAATGGTGTTTTCTCACTAATGCATTTCCAGTAAACAGGGAAATTTAATGATTTTCAGAGATCTATAATTGGACGCTGACAGTTTCTCCACTGAGGGAAGACCACTCCACTGAGGAACTATTGTCCCACATGTGGATGATTCAGAATCCCTTTGCAAGGAGTTTTGTGGCTTCTGTGGGCATTTATTATGGCAATTTAAAATTTCAGGCAGTGGTGTTTGCTGGTTGGTTCTTCTCACTCATGATTCTCTTCCCTTGAATCTTTAGCAATCTCTGAGGGATCAATGAAATTACACTGGTATAAAACTGCTGTGAGAGGAATGCCAGATTAGGTGCATGCAGGTATTTATGCCTTACACCTCTCTATTATCATTAGTAAAGACATGCTGTGTGTTTATATAATTTAAGTATTTAAAAAGAATGGCTTTTTTTTTT
>VZTM01030204.1:38665-64369 GCA_013400555.1 Jacana jacana
TTTTTTTTTTTTTTAGTCTAGAATGCTTTGACTAATACATCCATTAATTGTTACTTTAAGAATCTTTGAAAACCAGCATACAGAGAAACAACTCAGGTTTCCTGTTACCCGCTGCATGTATATAGGTCTTTGAGGGGCTCCAATAGCAACAACACACAGCATGCTCCCAGTCACACGTCTCCTTTCCATATGCACAAAACTGCCATATGTTTCTTCGGTTTCCCTGTCAGCTTCCTTGTTCTTGTTCCTGTTAAAATGCAGACCCTGGAAGGTAGAAGCGAATTGCCTCTGGAGTAGGGCAGAAGTAGTAAATAGGACCCTCTGGGAAGGAAATTCATTATGTGCAAATGCTGCCCAGTGGCATAAATCAGCCCCTGTGGAGTTTGGGAGGAGTGTTTCACCCTCTTGAATCTCTGCCAATGCTAGTTAAGCTGAGAGTCAGTTACAACCGTGTCGTATACATGCTCTTCCGAAAGAAATGTGGGTTGTTTTTTTTTTTCCAAGTTGACCGTGTCCCTTCCCATTGAATAGACCAAATCCCAGTCTGCCATACAGGCAAATTGAGTAATTTGGTTTCATGCATTCTTGAGACACTGCCTTCTTGCTGTGCTGCCTCGGCGCCATTCTCTGGGGAACTGTCACAAACCTCCAGTTAATGCAAGTAAGGAAAGCAAAGTTGCTGGCAGGGCTAGTTCCTAAGATTGTTACTGTCCCCCAAATCTGACTCCATCCCAAATCCTGATGATGCAGTTCATCTGGCTCAGGGCAAATACACACTTTGTTATACATAACACAGACGTGGTTACATTTTCCATTTGGTAAAGTCATAGCAGAGCTCCAAGTCCTCTAAAAATAGAGACATGATTCAAGTTGCAAACAAGATGGAAGGATTTCAAATAGCTGCATTACATGTAGGGCAAGCAAAGTGAAATTAATAGGAAAAAGCTGGTTTGGGGACAGAGCTGTGCTCTCTTTTTCTAAGCAAATGCTGAGCCATGAAGCTGTGTAAATCAACAGTTGCACTGCTGCAAGTAGGAAGAATCTGGTGTACCTAAAATGCAGGCTGTTGCAGGCTGTACCCTCCTGAAATGACAGAGCAAAGAAACAATTTTCCTTAACTCACCAACCTGTTTGTTTACCTGCCTAGTTGCCAAATATACATTTTCAAAAGACATATGCATTGGCTGGAAAATCAGTATGTATATATACAGTATCCTCCTGCACTTTTTATTAGGAGAGACTGAGGCTATATTAATTGCTAGTTTTGCACTTTCTGTCCCCTGATACCCCCAGCAGCCTCACTGACCTCTGCAAAAGCCAATTTGAAATTTAATTGCAATTATTACTGTTTAGGCTATGAGCAGGTTAATAGGATGCTCTTCTCGGCTCTGGGTGCAAGGGTCCACTATGCCAAATAACGTTTAATGACTAAATAGGAACTACAGCTGTCAGGCCAGGATACCAAAGCCTTTCAAAAGGATGGCAACATTCATTTTACAGGGAGAATTACTGGAGGAGGGATGTGGCAGTTTGATCAAGAATGCAAAAGGAAGCCCAAAGCAGAACTGTGAGAGGAAGTCCCAGGCTCATTAGAGGAGAAGAGATGCTCCTTAAAAACACTCCTGGTTTATATGTTCAGGACTTAGGTCAGTAAGCTCTTGGGGCTCTGAATTTCCAAATTCCACTTAGGGATCTCTCTGGACTCCTTGTTTGATCTCAGGTGAGTGAATCATTCTGAGCTTCACATCTCTAAAATGCAGGATATTAGCAATTCCCTAGTCAAGAGGTCTGAGGAAGTTAAATTCAGGTAGGAGAGAGAAAGGAGATGTTTAGGTGTTGTTATGGAAATGAAGCCAGAATGCAGTCTTGGTGGGCTGTTGGTACCAGAAAAGTGCTTACTTTATGCATAAGGGTTTGGAGGTTTTAGACTGAGGTGGCCAGAGACCTGGCATTTTCCAAGGGCCAAGAAGGAGAAGGTTCCCTCCTTTTCTTACTGCCTCCAGTGTGTTGAAGGTCTCCAACGCTGTTCCTGTCTCCCTTTAGGAACTGCAGATCCTGTAGAGGGAAATGATGCACTTAAAGTAACATGCACCTTATGTAAACTGTAGTTTGTAAAATAGCATATTTATCTAGAGGAAATTAATATATCCTATAATCAACAGCTGATATTATACTCTCTGCAAAATAAATAATTTAAAATAGGGAATATATATATGTAGTACCAAATATTTGATTTTTCAGAAAGGTAAAATCCTATGCAAAGACTTGAAGCTTACTTCAAAAAAATATTCATGCGTTATTCATGCAATATTTCAGCGTTAAAGCAATAAGAAAAGCAAAAGTGTCAATATTCCAATTAAGAAATTTGTTATTTCCTTACTGGTGGGCATGGATAAAACCTATATGAACAGAAAGGATATGACAGAAAAAGAGAAAAAAACCTCCCAAACCATAGAGCAAAGTAGTGCAGCACACAGAAGGATTCTCATTGTAACTTTAATGAGGTTCATTAGATGTATGATCTGTGCCAAGTCTGAGGTTATGACCAAACCTGCCTCCTCAGTGTTCCCACGGACCAGCACTGCCCAGTCTACCCATCTAATTATCCATGTTTTTCTCTCCAACTCATCCTTGTGGCAGCTCAGCTCCTGAGAGCACCAGAGCTCCCTGGAGTTCGATGTCTCACTCTCCTGGTCTCATCTGCCTTGCACAGGGTCTTTTTCCTGAGCATGGTTGCCATGGCAGAGACCTGCCTGGGCCCTCCACCGAGCATCCCGACACGCTTATACTGCAGATAGTCAGGAGTGAAACTCATCAACCTTCTCAGAGATTAGACCTGGGTCTTAGTGGGTGCTGAGCCCAAGGATTCCAACCAGAGCACCTAACTATGGGGTTAGTCCCACTGGTTTGAAACTGGACTTAGTCAGCCCGGTGCTTTGCAGGGCTGCATATCTTCATTCCCAAAGAACCTGGAGGACAGCACTGGCTGTTGTGCAGAGACTTCGCCTTACCATGCGGTGGCTTTGGAATTGCTCATTGATTTATTGGGACATTCCAAATCCAGATTAAAAAACCCACCACATGTCACTCCATTTTCTCCTATCATTTCCCATCACTAATAGCAAATTGTGATGGAATAATTTGTTAGAGCTCTGGAGTATTATAAATTCTCCTAATCTGTAGGTAGTTCATGGGAAAAGGACGACAAATTTTTCAATAACTCTCTCTTTTCTCTTTTGTAAAGAATGTTGAACCTGGTTCTGGGCTTGAAAGCAATTAGTTTTGAGGCTGTTAAGAGTAAGTTGCTGATACCCTAGAATCCTCTTAATTGCTATCCTGATCAATGACACGCCTGCTTAATTGGGATGATTGGCAGGCAACTAATCCTGTGCAATGCATTTCAATTACTCTAAACAATACATTAATGGCCTACCTGTGTTTAAATGTCACATCTCCTGTTGTCTTCTGTTGCTTCAAGCTTTTCATAAGAGCTATGAAAATGAGAGCTGAAAGCTTGAGAAGAGACATGTCCTACTTAGGCAGCCCCCTGCTTTCTTCCTGTTGCTCTTCCACTTCTACATCACTCAACTTTATCCCAAATATTTAATGCAAAATTATTGTGTGAACACTTAAAGACAATTCATGAACTACAGTGGAGTATTTCTCAGCGCTGTGTGTTCCCCTGGTCCCCAGAACCTGGAAGAATCACTTAATTGGTTGGTTTCTGTTTACACTGGGTTCTTTGTACTAACTGGAGTGTGTTGTTACATGTACCCTATTCCTGCAGTAGCTTCACACTTCATTGTCTAATGGTATAGAAATGTGTAATTGGACAAGCCTGTGGTCTTACTATTAGGAAAGAATACTAATAAGGTATATTAATGTTATCTTATTATTAGGGGAGCTTGTTTAAAAAATGTCAGTGTTTTAATGACGAAAGAGATAGTTGTCTAGAAAAAAAAAAGTAAAAATGCATTTCATTTTAACTAGCTCTAATTAGAAGATTAATAGATTTTAAGGACAGAAGGAGTCATTGTGATCTTTAGGGCTAGCTCCTCAGATGTTGTCACATCAAACAAAACACATCCAACATCTCATGGTACATCAGTGTGCATACAGCAGATACCTACTGATTACTGGTTATGTAGACCCATTCTTCTGTCAACAGGGAAGATGTGATTTTCAACTCTTAAGATATCTAAACCAGTTTAAATTTACTGTGTCCTAAAGACACCTAGACTAAAAAGATACATAGACTAAAATGGGAATCAAGAGTGACTAGATCAGTATGGAGGATTTCAAAATATAGATTAGACTAATCCTACTGTGTCTCATATGTCCCACAAAATAGTGAGACACAGCTCCTCAACTCTTAGCTTTTGCCTAAGCCATGTGCTCCTAAACCTCTTGTTGGCCACCACCTCATAAGTATGCTGAGTCCTCCCAACATGTGCTTGCAGGACTCAATCCTTCATAGAATCATAGAATAGTTTGGATTGGAAGGGACCTTTAAAGGTCATCTAGTTCAACCCCCAGTGCAATGAGCAGGGACATCTTCAGCTAGATCAGGTTGCTCAGAGGCCCACCTAACCTGATCTTGAACATTTCCCGGGATAGGGCATCTGCTGTCTCTGGGCAACTGTTCCAATGTTTCACCACCCTCATTATAAAAAATTTCTTCCTTATATCATAGCTTATCAGGAGAAAGATGTGGCTGTTGTCTTTTGAACTCACCAAAGAAAGAAGGGGAGCTGTTTTCCATAGAAATGCATATTGGTCAGGAATGCTTTCAGACATTTTTTTTCTTCAGTAGGAAAACTGAAATCAATTACTGTCCTAGCCTGGGTTTATTTAAATCCCACTGTCCTGCATCCAAGAAGACTGCCCTAACTCTAAAGCTATTGTAAAAAAGTTTGCTGTGCAACTGGGATTTTAAAATTCATCCTTGCTTTTCTTGTTCTTGGTGTTACAAATCCTGAACCACACACAGTAGTTGAGTTTGTGCAAGAGAGGAAAGGTGCCCTTTCTCTTTCCCCTGCCATCCACCCAGTTCAGCAGGCGAGCCTGTCTCTGGCTCTTCCAGTTCTTATGCATTCACAGGAAGGACAGTGTAAGTATTGCATCCTTCTTGTAGTTGGCCAGTTGCTTGTGCAAGAGTACAGATTTTTTGGACTGCCTCCTTGAAGAGTGTATTTCTTCCTATGAACAGGGATCCTGTACATAAGCATCATGTTTGGATTCAACCTTGCAGAAGGAAAGTACATTCACTTTAGGGCTGCAGATCCTTATAGAGAGGTCCCCATATCTTCCTTTTTTTTTTTTTTTTTGGTAACATTGGCAGTCATATATTCCACCATGATTCATGATGAATTTGTAGCTAAATTATCTGTGCCACACTTCTGTGGTTTGGTACTTGATTCTGTCTTTTCTGCGCAGCATTGAATTTGCCATAGGCCTTTTTGGCCTGGTGAAATTCTGCTTCTAGAAATCTTTGTCCCATGTGAGTATCTACTGACGTATTATGTAAGTACATAAAGCAATGATCAGGTGACTACTTCGCTTTTCTTTGGTGATAGGCCACATCCCATAGATCTCAGCTTAGTTGTAACAGATAACAACTCTGGTATATCTTGTTAATAAATACAATTTCAAAAATTTGCAAATAGAAAAAAAATAGTTTGATCCTTTATTAGATATGTTTATTTCTGGGCTTCAATTTCATACATATTCGTTTCTGTTCATCCTCTTACGGATGCATTTCTTGAAATGTGTTGTAGTATAATTTGTGATGAACGGGCCAATTAATTGTTTTCACAGCCCTTATATATGTGTAAAGAAGGCTCTTTTACTCTATTTATTAAAGCTCTGGAGAATTGTAAAGACGGACTTCAAGACTTCTACCTTTACTGCACAGCTTTTCAGCCTTCAGTTTTATTATTGTCTTTATATGTATAATCACTACCCCAGGGACAACCTTCCTTCCAAGTAACAGTGTGTAGCTGCTGAATCTGTATTTTTAAAGAAATCTTTCTTTTCCTGACAGTTACACCAGAGAGCAAAGAGAAAAGGAGAAGTGTTTTCTCAGAAGTTGGTTTGGTGACAAGGGCAGGAGACTGATTAGTTTGGAGAGTACTAATGTGCTTTTTTAGGGGAACAGAGGAGAAAAGGGAATAGGGATATGTAAGAGGGGTCAAAAATACAGAAGGAAGTTCTGTGGGAGATAGGACAAAAGGAACAGGGATGAAGACGAGTTTGCCATGACACTGCAGTGAAATAGATGATGGGTCCCAATGGTGGCTTGCTTTGGGGGGAGCATCAGGGCACAGCAAGGGCTGAGAGTTGGGAGCAGCAAGGTCTTCTTGGGGTGGCAGGGCAGGACCTGGCAGCCAGGGCCCATCCCACCTCCCTGGTCAGGAGCAGGGCAGCTGGGGTGCACTGGGGAGATCCCCAGCCGTGGGCATCAGGCTCCTCCCTGAGGATGGGGATAGGTTCAGACCGGGATGAGCCATTCTCTGGAGTACTTGTGACATACTACACTCCATAGGAGAGTCAGTGGAGTAAAGCAATCCATATGCAAAACTTTGCCTGTCCATCCCAGTGAGTGCAACAGCAGGAGAGATACAGCATGACTGTACACCAAAACCAGTGCTACACTGGGGGATGCACAGGGACTGCAGAGCGGGTTGCTCCCAAGTTGGGTCCTGGTAACTGTTGGGACAGAAAGGCAGAGTGATAAACTTCCCTGCAACACATGAACACATGCAACACGTGAACACATGATCAACACAGATTGATCAGGCTCAAAGTCTTTGGATTCACCTTTTTCTCTGTGGTGTTACAGTCACAGAAGCAGCCATTTCTTTTTCTTTAACTGTTTCTCTGTATGGATAACATTCGGCTCTGTGGGCTGGCTACATAACATAAATGGAAGTCAACAGGATTGTAATTTATGTGTAGCAGAAAGACCTCCTAGTACTAAAGACAAGTGAAGGTTTGTGGGGAGAAGAAATGGGGGCCTGTGGACTCCTTGAGTGCATGTGTGAAGGTGGCGTGTCTACCTAATGCACAAGGGAGGGCAATCTTCAGCTATGTCTTTAGATTGCCTTTCCTCTGAGGAATGGAATGGTGCTTCAAGTAGACTTTTGATGTCTGTCTTCATGAATAATGCTAATTTCATCATAATACAAAAAGTTTAAAACTTTAGCTTTTGTACAGTATGAAATGAATAACAGTGCATCAGAAACATCTGTCAGGTTAGAGAATAAAGGCTTAATTAGCATTTTTGTGTGGTGTGGAATAATTCATGCTGGGACATCAAAATTTGTCTTCTCAAATGTATGGGAAAACCCATGTTTTCTGGTCTTTCTTGTTCTCAATAGACTGGTTCAGGCCAGGGGGGGAGGGGAAGACAGCGTTGTGCCATGTTAGCACCAGTGAAAATCTGCAGGGTGCAATGCAGTAGCGTAAGCATCTTCAAAGCGCCTTACAAATAGGAATTAATACATTGATGTTGCACAGGGATTCTGTGGCCGGGATAATGCTGCAATCATTGTATCAAGAGTTCAAGGGTATGCTTTTCAAAAGTACTTAAATGACTTTGCAGCATAGATTCAACTCAGTGGCACCTACGATTCTGTTGCCGAAAGCCTGTGTTGAGTTGCCGTTTATGTTGGCATTGAAATAAAGATAGCAGGAAAAAGGGAGGAGGTGATAAAAGACCTCTGTGAATGATCTGAGTTCTGGAAAATCTGTCTCTATCACACTGCAAATTCCTTGTGTTGTAATTCTTACAGAGTTGTATCTGTGGCTATAGAGAGAGTAGCTGCCTATTCAGTCTAGCAAATGCAGTATATTGCTAAAGACAATAGTCAGAAGGAACCGCTATCAGGAGGAGGAGGATCTCAAGCAGTTCAGAAGAGAAGTCAGGTAGGTATTTATTCTCCAGTCTCTTTTTAGCTCTTTCAAGCATCTCATTGAGATGCTTTGACTCAATTTGTTGGTGCTGCCTGCCTGCCTGCCTCTTTTCATTGACTACGCAGGGAACTCGAGTCCTTCACTTTGATCTGGTGAATCATTCCTAAGCTAGATACATAACATAGGCATGCATATATGGTCTGAAAACATGCCAGGAGGTATATTTTTATTGGTGAGGCTATCTTACTACATTGGAACAAATAGCTGGAAATCCCTAAATGAAGATTGGATGCTTCAAAGAAACCTCTTCCAGAAACTTTTAGCTTTATAAAGGAATCCCTGAGGGAAATCCTATGGGTTTGTGTCATGCAAGTAGTCACAGTAGAAAAACAAATGATCTCTTTGGCCTTAAAATGAATATGAAAATTGTTGTAAGCTGTACTCAAGTCTTATGTTCACTGGACAGTGCATCCTGGCCTATATAGGGTCTAAGGAGCAGACTACAGCATATCCGTGCTCTGTCTTGGCTCCATTGGAGCAGAGAAGTTCAAGAAAATATAAATAATCAAGAATTTATTAACCCCTTGGTCTCAGTTTTATATTCTCCCTCCCCTTTATATACTGTAGACACACAGAATGTTTTAATTGACTCAATTATAAGTATGATGGGATGAGTTAATAGGATTTATATGCTTTATATATACTTCATAAATTCTGAAGCACTGTAATGCATTGGAGTTATAGATAAATTATATGAAGAAGGGAGTGAATTGAATACTAGAAAGAATAATAGGAAAACAGTAATTGAAAAACCTATAAACTCCATTAATACATAGCCTTTCTTTATTAATTTGTAATAATAATGGAGTGGATAAATCAATCAAGGATACTACAACAATAGGTGACTTAAAGTGTTCTCTTCTAACAAGATTTCTTGCAATTTTATTCTAATTCCACACACTGAGTGAATTAAGGATGGAGTCAGTCAGATGCTCTTTGGTGTTATGCTGGGCTGATTTTGGGTGGAGCCTTATTAGCCTAATTGAGAGCAGAATTTGGCCCTGAGCTCTCACTCACCATGAGAGGAAGGAGAGGGGAGAGACACTCCCCAGATTTGCCTGTAGTTTTGTAATTTGAGGCTTGTGCAGAATAAAACCCTGAACCCAAGTGCCTCTGTATCAACGGCAACATACATAATGCATAAGCTATTAAGCATTATGGAGAGCGCTCTGCTTGTTGGGTAGCTGCAGAATAACATGGCTAACAGATGTTGTGCTTCTAAAGCAGTCAAACTCCTGAGTGTGCTTTTATCTCCTGATCTGCAGCATACTGTGGCTCCCTCACTAGTGCGTACACAAGGCAGACAGATTAGCGTTAATTAGAGAGAGGCTTTGCTCGTTTTCCATTGCCAGTTTCAATTTTGGGGAAAATGAGTGTTTCTCTCCTTTACGATTTCAAATATGGGTATTTTGGTACATGTATATGTTCAGGGAGATAAGGTATTAATCAGTGATACTTATGCTTAAGTTGGCTGGTGAGGGTCTGGAAGTCAAATATTGAAGTCCTGAAGTGGATGAAGGCTGGCGAGGAGGATGGAGAGGGCAGGGACCGGCTTGGCACTGGCTATAGGACAGGAGTCCTAAGAGGAAAACCAGAGAAGCCAAGGAGCTGTGCCATTTTGCAGCATGGAAGCTGGAGGAGAAGCATTAGCTGATTATTCCTTCTAGGATGCTACTGGGTTTTATTAAAGCATTTTGCATTGCTGCTTGTAATGAGAAAGGAAAGGGAGCTCTCTCCACCTTCTGACCCCCCTCCCTCAAGCACCAATGCAAGGGAGGATTTATTGCTTCATTAGCAGCGTGATCATGCTTCACAATGAGTATTAGAGCATTGGCTTACTGCGTTACTTAGGGAATGACTCTTCCCCCACCTCTCCCTCCCTCCCACCCCCACTTTATTTCATATGATATTGCCATTTACCCATCACGATCAAAATATCACTGTTGCCCTTTCTGTAGTGATAGGACACTGGCAACAGAACAAATATTTTTAGGTTGACAGTATGTTACAAAATTGTAATATGGGCAGGGTAAATTGAAATCAAAGCAGAACCAAATTCCACTCATTCTTCAGATTCCTAGGCAGACTGAGACATCTTTTGCAGTTCATTGATCTTTTAACATGGGCTTAGAGATCATTCCCAGAGAAGGGGAGTAAGTTCCCAGATGGTGAAGGCTATGCTCTCCATTCCAGTTATGCTTGGTTGGTTTTTTTCCCCCCATAACTCTGTATTTCCTATTGTGAGAATACAGCAGGGCCTCTGTTGTGCCTGCATTCATGTATTCCACCTCTTAATTACCCCTCTACAAGGGTATTTTATTAAATGGCACAGAGTAATGTTCCTTCCTGAATATATCAGTGATACAAGAACTTTGGCTTTTGCAAAGAAGTGAGTGTTGCTTTCTTCTATCATCAATTTCAGTTATGTCCTGGTAGATTTCCGCAGCAGCTGTCCAGTGGTGAGGCTCTGTAGGCCACCATGCCTTGGTTCTTCAACTTGTGGTTATGTTCAGAAAAGCGAAATCTTATTCAGTCTGTGCTTTGAGTCATATTTGCTTACTTTACTAACACAAACAGTTTTTTTATTACTGCTACCCTCACAGCACAAATATAACTCCAAGCTCTGGGGTCACCTGTAATCTACTCCATCACGTGTAGCCTCCACAACATTGTCAGCAATGCTTTAATTGTAGATGATATTTTGGCCATGATGCTTGGAATGGACTCAGCTTGGCCCCCATCCACAAAAAAAAAATAAAATTTGTGATGGTGTATTTTTTTCTTTGTATGTTAGCAGCACTTGGTACTCGTTGGTTTTGTCACAAGTGAACCGTCTTTGATACTACGAGAGCAGCAGTCAGAGAAGCTGGGGTTCAAGCCACTTCTCTGGTGAACCTCAGGTGTGTTCAGCAGAGGCATATGCTTACTCTTGGAAGTGTCTTCAGAGGCAACATCCTTGTTGGACTCCCTCTGTTTCTATCAGTTGAAAACTCTGAGCAGCCTACCTGCTTCTGTGTTTTTTCTCTTGGGCTTATAAGACTGCTCTGCACACTGAATTTTACTAGCAAAAGGTATGATGTTTGGTTTGGCTCTGTAGTAATGAATGGAATTATTTTTAGCATTAAGCCAGGCTAATTTGACAGTGCTATTGCAGTTTAACAAATTAACACTTCAATTTGTCATTTCTACCATCACTTAGGGGAGGGTTTGTTCTGAAGGGTACTGCAGTTAGCAGTGGCAGAAGGTACCAGCAGCAGCAGCAGCAACAATTCCTGACTTCTTGCAACTTTTAAATGGTGCAAGTGTAAGTATTGGCATGTTTTTCATGGTGAGGGAACACCTCCATTACGAGCAGTCATGTCAGGATGCGTTCTCACTCTGGAGGAAGGAATCGACAGGGCACTGCAGTAGTTTTCTGTTACTAGTATTCATACTGAAGATGAGTACTACTTTCAGCTGTATTTCACCACTGGTAACATGGCTGCATCTCCCTTTGCTTTCTAGGACATCTTTTATGCACCGATGGCTCTATAAGAAATAAACTGCTCCAAAGACTCTTTGCTGGCACTGAAGCCAAGGAGTGTGGCACAGTGTGTGTGTGCGCTGCTCAACTCTCTTGCCCCTCAAAATTTGGTGACCTGATTCAAACATCTGGGGAGAACATCAGGCCAGGGATTCAGAGAACTCCCAGAATGGCCAATGGTGTGCGAGTGCTGGAGCCCATGACCTGGCTGCATTATTTTAGCAGCATAGATTTAGTCCTTGAGGGAAATAACTTCCTTGTCTCTACTGTCTTGGCCTGTATCTGGTATGTATCAAGACAGTCGTTGCTCTGAACATTGTGCAGAATAATTTAGGATCAACGTGGCTGTTGAATTTGTCTTTGTTGTGTTCCTTCACTGAATCTCCAATGTGTGTTCCCATCACTTGTGCATTGTATGGTGTTTCTTGTTTCAGTGTTTTTGGGAAGATGTAAAAAGTCCTCCAAAGCCTGTGTACACAAATAGAAAAATCTAAGAGTTTTCACTTCCTTTCCCACACCAATGCTCTCTCCAAGGGCAGGGCATTCAGATCCCTCTGTGTCCCCTTGGGAGATGGTGAAAGGGTCTTGGGGCTTGCCAGAGAGTCCTAGCCTGGCAGTCATGGCACAGAGGGTGCTGGGTCCTGTTCCATGTTGGCACATGTGATTGAGCTTGTACAAGCTGTCTGCTGCTTTGTCTGCTCCAGCGGGACAGATACAGGCAGGGCCCTGGCAAAAAAATGATCCTCTGGCTACGTTTGTCCACCTTCTCCTCACTTCTTTAACTAAAGAACTATGAAAGTTGGTGGGTTTTGGGCTGGCATGGTTGGTCATGGGACAGCAGATGATCTGGGCCTGGACTAAGCACTCAGGGGATCTTCAGGAGCCTGTAAGATGCATATAATCAAAACACGTGTGATTATCATGCAATCATAATTTTTGTTGTTTCTGTGGTGGAGAACACTTGGCTTTGATTTAGCTAGGCTCCAAGCACAAGCTTATCGTTAATAATCAGGAAACTCTTTACTCTTTGTGTTTAGTTAAAAGGAAGTTTCTCTACTATTTACCACATAACCACATCCTTTACCATCACAATTTTATTTTCTGGCAATCCAAAACTTCGAAGATTAGTACCTCTAAGCTCAGGAAATGGGGATAAATACCCTATTTTTAGTGGCAATAGTTGGCATAGATACTCTTAATTAATATTTAGTTAAAGATGTAATAGATCCGCCCTCAGAATAACTTGAACATAAAGGATGCTATCAGAAAGTAGGTAACTATTTCAGGAATGAAAACAAATAGATATCAGCATGTTATCAGTCACAATGTTTATTTTGTTCTTTTTTTTTATAACCTTGTTTCGTAGATTTTCAGTTTCTGATATTTTTTTCTCACAGCATGAATGATATGTTGGGATTAAGGCATTAACTCTAAGGCTTTCCAGTTTCTAAGTTACCTCACTTTATGTTATATATTACAGCTCATCAATTTGCAGAGTCTCCTAACTCGATCCTCTTACAGACGAGGGTTTTCCAGGGGCTTACAGCCACATCCAGCTCTACTTTAGTTTCTGCCTTTAACAAACATTTGGAAAACTAAGGCATGAATCTTACAGGGAAACCCAGTTGTTAAAGGCAATCCAATCATGTCTGTGTAACACATCCTCCCAAGCAGCAGCTTGTTTTGTTGTTTGCTAGTAAATGTGCCAGGTTGAAAAATATTTTTAAAATATTTTAGGATAATCTGTTAACATATGGTAGGTTTTTTCTAACCTTTGATGATTTTGGATACATAAATTTCTTTTCATTGGCAGTTTATGGTAAGGATCATGATTGCTTTACATTTTCAAGGCAGAACACTTGAGATACTTTGCACTGGCTAAAGAAGGACCAGGCGGTACGTGCAGGGTCTTCTAATGGTTTGTCAAGTTTTGTGTTGGCCAGAGCTCAATGGCAAACCTCGATTTTGATATAAGGTGAACCTCAATTCCATAGCTGTTGGTGTGTTTATGCACAGCCCAATGTCATTTCTCCAGTATCTTTCCTCTCCTATGCCCAGAGAGGAAGATGACAGAGGTATCAGCTACAAGGCTCTTTGGGCAATATAAAACGTTATTATTTCCAAGAGCTGTGATAGAAATGGCAAAAAATAGGAGCAGTGTCCTCAGAGAGGCTTTTGATTTTCCTTCCTAAGCATTCAGCAAGAAGTCTGGTTCAGGATTTGCCACTCAGTTCACACCCACATTAACTCTGTTGTAGAAAACAATCCCAAATTCCCCAGAAAGAAAACTATGTCATCAAATCTCTTTTGGTCATTAATATGAAACTGCTTTCTTTTTGCAAAGTCCAGCAAACTGCAACCCAGCAATGCATTTGTGTAGGCAGACAAATTTATGTTTTTTGTTCTATTTCTTCCTTTTTGGTAGCCTGAAGGACACAGATTTTTATTTTTATTTTTATTTTTATTTTTATTTTTATTTTTATTTTTATTTTTATTTTTATTTTTATTTTTAATGTAGAAACAATCCACAGTAATCAGCTGGTTCTTGTAATCTTTGTGCCCTTTCCTGAGCCATTCCCTGATTACTACAATGTAATTTCATTTGCTTTTATTAGTTACCTCTTTTTGCTTGTACTGTCAGATTAGTTCTGCAATATTTCCATTGTAGGAGCTATTTAAATCTTCCTCCTTTAGATCCATACCAGATAATCAGGGGAATTTGATTAAAATGGGAGGCTGACTTTTGATTCATGTTTCTTTTTCTAAGATGGGGGAAGAAAGTTCAGGTCATCTTTGAACCACACATAATACCAGACAAAAAACAGTATGATAATCCCAATTCCAGTGATCTTCATCTCAGTAGCAGCTTAGTTCTACTTATCTATGTGTAAATTCTATTCAAAATACGAATTAAAACAGTGCAGTTAAAAAATTTACCACTATTCACACAATCACGCTGGCGAATCTGTAGAGACATAAATCTTCTGCCAGTACAGCAGAAATAAAGTGTGTCCATAGTTCTCATTTAGAAAAGAGAATGAACAATGAGATAGCAAAATGTGCAGAGGATGTAATGCTATTCAGAAGGGAGAATTTCAGACAGTACTTAAAAATTCTAGTTGGGTGATCAGCACGGCAGCCAAGAAATTTTTATCCTGAAAAATGCAGATTAAGGAATGGTCAAAGGTAGATTGCTCCTTTCTAACAGTAACCACTCGGGAAACAGAGCTGGACATCACTGCAGCGAGTTCTGCATGCAGAAATGGTAAAAAAAAATACTTGCTTTGATAGGTTCATCCTGTCTCTGGAATTTGGATATTTTTCTCAGGTTATATTAAGGCTTTTGGGCTTTACATTTTCATGAAACTGAAGTTATTTTAAAGGACACTCAGTTCCTACCGGTAGCAACTAGACGGGTTCTTTTAGTCTTCCTTTATGTTATTCAACGTTACTGAAGGAACCGATAGATGTCTGAAAAGGTGACTGGGTGACTGACTTCTGCCGCTGAATATTTATGCATTTGTAAAATAGATTTCTATGTTATTATTTTTAAAATTAATTTTTATTACACACATGGTCCTGTGTAATCAAGACAAATGATAGTAAGAATAAATACAAGTCAGCTTTCCAGAATTATGTATATATATTCATTTAAGTTATAGGACAATTCAGAAGAGGACTACTGTGATGCTGTTTCTCCTCAGTTTCTATTTGGGAAAGACCTGCTAGTGTGTTGAATGTCTGCCTTCACAGAAGAGGCTAGAGGATTGTTGGGGTTGTCGTAGTGTAGTATCAGCTACTGTCAGGGACTGCAAAAGGGACATTTTCCTAATGGCCAGCTCTTGACACTGGAGTAGTTACCCCATAAAAAGTATTTCTTGTAGTTCCCATTTTCAGGAGTTTTTGAGAAGCTTTCAGTGCTCTGAGAGTGGCTGACCCTGTGTCCCCAGAGCAGGGCGGCATGTGGTTGTGCCTGTCTGTGTTCAGCAGAGCATTTAAGTGCATTCTTAAGTTTCAGTATGTGAGTAAAGTTAAGTATGTGCTTCACTGCTTTGTAAAAAGTTACGGCTGTCTCAATCTTGGCCAGCAAAGACTAGTTTGCTGACATCTGGGCAAGCTGCAAAGGCCTGTCCAGAGGTGAGCTGCCATCTCTCCTTTCTGCTCCTATTCAGAGGTGTTTTCAAGAGGTCATTGTGGTTGAGGAACTGCCTCAGAGTGCCGCAGATCACAGCTTTCCTTAGCAATGCCTGCATTTTCTCCATTATACCTGGCACAAACAATCAAATAAATGCAAACCAGAGAAGCAAAATAAATCAGACAGAAGCCTCAGAGGTAAATGAAGAACCTTTGTTTTCCATTTAAACCTGCTGGATGCAGTAGTCTGTATGCCAGACCTTAGATCTCTTGAAAATGACTTATTCCCGGCATAATTTGCCACCTACATTAGACTGAATGAAAATCCATCAGCAAATGGCTGCCAGGTAGAGACTCTGCAACATTTGGATTTAGTTCCAAATTTCAAAGGTCGTTTAGAAAATCCAGGTCAGAATTCAGAGCTGAATTTTGAATGTCCCTGAAGTTCATGTTTGTTCAGACCTAAGCTTACAGATCTGAACCAACATGATAATGCAGATTTAAAATAAGAACATCTAGGTTTATATAGAATCGTTTATTCGAACCCTTGGTTACTTTTTTCTCTGTGGTATTATTTACCAGTCACAAGGGCATGTAAAATAACTACTTAATAATTATGAACTGCTAATGCCACTCATTATGCATGAAAATGTGTGAGTGCAAATTCTCTAAATGATGTGGAAGTTGGACTGTTGGGAACATTCAGATTGTACATTATGAAAGTGTAGGCTACTCTCTAGTACATTTGTCTGATATACAAGACAATTTCATCTCAACTTGGATGAGATACAGAAGCGTAGGCTCTGTGGAATATGGAGTGGGCTTGGTGGAGCAGAGGGAAATTCATGTTATGTTCAATGTGCCTAGTAAATAATGAGATATTAAATTATAATGTGTTCCAGGAGTTTTCAACTGTATTTTCTCTTTAATCATTTCATTACTCAGACTCCTTTGTTTCTGACTTGTGTCTTTCATTAGAATTGTAGGACTCGAGTATGTGTGTGGGGAGCTCTGTGAAGCTCCCTATGGCACCTCCACTGCATTAATTCCTTCAAATTAGAGATTTGGCCATAATAGAATCCTTGTTTCTCGAGCTACAGATTTCTGTTATGGGCATTAGCACCTGGGCAAGCCTGTGAAGACAAGGCTTCATCCGCAGCAGCCACCATGTATAGCTGGAGCTTCCTTGGACTGTATTTTACTTCCATGGCAGCATCCTTTGAATGAGCAGATGTGAATCCTTTTTCAGTGAGAGAAGTGACGCAGGGTGACTGCAGGGATGGAAGCAAAGAAAGGACTTCAGTGGTGTTGCATGAGCGAGTGTTACACTGCTCAGTGTTCCCGTCCATTGCCATTGCTGTGTCAGCGCTGGACCAGCAAGCAGGATTGGTCCTTTCAAACAGATGGGCCCGAGCACAGTCTAAGCCAAGGGAAACATGTATGTGAATCACTTGTGGGTGTTAAGGGCAGGATTCCCATTTGATATTCTCAGCTTTGCAGCAGGTATAGGGATCCGAACATTTAAACAGCATAGAGCACTTGAGCCTCTTAAAAATGCATGATAGTTAAATTCCTGTTAGTGAGAAGGGGAAGGAAGCCCCTGCAGGTAGGCTCACCAAGCAGCAAAGGGTTTAGGGGTATGCAGTCCCATTTGCTACTGATGAGTCAAAGAAGCCCTGGCATGTGAATTTGGGATCAGGAAGGCAAATAGGTTTCTAATGCATGGTCTTAGTGAAACTCAAGGACAGTCTTTTCAGCTATTTCCTTTTGATTACCAGGTGCTAAAATCTGTATTACAGGAAAGCAAGGAAAGTGCTTTAATGATGTTTCCATAAACAAGATCCCGATTTCCTTGACTGAAGCCTCAGGGAGCATTATAATGTGGCAATTGGTATGGGCTGGTGTGCTGGTTGTTTTGTTTTACCTTGTGCTATTCAGAGGAGCCTAAAGGTGTTTGATCCCTAGTTGCTTGTGACTTTCTTATGTTTCTTTGAAAATCTCCTCTTTAATGTTCACTGTAAAGTAAACCCTGTTGACATTGGCTACATTTATGGTACCAGACTGCAAGGTCTCTCCTTTCTGTGCTTCTCAGTCTGGGTATGCAAACTAGCCCTGCTTTATTTCCATATGGGATAAGACTTGTCCATGCAAGTAGGCAGTTTTCCCAGACCGAGGGTTTTAAAGAAAGGAAACATGCCTGGGTAGGAGTGAAGACATGCTCCAAGAGATGCCCTGCTGGAGCAGGAATACAAGTCATACATTAATCTACGCCCACTCTTAAATCCATACATTGCCACAGACACTACTTTGTCTCTTAGTACTTGTTATACACAGAGAATTTATCCAAATACTGCGCTTCTTAAACACCCTGCCATATTACTGGTGAAAACACTTATTTAGGTGCACAGTTACTTCATTTGCATGCACATGCCTTTATTTTTATTTTTTTTCACTGTGAGTGGACTGGCATACATGTATAGTTTTCAAGGCCACAACTGGAACAATTGAACCTATTCTAAATAGAAAGCCAGAAAATCTTTGTAGTCTTGGATAAGGTCACACTTTCAGTGTGGGTTCAGGGTCAATGCCCATTAAACTTAGATAATTGCAGTAAGAGAACATTAAGGTTGCAAAGATCACACTTCAGAATTGGAAACTTCGGAGCATATGTTGGCTGAATTCTTTGGTGCGTAGTAATATTGTCTCTAACAGCGATACATAGGCACACATACACTTGCATTGTCATCTGATGGCAAATGTGCCCGTAGATGGCACTCAGAAACATGTAACTGTGTTTATGGCTTTTGCAGGATCAATAAAGTTCATTGTTGTGCAGTCCAAACAGCTCCCTTTGGCGCAGCTCTCTTTACGGCAGCTTTGAACAACAAAGCTCCTGTTGGAGGGTTCTAGGAAATGGTAGTGTCGTTTCAAAGATATTTTACTAAATTGAAGCATTTGATAAATAATACAAAACCAACCCAGGAAATATTAAATGCAGTTTAATTTGGCGGCTGCTATATCGCAGGGTGCTCTCAAGTAAATATGCACTTTATGTTAGAAGATCAGTGTTGCATTGCTTTGCTGGTATGAAAACATTCAGCACTGATCTGAAATGTGACTTGACACTTGAAAATATAACCTAGGACTAGCTAAAGAAAACACACTGGCCTGCCATGCCGTTATCTTAGCAACTGACTTACAGATGCCCTACATTCAAAACACTGGGTTTTTTAAATGCAGACTCATGGATGTGTTTATTTCATGATTATCTCCATGTCTTCCTCCACATTCAGGTCCCTGTGTGAACAATTGCTAACTGTACTCATATGTAGCATAAGCTGGCTTGAGCCTTTCATGATAAGCACCCTCAAAACCTGATTATAGGAAGTTACCTAGGAGCAATGAAACCTTTAGAAAGGCAGTGGTAGCAGTCTTACAGGCAGAGCTTGCTTGGCAGAGGTTCTTTAGTGCATTGATTGCCCTATATCCACCCTAAATCTGCAAACTGGTGTTAGTGAGCTGCGCGCAACCTGCATAGAGGGACTATATTATCCACATTCTGTGCTATGCTGGTATGACCCTGCATCTTTTGCAGAGAGTGGGGAAGAAGTGATGTTGGTGGATGGGCTGGGCAAGTGTTAGGACCTGCTCCTTGGCAATCAAACACAGTGTACGCTGGGCTGCATGTGCTAAGAGGTGGTGTTATGGTCACCCTTGCCTGGGAGTTTCAGATGGATGACAAATTCTCTCTGAAAACTTCAAGCTGTAATACTCCATCCTTTTTCAATGTGTCTAGGAGTCAGATTTGTACGTGCTCACATCTAAATACAAATGAATATAAATAATAGGTGAGTACTTTCATTTGATATTCTGTTCAGTGAAGGAATGAGCCAATTGATTAACCTATTATTTGGTCTGTTATTCAGGGTTGTATCACAGTGAAGTCACAATTATTTATGAAACTTTGATTAATTTAAAATCTGTTCTTGGCTTTAGGCTATCAATTAAACTATATAAAAAGAAGCAATTAGTCACTTTACCTATTAAGAAGATTTTATTTAACTTCATACAAAGATTTATTTCTATCTTGAAAAGACTATAGCCATATGCCACTGTGTTTGTCTCTCTTAGGTCTGTTATTTCACCTGCTTTTTTATATTTAATTCCAAAAATTTGCTGAAATCCGTGAGTACTCAGCACCTTCCCAAACCAGGCTACTTGGGTTTCATCACCAAAGTATGCTGTCAGGCGTTAGCATTAGGTAGAAGTGTTTTGAAATGCTGGGCAGTGGTTTCTAGCAGGAATGTTAATCTTTACGAGCACCACCACTGAGATTCTGGTCTTTGAGGGCTACCACTTGCAGTAATGAAAAAAACTGTGTTTCAATGATCTCTGTTGGCTGGAGTTTTAGCTCCTGGTAGGACCACTTATGTCTAACAAGTCAAAAAGGCCAGATGAAATGAAGTTCACTGCTTTGCCAGACTGGCAGATGATTGATAGTTCTATACCTTATACTCATTAGCAAAATAAAGTCAAGCATCAAAAATGCACCAAGGTAGTTACACTAGAAAGGTAATGGACTTTGCAGTGGTTTGTAGTCTTCATATAAGTCATTGATAAAGCCAGGCCTGTGTGACAGTCTTTTCTGAAGTTAAGCACGTAAGTCAATTTCTAGAGCATTAGAACAGAAGTTGCAGTAATAAAAGTTGATAATGATAATGAAAGAAATGGGCAAACACAAACCCTAAATCCTTGGAGTGCGCAAACATCACTGCTGACAAAAAGCAATTTAAAAATTAAAAAACCTGTAATATATCCAAGGATACAAGATAGTTACTGTTCAGTGAGCACATTAGTTCAGAAACAACGTCATCATTCTTAGGCTAAGAGCCAGTTCTGACTGTGGAGTTACTCATCAGCATGCTCTGACTGACAACATTGCTATGCCACTATCTTTGCAAGAATGGTAATAACAAAAGTTGGGGCAGTCCAAGTATATTGGAGAAAGCAATAAGCAATTTATTGTACTTTGGATCAGCATGAGGAAAAACTGATAATCAGTACCCAGTGTCAGAGTTCAGAGTAAGTGGCAAACATTGTTAAATGAGGCTGTCTATGAAACATATGAGTCACAGAATCACAGAATATCAGGGATTGGAAGGGACCTGGAAAGATCATCTAGTCCAATCCCCCTGCCAGAGCAGGAACGCCTAGATCAGATCACAGAGGAACGCGTCCAGGCGAGTTTTGAATGTCTCCAGGGAAGGAGACTCCACAACCTCCCTGGGCAGCCCCTTCCAGTNGGTTTAATTGGGTTAACTTTTCCTAAAAGGAAATTTAGGTCAAATTTTGAAGACATGGGATGGTACAGAAGAGCTGATATTAGAAGTTTCCACATGTTTTGTTTGGTAAGACTGAAGAATAAATTAATTTAAAAAGTGCACCCCTTTTCAGATGAGGCTGCAAAAGCATGATAGTAACACTTTGGGATGTTTTAAGTTTTTTGTCAGCAGCAGGAAAAGTGCTCTGCTCTTCTTGGAACTGGTGTAGCTGCAGCTGAAATGTGGTTTTGGGAGCCAGGCTTAAGAGTAGACAGACCGGATAGACCCCAGAGGAGGGTAACAGGAAAAGAGGATTAGAAAATGTGCTTATGGAAACAAGGTGAAGGAACTGTTTTGTCTAATATAGCAAAAAGAGGCCTGAGGGGAAGCTTCATCTCCCAAAACATACATGAACGATGGGAAGGAATAGTGAGCAATTGTTCTGAGGCTGGGACTGTCGTTCAGGGCGCCTCATCAGAGGCTTTTAAAAGGTGGTTAAACTCTGCCAGGGATAGTCTACAACAGCGTGATTCCCAGCTTAATTCAGGGAGTGGGGCCAAAACAGCTCTTCTTTTTTATGGTCCTAAAAAAAGCGTAAGGAGAAGGCCAATCAAGAAACAACAAAACAAATTTCCATTTGTAGTGATGAAAGGAGTCTCCGTGTGTCGAGGTTCAGCTCCTGTACAAGTTAGCCCTGATGTGCCATTGTCATTTTTTGAATGATCATATCATAGATGCTGGAGCAGCTATTATTGATTTTCAGAAAAGCATATCTGAAGTCTGCATAACTGAGGAACGGAAAAGAAAGAAGCCAAGAAAAAAGCATTAACTCCTCAGAAATACCTGTGAAAAAAAGAGGCAGCAAAAAGTGAAATGAAGGACAGTGCACTACACGGCAACATGAGTAGAAATGAAGGCAACAACAAGGATAATTTCATCTAGTCGTAAAAACAGTTGGTTAAGAGCATTGTAGTAAAGTATTCTAGAAGTTCAACTACTGAACTTGATTATGATTTTCACCATTCTGAAATCAAGGCACCTGCTGTACACATACAATAGAAAGATATGATAAACATTCATTAACTTGAGGAAACTTCAGGTGAAGCTCAAACCACCAAATGCTTGTGGGAATTACATGGCTGATAAATTACTGAACTCAACAAAGCAAAGAATCAG
Organism: Jacana jacana; assembly: GCA_013400555.1. Taxonomy (NCBI): domain Eukaryota; kingdom Metazoa; phylum Chordata; class Aves; order Charadriiformes; family Jacanidae; genus Jacana; species Jacana jacana. Next base: position 60,794 of record VZTM01030204.1, read on the forward strand.
GAAAATCTCACAGAATAATGGGCAATGAGCAGTACAGCCAAAGTACCAAAGAATGGAGATGTAAGCAGTCATAGAAGTTAGCAAATGAAGCAACTGTGACTGTTACACTTCTTCCAGTGACAGGCAAACTCTTGCCACATTGTCATATAAAATAAAATGAAAGAAGGGGTTGTGATGAAGCCTAGATTCCCACCTGGAAAATTAACCTGTCAACTGATTTTTTACATGAGGGATAATCATTCAAGAGGACATCAAATGACTTTAAAAAGTCATACTTTTTCTGAAATCACACAAATTTCTTTATAAATTACTCTGAAACATCTTGATGTGTCATGATATGCCAATAAAAATAATTTCATCAAGGTGCAGCATGTACAGCTAAATCAATGTAAACTTGAGCAAATGATTTGATAACAGATAAATGTCAAACATGGTTATATTATCTCACCTTGGTATTTGAGTGGCCATTATTCTGAAAAATGTAGGTGGATACAGCGCAAGCACTGTATGACTCAGAAACTATTGGAATTAGTTAGATTTTGCTGGTTGCAGAAGTCTGCCGAATGGCAAGCCCCCCTCACCCCCCCACCATGTAGTTCAAAACTGTTCAGCATCATAAACATGAGCTGGTTATCAATCAGCTGTGAGTAAACAGCAGATAAGAACCCCCCAGGTCCCAGCTGACGCATTATTTTAGGAGGCAGAACATACAAGCGGTAATGCACATCCTTTGCAGTAGCTTAGGGGTCAGTACAGATGTATAAAAGGAAGCGCTGTCAAATACCCAGAACGTGCTTCCAATTAAAAGAGACTTGATTTTCAAGGGTCTGCAACTGGAAGGCTGACCCACAGATCTTCAACTCAGAAGTTAGTTCTGATAGAGAAAGAAAGAGCTTTAAAAAGACTAGGCATTAAGTGGAATTAATTTATAACAAATACCAGAATTCATCAGAGTTTTCAGATAATGATACTTTATCATTAAAGCTATTCAGAAAAGAAAATGGGAAATATTTGCTGGGAGTTGTGAATCAAGGCAGGGCATCAGCTGTGACAGCTCTGCCATGGGGCAGTTGGAGGAGCACACAAAAAAAGGCCCAGAAAAACAATCTCTCTAATTGAACTTTATGCAGTGTGGGAAATAGCACAGTATTTAACAATTCTGGGAATATGTAGAAAGCTATCCAAATCCAAAAAAACCTGGCAAGGGCTCATTCTGGCCCTAAGCTACTTTGGATGGCAGAGGAAAGAATCATCCTGGAGTTTAAGGATCTCTTGTGTTTCTGTACTCCTTGCAGCTGTAAAAGGTTTGTGTATGGAATATAACTATTTCATCACTGAGTAATATATTACAGGGGGTAACTAGCTATTACTAGTTCATTTAAGAAAATACTTTCAAAGGGCACTCTGTGCCAAAATTGAGAGAATAAATATATTGTAGTGTAAAAAAAGGCATTAATGATTGCTTCCTGGAGATGAGCATTATAGGTTTCAATTTGCAGCTACAAAGCAATGAAATTTTCAGTACATTCAGAAAATTGTACATTGTATATTAAGTGAATTGAAGGCTTCGAAAATGGATATGGGTGTATAATTTTTATATCCACCCAACTGTGGAAGAACTAGGGAAAAACACCTGGTTTGACCTGACTCTTGAAGGAAAATGGTGATGCAAAATTGCTAATTAAAAGGAAAAAAAAAAAAAAAGAAAACTGGAAAAACACACTTATAGCCTGCAACATGCTCAAAGATGTTCAGCACAGTCTTCCTGTAAGCTGTCAGAATCACCCAAGTGCTTGTAAAAATGAGTAGAAAACTTTACTGGCTTTAAATCAGTGCAGGTTGGGCAATCACAGGCTCCCTTATCACTTCCAAAAATGATCTGCTTAGAGTACATTGAAGCGCTTTGATAGCTCAGATAGCTGTACAATTCACGTGTTCAGAGTGGTGATCACCTTCAAATTTAAACACTTAATTTCAGGGCTTCAATAATTTTAGATTGCTATGTGCCACCGAGTGGCAGACAGAGACTCGTGCTACAGTATTTTAAAAACACTTTGGTGTTCTGCTTAATATTTTTATTTCAGGGACTTCAGAGAGGGTTTCTCTAGTCAAAAGTGGAAAATGGAACAGATTCCAAGATTCATGTAGAAAGGTAAGAGACTATGTTTTTTAAAGATCAGAGCAGGGCAGATCACTGGGGAACATGTAGCTCCTGAGCCCGCAGTTGGCCTTTTCTCTGAACTGTTTGACCAACATCCTTGTGTGGGCTGTGGCTGAAGGCAGAAAGAGAGGAAATGGCGTTTCATGGGTATCAAGAGACTTTTCTGTCTATTTACGCACCCGAAAGAGCCTGCCCAGGCTAGGTATGTTTCCATGAGGCATTTCTGCTTAACACCTACTTCTGCAGAAGCAGCTAGGAATGAAAACTTTACCGTGATTTGAATGCTTCAGATATTTTTACCTGGCTGCAGGTTTCTTCCATTATTTTGGTTTTACTAAGCTTCGATATGATGTCAGGATAAATCCTTCCTATGTGCTTTTAACTAGCCCCGTACAACATTTATCCATGAAATGCTTTGCTGAAGACTAAGCTGAATGGTGAGTGGCTACCGTGGACTTGGCCTCAGCAGGTAGAGGAGGTGCAGAGCTTACTGCAAAGGCCCTCACAGCCCCATAACTCTGTCAGGCTGCAGATGTGGGGAGCAGGACTTTTTGAGCATAATGGGAAAGTCAGACTTCAGAGATGATTATTTGTCCCCTCTGGGGAGGAGGTGCAAGTCTTTGGACTAGGAAGGTATCGCTCTAGTCTTCTGCGGCCTGGTTGACAACAGGTAACACTCTTCATCGCTGGAAGGGGAATGGAGCAGGGAGCAGTAAATTGCAGCCTCCAGAAAGCTTGCAGATGAAAGACCAAGAATTAAATCTTACCGAAGAGCCTAGGAACAATTCACTGGAGCTGATATCTTGTGACCTATCATTTAGCGGTACGAGACCAAAATAAGGCTCATGAGAGGTAAATGTGCATAGTGGCTTTCACTTCCAGGAAACCAGAATCTGGCTCACCGAGACTTTATTACTGAGGGTGCCACTTTAAATGCTAATCACTATTTGCAGGCTCATTACAGCTTCAGACTGGCCCCTTCAAAGGAATGAAGGGGTATTATGTGTTCATCTGTCAGTGAAATTCAAACTCCTTTGAAAATCCTGTCTTGAAGGTACAAGGACACAGGCCAAATGGGAGTTCAGTGATTGTTTTGCCAAGGCCTCTTTGAGTAGCTGTGGGTACAGCCCAGCCTACACTATGATCTTGTGTGGGTGTACCTGAGTTGGACTCTAGGGGTGTTACAAAACCTGACATCAGACCAACATCACGCAGGTGGAAGAAAAGTGGCTGTTTCTCTGAGGGAGCTACAATAAGCTGTGCTGGACAAACACAGAATTATTCCCCAGTACAGTGTGCTGAAACACCCACTGGTTAAAATGGGAATTTAGAAGTCCTGATGTTAAACCTAGTAATGCCCATCATGACTTCTAAAATGAGGTGGTTTTTCGGTTGAACTTAGAATCATAGAATCA
>VZTM01030205.1:8882-29914 GCA_013400555.1 Jacana jacana
ATTCTATGATTCTATGAAAACCAAAAGATGTTTATACATAACCAGAAAGATAATATACTCAAAAAACTGAAATACTGAACCCAACAGTTCAGCCACAGCAGTAACTCCCAGTCACTGAGGCAGCACTTAACTGCTTGAAGTTTTAAGTAAAGATTTCAGGTATATTTTTTACTCAGCAGAGCAATCCAAATACACCGCATGCTCTGCGGTACTCTGCTACCCGCTTCAGTTCTCTGAGCGGCAGACAAGAGAGAAAGAGAAGAGACACCACCCCAAGTTACAGCATCCAACCCAGTTTTGCTGCTGCAGAATACATGCTGAAACAGGAAAAGAAAAAAAAAGAAAACAAACTTCAGGAGCAGGAAAAAAATTAAAAAAAAAAAAAAAAAAGAAAACCCAGAACTGCATCAAAAACAGTAAAAAAAACCCTTTTCGTGCAGCACTTACACACACAACAGAGAAACACCCCCTGCATTTCTGCTACCTAGAACCAAAGACATTCTTGATGCCATAGCTTCCAGAAACCAAGTCTGCACATCACAGAAAACATTATGTCCTTACGGAAGATCTTAGTGTTATTTTAAATAACCTGAATGTTTCCCCAGTTCCTTTCAGCTGGTCACCATGGGTTTCAGTGATAATCTGGTGTGACCATCATCTCTTAGTCTTTGTTTATTTGGTAAAAACCTGGGAATGCGTACATACGTTCCTGTAGATGACCTTGACCACGTTTTCTGTAAACTCATGGATGAAGGCGCGTTTTAAGATTATGCAAGAGATCCAGGAACATTAGAAACAGCTCTGCAGCTGAGATGGAGAGGTCTGTATTTAACATGACAGGATTAACCTCTTTGGCATGCAAGGACACACTCTGGTAGCCAGGGAATAAGAACTGATTCAGCAGTTTGAGCTCCACCACACTTCATTTAAAATTACTTCCACTGGCAGTTTGTCATTTCCCTGAGTTGTCATGAACATAATGCACATTAGGATTTTCCCGGTGGCTTGGACTTAGAGCCTCTTTTATCTTGCAAGCTCCACAAAGCACACAGATGCTACCCATCTTCATACCAATCCCTCAAATGTCTCTACAGGAACACTGTTTCAAATCTATCTATGGAGAATCAGTTGAATAAACTGTAATCTGTAGCAATCCAACTCATTTTCTGATACTCCTACCTAGACAGAGGTAGGACAATACCTCTGCAAGTGTACCTATCTTGGAATGTTTCAAATGCTACTGTGCTCTTCCTTACAAAACAATCATCTTTACTGACAGACATACAGACACCTTACGATCAAGCTTTATTACAAAGATATCATGCAAAAAATATATCCAAACATTAAAGCCACAGCACACCTGATAGCTCTTGTTTTACAAAGGACAGCACAGCCAAGTAGACTTGACAGTCTGCTACAATTATTTGTCTTTGTAGACGATCTATCATGGATAGAGTGGATTTTCGTCCATCAACCTGTTTGGAATATACAAACACAGACAATAGAAAAACGTTAACAAAGATAATACAGAATACTGGTATAAACATGACAAATAAAAAATCCAAAATTAACTACAAGTGGTAGCATTGCTACTAAATTAACTCAGCATTTTGAAGTGCAAAGCTATGCTAAAACAGCTCATCAAGCAAGCTCCTATCTAATAAACAGGGAAACCTTACATGTATGCTAACAACAGTCTTTCTTAAGGTTCTACAAACACTCTATTATTAGCAAATATATATAGGAGACATGCAACTAAAACATGTTAGATGGAAGAGCACAGAAAGGGGCATATGAGAAGTGGCAGGGAAAACCATCCATCAAAAAGAGGGAGTTTGGTATGCCCAGTTCAATACCTTTTATCAAGTAAACTAAATACTGAAGAGAAATGGCTTCTCTTTCTGCTGTAGATCTGCTATGTCACACTAGGCAGGACACTTGATGTTTCTCTACTACTACTTCAGCTAGTTCTCAACCTGCAGGCCTTATTCTTCCTTCATTATTTACAATTTTAAAATCTAAAAATGGAAAGACAATCCCCTAGGATTATGCCCGGCACACAGCACTACGCAGCCTCAATCTCACGCTTTCTGAACATTACTAGAGCAAATAAGAACCAAAGTTAGCCTGAATTAGGCAGATTACAAGTTCCCTAAAATAATTTTATTAGGTCACTGAATTGAGGTGCTCAGAAAATAATTACTAACATCAACACAACCTCTTTCTTTAGAGGATGAATTACCAGACTGAGTGTTTTAAGGTATTTAGGAAATCAAAGGAAAATATTTGACTTATTTTCTAAATTCATTATTAATCTCAAGTGCTCTTCACATATCAAAAGCAATCTTTTAAATTGTAGAGGTTAGAAAGGAAGTTTCCAGAAATATTTGCTCAATACACAATTCCGTATTTTATAAATAACGTTCTTACATTCTTTTTAATTTTATTCTTGATTGTTTCTATAACCCCAGCTTCTTCACTTTCACAAAGTTTCTCTGTAGCCTTTAAGTCATCACATGCCAGCTGCATTTTCTCTTCTTCAAATGTCATCATGGCATTCTACCAAAACACAAACAGATTCTAATGATAAAAATCACAGGTATTTTTGTATCTACAAAAGCTACAGGAGAGAAAGTTTTCATAAAAATTTGACAATAGAACTTACTTTTTCCTTAAAACCTATTAATACACACAAGATCAGTACACATACTTCTATATAGAAACATCAAACTACAAACTTGAGAGTACTTCACCAAAATTTTAAGGCAAATTAGAACACAGTAAGTCTTATCCCCTATCTTAGCAAAGCTTCATAGGCAGACAAACTGAATGTACTATCACATTAGTGGAAGAAAAATCTATAAAAAATAATTTTCAATTATTTTTATGTAAGGCACAATTTACTCTGTGCAGATGCTGCTTTTTGTTTAACTCATCCACACTAATAACAGAGCTATTGCATTTTTCAAACAACAATCACAATTCCTACAGATGTAGGAAGGAAAAAAAAACCAAACGTATCGAACTGCAACTACTGCTGAACCAATTTAGAAAGAATTTCAGGACAAGTAACTTCTTTTCTTGATGCTTTATTAAACAAAAGCTCTGAATGACACGGGCACACAAAGTGCTGCTGCTATGTTTAGAACAGTAGCTAAGCAAGATATTTTGAAGATCCACTGATGCTGCACTGTGATGTTACACCGGTTCAGTGCATCAGTTGAGATAAGCAAGCCTGAGAGATTCTCTTCCCTCTTTTCTTTCTCCTCTCCAGTGATTTAAAAGCAAGCATAGGCCCCAGGAGTTTTCTTAACCAATATATTTTTCCCTATTGCATAGTCTGCAGACCCTAGAGAACTCAAATTCATTTAATTTACAAATTTGCTATTTCTGATGCATTATAATAAATTCTATCTTTAAAAAGAGTATTACCATAGATAATTTTTGGTACAATCTAAGATTAAGCAGCAAAATCAGAATATGGATAGTCTAAAAAACAAGATCCAAATAATTTCTAATACACCTGCTCAGTTTTTATATAAGATATTCTCATTTTAATAAATGAAAAAAGAAGAAAAGCATGTAACAGACCTAACTTGCTCATTTTGACTCTTGAGTCAGTCAATTCTCAGTTCTCATAGACTCACAAAGGGGGCAATGTGAATGGATTGATTTAACAACTTTCACCCAGCTGTATGAAGAAATTTTCAACAGTAAAAGATAACAGGAAAATGGCATTTCTTAGTATTATTTTAATAATACCTCTACTGTTCATTTAAGAGAGGGTTTTATTATGGCTCTTTTAATGGAACACATAAATATTTCATACATTTGAGAAGCTGTATCACAGAACCTTTACTTTCTATTTAAATCACATGAGTAAACAAGCTTTATATAACATAATGGCTTGTTTTCTAGCTACTCTAGCTACTTTTAATCTAAAACTTTGAAAAAAAATAATTAAACAAATTAGCGTATCCACTGTTATGAAGACACATGTGCACATACAAACATTAACCACAGGAGAATAGATGTATGGTCTCTACTCTTATCTACTCACCAAAAAACTGACAAAACTGGCTCCAAAGCTCATTAACGGGCTGTGGTTTCTGTAAAGAAAACAAAATGCAGTTACTGTATTTGCACCCATTTCCTGCCTGCAAATCAATATTGCATTTCTTGATCTTGCTTCTATATCTGTAAATAAATAGTAGAAAGCATGGCTATCAAAACATATTTAGCACAGGTTAAAACGAAAAACCAGCCAAACCCAAGAGCTTCAGAAAATTAAAAATCTATCACTACTCTTTATGATCCATCACTACAATGTTGACCTAGCAGACAAAAGTTAAATGGTTCTATTAAGAAATTCCCACTTCTTCCTGTTCCTACGAATTTATGTTAATCTACCCAGGTTTCAGAACAATGCATATGCCACATAACATAGGTTGCTGGAAACTGAAAGTTGTTACAAGGTTTGTGATTTTATGGCTGCTTTGTATCAAGACCAGTATACCTATCTTACTACTCTACCCTGAACAGTTTTAAGATGTTTCACCTATTCTGTTTGTAGGGAGAGTCCAGTAAGTTTAAATCAACTGCTAGATCAAAAAAAACCATAGGCAGCCAAAATCTTGGTAATATATGGGACAGGTTTCAAGCTTTGGGACTATTATACTCACACAGACCATGAGGTTTCAATAATGGCACACTGAAGACATTTTTAAAGAAAGTAATAAATTCAGGATGGCAGCATTATCACTGATCCACCCTGTTCAGCTGACAGATTACATGTCCCTGTAAAAATATTACTACTGGAATAAGAACAAAATACATACAGCACTCCAGAAGAAAGAAAAAAATATATATATATACAAACACTGACTTTCAGGTTTAAGAAGAGGCCATATTTATGCTATAGGTACCTACACTGCTATTCTACAGTACTTACACTGTTTCCAGCTTAATTTGGCAAGCATCACCTTAGAGTTTCAAAATAGGACACGCACTTGAAAAACATGCAGAAAATAGTATATTGTTTATTACAACACAATTTTCCAATAGTAAAACTGTATTACAATACAAGAGCTTTGTTTTTTTTTTTAAAAGGTAGTAATCTAATTCCCACTCTCACTTTTAGATTTAGCATAAGTATCTAAAAGCAAGGACACAAATAAGAAGAAAAAGGAAAAAATCAGGGAAGATAAAGCAAGTTAAAACAGAAAAAAAACTTCCCATTTTATTTACATGGTCAATTACATGAGTTTATTTACATACTCAATTTCGGGTGTAAATGTAAAGATTGACATAAGCTGTTGCCTTTTATCAGTATTTTTTTTAAAAAGAACAGGTTAGGTATTTTCCCCTTTGTTGGCAGCTGCCAGTAAAAGCCTCTGCTATTCAGTCCCTGGACTGTTCTCTACCAACAGCTGCATTACACAAAGCAGCAGCCATCAGCTACGGGGGTTATTCTTGCTACAGCTGGCACTTGCAGCAGTAACTCCTGCTGCAGAGGGCACAGGGCTCTCTCATAATCCACTTTTCAACCCACGAGGCATGCAGGACCCTCTCAGCAGCCAGTCTCATTGCCCTGCTCTACAGCACGTAACCTCTACCATACATTTCAAGGTCACAGCTACTGCATTATCAAAAGCTGCAGAACAGATCAGCACAAGCAATTCTTATATTTATGCCCTTATGTACAAAGTCACACTTACATCATACTTTCAAGAAAGCTGAAAATAAATCAAATGTTTCATTTTTGAGCCTTCTTAGATCTACCTACACAGAGAAAAAGCAGTTCTGGGGAGGCAAAGCAGGTAGGCATCTCCAGTTAATCTATCTTTCCTGCTGACTTCCATTCAGACTAGAGAATTGTCAGAGAAAGATTGCTTACCAGAGTGAATTAAAAGAAGTCAACCATAACAGTCTTTGAATATAACCAGAAAAATAGAAATGCACATAATAGTTACCTAGGTTTGCACTTTTCAGTAAGATTCTTGAATATTAAGTTTCCATCCACACTGAAAATTTTACTTCACTACCAGGAATGGATTCAAAGAAATTATTTTAATGGAATAACTAAAATTTGACCACCTGAAGAGAACAGCTATAAAAATATATACTTGGTAAACTGATTAAGTATTACACTCTTACTGCTTGTTTATGCATGTTTCAGAAGGGAAAAAACACCTCAAAATCTTGGTCATCTTGTGCAAAATTTCAGTAAGAGTGTAATACTTAATCACATCAATCAAATAAGCTTAGTGACATATGCGTTTAGCTCTCAGAGGAAAGTAGCATCCAGGCATTCCTTAGGGATCAGCAAGAAAGATACCAGTTTTATCAGCAAAACAAATAAAAATTGAATATTGTGGAATTTTATAGTATAAAGCGTTGCAGGTGAAAACATTTTAAGTTCCAGACTACTTTTAATCTTCTATGAATTTATAAAAAAGATCCTCTTGTAGCAGAAATAGTTACTGAAGCTTTAACTAACTAACTAAAGGACATACATCGGCTTTAGAGGCAAACTGATTCCCTGTCGATGGGAACAATATTTTCAAATACAGCAACCTGAATAACAGCCGTGTTTGGGACTCAAACCACCAAAAATGAATAAACAGGAACTTAGTTGAGAACCAAACATCACATATAAGCGGTTTCAGCAGCTCAATACATACACTAACTTGGCCATATTATTCAAATTTTTTTTTCAATATGGTTCTTTTCAGGACTATGAACCTATTCTTAAGTGTGCACCTGTACATGTGTGAAGGTATTAAGATTTAAATATACATTTTAAAAGCCTTTTGCATGTCTTTTTGGTAAATTTTAATACTATATTAAAAAGTAAGGCAGCTAGTTACAGTTAAGAGTGAACTGCTCTTTCAGATCACAAAAGATATTGAAGCACTTACAACGAGCGAGGAAAACTTGTCTAAGAATTTTAACATCTATTTGTCCAAGTAAGACTGAGTTTTCTCTCCAAATAAATATTCATCTTTCAAAACCACTTCCCCACTTGTACCCTGACACTCACAGCTCACCATTCCTCCACCATGATTAAAGCCAAGACAAAAAGGGAAGAATTGTATCATTCTACTCCCAGATGATCACTAGCTGTAATACAGGAGTTAAAATGTAGCAGATTAGTCCTCTTTTTAAGCTTCAGTCACTCAAGTCTATAAAAAGCATTGTCATTACAGCCCATATGGGCTGTAGCACATACGGACCCCAAAGCAAGAAAACATGACGCATAATATTATGCTATGTCTGGGAGATGCTTCTGGTGAGACCGTGGGGTTTGGCAATCAAAACATGAGAACTTTACTGCAGGAGCTCCTCACAGAGCTTGTGTCATCGCTGAACAAAATAAGGAACACTGCTACCACATTCCTGTGGAGTCACTGAGTAGAGACTACAGTTGCAGCTTTATGGAAGATCATTTGTTAAGGTCATTCCAGCATTTTAAAATCTGATTTATACAACCATCATGCTTAGTGCTCAGTCTTTGCAAATATTCTTCAAGAGATACAAAAAAAAGTTTGCAATAGCACAGTACTGTCCCAGTAAACACTAAGGCATGACAAATGATGACAATAAGATTCTGAGAAAAGCACAATTCCATGAAAATAACCCTCAGCTCAAACTCTTTATAAGTGACCTTCGGCATCAGACATCATTTTACATCTTTTGACAGATTCCAAAAAGTTGTTAAGATACAAAAAACTGAGGAGGCACTTGAGCAAATACTAACAACAAACCAGTGGGGTTATGGAACTGAACACAAATGAACATTGGGACACTGCTCTATGTTTTCCTCACTACTTTGAAGCAATACTCTCCATTAAGCAAAGAAAAATCTCAAGACTTAATTAGGTCAAAGATGACGAAAACTTCAGTCTCCAGACATATTTTCTAAAATACTGCTTGCTCCTCACCTATCAAACTAGGACTCAGTAGATATCCTTGTTATGTTATGCTATTAACACCATTTCTACAAGAAGGCACAGCAAAAGCTTGTACACACCACTAAAGCTGTATGTATTGAGGCATAAACATAAAAGTACTGAAGTAGACCTTTCTTCCAGGTACATAAACTGGTCTTGAGACATTGCTTCTCCCAGTAAACACCGACTAATTGATCTCATTTCACAGTATAGCTTTAAGATATTAATTAACTTTTAGAATAAAGGTGTTTGCTATGCCACATTTTCACACATGATGACACCACTGAGGAGTTTTAAGCCTTACTTTAATAAAGCTGTAATAATACTGCCCAATTTTACCATTAGAAAAAAAAAATCAGAACTGAAGCACCTTGAAAGAAAAATCAATTACTTCTCAGTATTTTCTTTATTCTTCAGCCATTTCCATGATAGTACATCAGCTTCTAAAGCTCCAGTAGCCTAGCTCATGTTAAATTTAAGCAATGCAATTAACCCATCAATATTTCCTCTCACTTTTCTAGGCTCTGCTTCTTTAACCACAGTCCACTAAGAATTCCAGTCATCATACCGATTCACGATACCCAAAATGAAACAGAACCAACTCTTTTCCTCTAAAGTGGGAAAGTAAAGCATAATGAAAAATTAAGAATTCATGTAAGTTCACAGATAAACATAAAGCTGCTACTGAATATTTTAAAACAAGCAAAAATATGTATACATGTATATATAAAGGAAGGCATTTACTGCAACTGCATACAAACCCTTTTACCATTATTCCATCACAGATTACCCTAAAAATTATTTGTGAGACTAGAAATGTAAGATGGATCTTTACACAAGTACCCATCTCATCTAATATTAGCGTATGAAATAGCTAAGGCAATATAAGTGTCACAAAAGCATGACAGTATTAAGACATACTGAAAAATGCAAATGTCACATACAGGTTTAGTTTATATTTCAGAATCAGCCCAAATTTGTTTCAATTGTTAAATGAGCTCTTAGTGTACACTTCTATTTTCACCAGAAATACACAAAAGAGAAACTCGGGAATATAAAAAGAATAATTCTGTGGCCTTGTCCCATGCAGTTTTTTTACCTGATTTGCTTTGTCCTTCCGCAAATTAACTGGGCATTGTTTTGCTCTAACTTCAAGCTGCTCAACTTAGATGCACAAGAATATCAAAACATTGGGAATTGTGAGAGACGTTTTAAATTTCATCTTTACTTTGAAAAGTAGTTACAAAGCTGAGAGACAAGCTAGTTATATCAACTGATTTACACTAACTGTCCAACTGCACACTCTTAATTCCCATGAACTCCGGACTTTTGCAGGATCTTTTTCCCCTGCAGGTTCAAGTAACCTGACTGAGATCACATTCTAGGACAAACTATAAACAGACATCATTTAACTTCTTAATATTTCTGAGCTCCTGAAGTATATCAAAACAAAAACATATAATATAGAGTAGAACAAAGAATACGTGTGCTGGGAAGTGTGAAATGTCTTCATAATATATATATATATTTCACAGAGTTAATTTCTTCAGTGTTTAAATAAGATCTGCTTACTATCACACCTCTTCTGCTACTGGCTCCAAATCTGACTTCTAGTTTCTGAGTTACAAACTCAGATTTTTGTTGAGCTTTGTCACCTTCCCTTGGACTTCTACCCACCAGATTTTCCTTCATGTGACAAATGGATCCCTCAACCTCCCTCTCCTCTTCTTACCATGTCTTTTGGCAACAGCACCTTCTCTGTCATGTACGCTGCAAAACCACGTGCCACACTGAACACGATCATCTCAATGTACCCGGGTCTTGAAAATTTAAACTGCAGAACACTTACATTTTTTCTAATCTATCCACATAACTGGAAAACTGATGGTGGTTTTATGTGCATTGCTACCACTATAACATGCTCTGCCTAGCCTTGAGCAATGAAGCCTTACCTCAATGGGTTCATGTTTATTACACATTTAGGTTATTGCTGCTAAAAAATTACTTGTACATTATTCTCTATGTATCCATTTAGCAATTGCTCATCTGCCTATCACTGCAATAAATAAAAGCACACAGGATTGCTACCAGGGCACTCATGACCCATTCTCACGCTGCCAATCAAGAGGAGCTCAGGATTCTCTCGCCTGACTTACGTCAGTTCCCACCCTGCTGTCCTTATCTTTAGAGAAGCTACCAAAATATCTACAGATCACTTAATTTTTATTCTTAAGGTTCCTTTCTGAGCCCCATAAACAAGAATTTCAACAGTAATTAGACTGCCCATAATCTACCTGCTGATCAGTGCTGGCTTAATGTCACCTTGTCTCAACTTGTAGGCGGGACAAAAGTATTTTGAGCCACAGAAACTATTTTAAATTGGTAATATTAGATTCAAACACTTGTCCAGTGGAACTTATGGTCCATTATTAAAGTTTGTATGTCATAACTAAAAATTTGAAGTTTTTAAAGTAAACATACTAAAGCTTTATTTCCTCACTTTGCCATTCGCTCCAACTTTCCATTCTTCTCTATGTTCTGCTTTAGCCGAGCAGGTTGTACAGCGGATCTTCTTACAACCAACCCACTCTTTACATGGGTTTGTGTTTGAAGGGACCTAAAAGATCATCTAGTTCCAACCCGCCTTGCTGTAGGCAGGGACACCTTCCACTACACCAGGTTACTCAAAGCTCCATCCAGCCTGGCCTTGAACACTTCCAGGGATGGGGCATCCTCAACTTCTCTGGGCAACCTGTTCCAGCACCTCACCACCCTAATATCTAATCTAAATCTCCTCTCTTTCAGTTTAAAACCATTACTACTCATCCTATCACTCCACTCCCTTATAAAAGGCCCTCTCCATCTTTCCTGTAGGCACCCTTTAAGTTCTAGAAGGTCACAATAAGGTCCCCCCAGGTCTCTTCTCCATGCTGAACAATCACAACTCTCTCAGCCTGTCCTCACAGGAGAGGTACTCCAGCCCTCTGATAATCTTTGTGGCCCTCCACTGGATTCATTCCAACATGTCCACCTCCTTCTTATGTTGGGGGTTCCAGACCTGGACACTGTAGTAGAGGTGGGGTCAGGTCACAGCAGAGTAGCAGGGCAGAATCCCCTCCCGCAACCTACTGGCCACGCATCTTTTCATGGAGCTCAGGATGCAGTTGGCTTTCTGGGCTGCCAGTGCATATTGCCAGCTCATGCTGAGCTTCTCATCAACCAATACCCCTAAGTCCTTCTTCTCAGGGCTGCTCTCAATCCATTTTCCAACCAACTTGTATTTGTGCTTGGAATCTCCCCAGTCAAGGTGTAGGACCTGGCCTTGTTGAACTTCTTCAGTTTGGCACAGGCCTGCCTTTCAAGCCTGTCCAGGTTCCTCTGGATAGCATCTCTTCCTGTCAGCGTGTCAACCACACCACATAGCTTGGTATCATCAGCAATCCCACTTCTCCATGTCACTGACAAATACATTAAGCAGCACCACACATTCTGTCTTAGAATCACATTTCCCTGTATCATCTTCATTTTCTTCCTTGGAGGTGACCTTATGATATATATTTTACTTCTACATCTTGTACCATTTGTCTTTTCCTTCAATGTAAGTTGAAAAGTTTATCAAGGATTCTCAGAAGAGTCATTGATGCAAAGAGTCAAACATTTCCCTCATAGTAGGCTGTCCTGGTTTGAGGTAAAACAGAACCAATTTTCTGGTTTACAGGTTTAATTTTTTAGCTGAGCCTCTTTTAACTAACAAGTCTGAAATTAACAGCACATCGTTCAGAAACTGTTCCATCTCACAGTGATAAGACTGATTATCCCAAGGAATGGTGTGCAGAGAGGCCCTTGCTTATTGTTAGAACAACCAAAGGCAGGTAATTTTGTTATTTGCCCCCTTGGAGGGTCAGAAGCGGAAAACCATAGAGGGGTCACACCTGTAGGGAGAAACGGACAGGACAGGTGACCCAAAACTGACCAACTGGGGTATTCCACCCCACCCGCATCATGCTCAGCATGAAAGCTGAGGGATCAAAGGGTCAATCTCTCATTCATCAAGGGTCAACATCTGAGGAGGACCCTGTCTGTCCGCCTGCCTCTGATCCCGATCCAAGCATTCCTGACTCCAGATCTGGAATCCAGCTCCTGTCGGTCACCAAGTCCAGCCTGAGACTTTTCCTGATGCTGCTGGTGACGTGATCATCATCCTGGGAGCTTCATACGGTTTTGTATACATTGTATCCATTTCACTATTCTCATCCTTTTGTTTTTGCTTTAATTTTAATACTAAGACTTCATTAAAGTAGTATAGTTCATTCTAAATTTGTAAATCTTCTTATCCTCTTCCTCTCCTTCTTTTTCAGGGGAGAAAGGGCCATCTGTCAGTCTGGTTTTGGTAATTTTGGCTGAAACCATGACAGAGACAGAAGACAGTTGGATTTCTTTTAAGATAATATCCCCGGTCTTATGATTTATGTTGTGATTCAACATTCAGCTAAAGAGCTCATACATTTATTTGACACTGTCTTCTCTCCCCTTAGCTAGAGGAAGTTTTTAAATTATTTTTGAATTGCAAATTATTTCAAGAAGTAAAGAATCAGCAAAAAAAAAAAAAAGGTCTTTTGACAGTTTCTTCTTTCCTTAAATGTTTAGGAATCCACAAAGCTAAAGGGGAAAAAAAGAACATTCCAATTCCAGCTTTCTTGCTAGCGTCAGGGTGGTTCACTAAAAGGACACTATCCCACAGGCTGACCGTGGGCTCCATCCCCAATGCCTATGTCCTTTCTTAACCTCCATGTCTCTTGCAGCTTTCACAGGTACTCAAAAGCATGAACTGATGAGAACTGGGATGGTGTCAGCACGGTTCAAGCTGAATAGAAAGACTGATACCTGACAGTTTCAAATATGAGATAGCACTGGGGACCTGACACAGCTGCAAGCAGTAAAGACAGTAGTGCTGTTTATTGCAGACTTATAAAAATAGTACACCCATTTGGTTCACATTCAGAGCACTCTCACTGCTAACAGGTGGAGGGATGGGGACTGCTTTAAAAAAAACAAACACACAAAAGCATATGCAGATATTGGTGCTACTTGCAGATGATTTTTTAAACCCTACTATCTACCCTCAAGCAGAATATAAAACAAAACCAGGCACAAACTGCACCTGAAAAATCATTTGCTGCTTTATAGTGATAATCAACTCAGTTCCAACTCCATATTGTACCTGACACACAACAGACACATTCAGTTGACAACTTTGGGTTCTAAATAGATATACATGAGCTCTAAACACCAAAAGACAAGGTACTATTCTCCCATTCCCAGCATAGGAACAATGGTTCTGTAGCCAATGACTTAAAAGTACCACCACTCTTCAAAGGCAAGACTTCACTGTTGCAATTATAGATATGAAATACCGCTGCCATTTCTACCATGGTTTCCTCAAGAACTGCATTATGACCAGCTTTCAGATTTTACTCATTTTGGATTCATCAGCCAGCTTTCTGGAAGATGCAAAAATGCAAACAGCCAAGAAGGAAATACACCCAGCTTGCTTTGGAATGACAGAATGACAGCTGTCATTAGGCTCACCAAGGCTGTCTCCTGACCTTTAAAGACATCAGCATTCATTTGAATTAATTTTTCACACGGTCCTTTGGGTGGCGAATGAGCTAACACCTACGATAATAAAAAGCAGAAGCAAAACCAGTGGTTTCTAAGAAAGAGTTTTAACTAGTTCAAATGATATGGCTAATGAAACTAAAGTTTTGCTGAGTTTCCAAACAGTCTTGTAGGTTCCTGAACAGTTTCCATGACAAAAAAAAAATTCCATTCCTGCATTTCCTGGTAGATAGTAAACTATCAATGGGCCGGCAATGTGCCATCGCTGCCAAGAGGGCCAACGGAATCCTGGGCTGCATAGGGAAGACCGTGGCCAGCAGTTTGAGGGAAGTCATTCTCTCCCTCTACTCTGCACTGGTGAGGCTACAACTGGAATACTGTGTCCAGTTCTGGGCTCTCCAGTTCAAGCGAGACAGGGAACTACTGGATAGAGTCCAGAGTAGGACAACAAAGATGATTATGGGATTGAAGCACCTCCCTTATGAGGAAAGGCTGAGAGAGCTGGGGCTCTTTAGCCTGGAGAAGAGAAGGCTGAGGGGAGACCTTATTAATGCTTGTAAGTATCTGAAGGGTGGGTCGAAGGAGGATGGAGCCAGACTCTTTTCAGTGTTTCCCAGTGACAGGTCAAGGGGCAATGGGTGCAAGCTGGAACATAGGAAGTTTCATCTAAACATACTTCCTTATGGTGAGCTCGGGCTCTGTCATGAGCACGGGAAACGGCTGCCCAGGGGGATCGTGGAGTCCCCTTCTCTGGAGATCTTCAAGACCTGCCTGGATGCAGTCTCAAGTAAGGTGCTCTAGGCAACTCTGCTTTAGCCAAAGGAGTTGGACTAGATGATCTCTAGAGGTCCCTTCCAACTCTTGACAATTCTGTGACTTCTAGGATTCATCTGATAACTGTCGAGCTGCTAAAACAGAGCTAAAGTACCTGCATAGGCAGGAGTCTAGAATTAACCCTTTCTGTAAGAAAGGTTGCTTAAAATACAGACAACACTCCCCTCAAGTTCAGAAGCTGCATTTCACCAGGGATCTTCAAGCTCTAATATGGCAAATTACAAACATCTATTCTCAATTATAGAGAGCTCCCAAAAGCTGCTCATTTGGCTTACCATTTAGGATAGGTTCTATTTCATAATTTCATGCATGCACCAACAAAAATATACTCATTTAAGGCTGTAGACAAAGAAGCATATAATAGCATTACTTGAGTCCCTGTAGGAAGAACGTACCCAAGATAAGTTTAGAACCAAAACTTCTTGGGAGAAAAACAGCGGACCTCACTCCACGTGTCTCCAAAATCCAAATTTATAGGAAGTTAAACATACTTTGCTGTATCTTCTCTCCTATGTCTAAAGTGCAGTTTCAACATGCAGCTAATCTGCAATAATTAAAGGTCTTCTAGTTCACAGCAAAAGGAACCACGCTATGAACTTTGGGATAAGTAGACAGGGCTGGAGATTTTCAGTCATTTGAAACTAAGACACCAACTAACGATTTATGAATCAAAAACCCACTCAATCTAATGAAGGAATTCCTTGCAGGTAGTGTTTAAAGGCCAAGATCAAAGAGTATACTGAACTTAAAGGTACTTCTTGATAAAAATCAAGCAAAGAAATGCTTGCACTTGGAAAAAAAGGTAGATAAGTATCTGCATTTAAGAAATCCTTAGTAATAAACCTAGATAACCAAGAGAACTATCTGAAAAAGATATCATTATTCACCCTTTCGAGGGAGGATTAAATTGTAATTTGCAAATATGAATCTCAAGGATTTTACTCCCTAGCATTATTATACAAGAAGCATCACACTCTTAGAATGCCTAGAATACTTCCAGGTTCTGACTACTACTACTGCGAGAAGGCAATGGCACACCACCACAAAAAGCCCAGAGGAAATCTCAGCAAGCGCTTCTTAACTGGCACCTTGCAAAAAAATGCACAACACAAAACCAAACAAGCAAACCCAACAGGTTCCTTAGATACCCTGAACGACTGATGACTCCAACAGACTCAAGAAATAAAGAACTCATAGGGTGCAACTTCACATGAATGTGAGCTGCATGTTATACACGTGAGGAATGCAGAATGTGACCTTCATTGTCACCTGAAACATTCCAGTTAGTTCAACACAACAGTACTGTGTATGTTACATGGCAGTATGTGCTAAGGACAGAATGACATCTTTAATATTAGACTGTGGCAGGTTCACAATGAAGTTATTATTCCATTATTACTAAGGGGAGTTTTCTGAATTTGCCTCACTCCCCACACTCTACTTCCAAGCACCCTTTTTCCAAATCAGATTTAAGTACATAAGTACACCATCACTACGAAGTGCTATTTTAAGTCACTCCAAATCTTTTTTTAATCAGACAGACAACAGCAGTACAGTGCATATTAATTATTTAGGATGTATGCGCAATTACAGCATCTCAGGCTTGCGTGGAACACGTTACTCCTCAGACAAAAAGGAAGGACAGGTATGAGCAATCTTTTTTCCAGACTAACTTACAGAGTTGTGTTAATGCCATTCCTACCAGCTGACTACTGAGCACACAAACCCAGACACGATGCATGCAGGGATTACAAACACAATCTTGCAGTCTGAAGACAATCACAGCAGCAGCATTCAATGACCTTTCCTCACTATCCTTTTTGTACGCTGAAACCCGCATCAAGACCACAGACGAGCACCACAGCGAAAGCCCCCAGCAAACGCTTTCGGCCGCACGCGTGTGTTTACTCACCCCCATTCGCGACACGCACCCCACGAAGGTACTAAGGGACCCGTCGACCCCCGCCCGGCCCTTCCCCACCCCTCCCACAGGGCCCAGCCCCGCGGAGACCCCGCGAGATCCGCACTCGGGGCCAGAAGGGCGATTCACGCGTGCCCCCTCCCCGGCAGAGCGCAGACTGAGGCGGCAACGGGGGCGCCTAACACCCACCCGCCCCCCTCCCCTGGTTCCAACCAGCTGGGCAGGGCCAGACTGCCCGCCTCAAGATCCCCCTACCCAAGGCGCCGGGCCCTACGACGCCGCCACCTCCGGGGAGGCTGCCTGAGGGTAGAGCGNGGTGCGCGATAGAGGCAGGTGCGCGGAGGCCGGGCGGGCGGAGGGGGGTAAGGCAGTCGGCGGAGGGGAGTGTGGTGGAAGGGTAGGCTACCTGTATTTCTTGAAGAGCTGGTCGGACTCGCGGAAGCCATTGTTCAGCAGCATGTTGATGCCGGCCAGCGCCAGNCGAGGCGGTTAGCGGCCGCGTATAACGGTCGCGGGGTGGCTTCTCTGGCGGTGGTGCTTGTGGAGAGAACGGCCTTGGGTTTCCTTCCCCGCTGGGGAGCTCTTAAGCCGCCCTTGTGTGTCCTCTGTCCCCTCCCGTTGGCATCAGGGACGGCACGGTGGGAGGGAGGCAGGTGCTGATGTCCGGCTTTGGAGGGAATCTGGACGGAGCTGGCTTGGTTTTTCCCCTCGGTGCGGGCTCGCTGCCCCCGTACGCCTCTCCTTGCGGGCGCGGCGCGGGTGGATGTTCCGCTGACTGCCGGGCGGCCTCTGCTCTCTGCAACCCCGAAGCTTCTCACAAAACCCGCTGGGGGTTTTCACGGGTGGGATGCGGGAGCTGGGGCCGCAGCCGGGCTGTGGGTGTGAAGTAATGAAGTCCCCCTCTGATAACGGAGCTTTCCTTTTTCAGGGAGGTGCGGGGTTTTTCGTCGGTTGGGTTTGCTTTTAATTGATTGTTGTCAGTGACTGAGGTCGCTAGTACGGAGACTGAAGGCCCTCGTTTGTACAGCCGTGACTGTACCTCCCCAGGGCAAGTCTGGGAAACTAGGGGTTTCAAGGAATTTACTCTTGACACCTCCATCCCTTAGCAGTAACGTGAACTTGCCTGTGAAGCTTACAGAAAAAAATACATATTTTGAAAGTTTGTCTCGGGTCCAGGCTAGTCTGGCGGGTGTCTCCAAGCACAGGATGGGTGAGAGAGTGCACTTGCATCAACGTGTCTGTTCCAACCCAAAATGGTCAAGCATCTGGATGCTGAAAATACACTCGCGTTGTTTCCACTCCCTTTTGCAGGAAGAGGTTTTCTTTTCTTTGCTGCACTTAAATTTAGGTGAAGACAAAGGCCACTACCTACAACCTGGTCTTGCTTCCTGTCAGCTGGGATGGCGCTACAGCTGCTCCTGTGAAAATTCAAGGGTGAAGCACCCACCTCCCCCATCCCCGCTAGCATACAAAAGAATGGGACCACGCTGTACTTATAGTAGCAACACCTCTTCCCTGTCAAGAAAAACATGCCTTCCTGTGAATTGGGTAGCAATGTTTCTGTATGTGTCTTAGGGGAATTGCTACCAGCGCCTTGGGAAATAGGCTGTACCAAAAACCTCTCAAGAAAGGCAAGGATTGCTTAATGCCAGGAGGCTTCAGAAATCTGCTAGGTGCATCTTGGGCCCTGTGGCTGATTTCTAGCCCCTCAGTCTTACTGTGAGTGAGCAGAGCCGTGTACTCAGAGGGGTGTTTTAAAGAGAACATGCCGTCTGTTACAATGCACATCTCCAAATCAGCATGATCTACGCAGCCTAGAAATCCTCCAGGGCTTGTAGGAAGTCAGCACAGCATGAATTGGGAATGACGTGTTCTCCCATGTATTTGCAGGTTATTTGTGAAATTTGGACTCCAGCAATTCAAGCAGCCTTGTTGAAAGGGAGTTGCAGGTTGCAGTTTTGCCACCTTTGTTCTCTGCAAAGGCAGACACTGCATTCCAGGTGACAAAATAATTACTTCTCTAAGATTGTCTCCCATGTAGGAAATTGTGGGTAGGAATTTGTGGTGGAGTGGTTTAGAATATCCTTTCCCTTAGTCATATGTAATCAATTGGATCAAAAAGCAATAAATCTTCTTATGGATTCCCTGGGGACTCATCATAGAGGAGGCTAACTCCTACCTCCAAGTACCATTTCTGAGGAACAGCAAAGAGTCAACTTCTCTGTGAAACACCTACACCATTTCTCCACAGCAAGATTCCTATTTCCTGGCTTCTGGAATTTAATAATAGTGTAGTAGGGCTAGGTGGAGAAGTAGCACCTTTGAACACCAGTAATGAAGCAGTGTGACATCTGCGGTTTGACTCCCAACAGCTGAGCAGCACAGGTTTATAGTGCCCGTGCTGGTGTGAACTGCACTGGAACCACATTTTTCTGCAGAACTGGATTTGAAATCAGCTGGGCTGTAATTCTCCCTTGCCTGCTGTGTAACGGCAGATAAGTTCTTGTGGTGGGTTACAGTTAGTTTGATTCATGCAGAGGATGTGGTACTGCTGATTCAGCTTGCTAAAAATGGCCACGGGAGCGAAGAAACCACAGCGAACAGAGCTACATGGATGACTTGTACTTACTAATCAAAGCTTTGATTAGCAGCCTACCAGCAGTCTAGCCCTCTTTCTTGTTTGTTTTGGGTTTGTTTTTTTTCAGTTCCTAGTAACATACTAGCATGATAGGCAGTCATCAGACTAATTTCAGTGGAGGGGCCAGTCAGTGGCCAGCTTTCCACTTGCCTCCAGTTCACTGCAGTGCAGTATTGAATGACCCATGCTACTGTGGCTTATGAAAAGAGATTGAGGCAACTGGTTCACAATTACTCAAGGACAATAAAGTTATTGATGGTGAGCAAGAATTGTACGTTTAATAAATTAACTGGCCTAAAATTTGCAAGACCCTTGCTCTGGTTTCCCAGAAATTGTTAGACAGGTAAAAGGCAGTGGCTACAATATTCCCATCCTGTAAGGGGCAGAGCTGTGGTGGTTTTACAGGACCTTTGCAGGGCACTGCTGATGTAGTTCAAGGTAGCCTGTAGCTCTAAATATTCAACTGCTCTGCGCTTTGACAAGCTGTCCAAGTTTCTGCCCTGGCTTTGTACTTCTGACAGGGAAAAGTCCCACAAATCATCGTCTTCATGTACTGGTCCCAGAGTCAAAAATAGGTGGTTTTCCTCTGTAAGTCTAATTGGAATTTTGCCCTACTACAAACTCCAGAGAATGGCAAAAGTAGAAGTAGCAGGGAATCAATTATTACAGAATAGTATATTTATTTATCTAAAGCATCAGAGAAAAAAAAACCAAACAGTTAAAAACAAGAAAATAGTCATACTTTCTTTAATATCATTTTCATATTCTGTAAATTAGGTCCCACTTGTCCCACGATCCTCCTCCACTGTGTCTGGATAAGGCAATCTAACCCCTTGCTTCTGTTTCAGAGTGCCCTAAATCTGATTTTCCTGGGTTTTTTTTTACCTGTCTTGTTCCAAAACTCTCCCTCTGTCCTGGAACACTTCAATAATCCTGGTACAATTTACAGTTTTTAAGATGGAGATGAAATTTCAGCAATGGATATAGAATATTTGATCATCAGCAATTAAGTTAGAGTCACTGCTCGTTCAAGTAGAGAGAAGTAAAATGCTTCAGAACAGCATTCACTTTTTTTTCTCTGTTGCAGAAAGTGTGACTGTGTGTATAGAAAGTGTTGAAAATGCTAGTTAAAGTCATAAAGACATCTCCCACACTTTTTCAGTCTCCGACACAAGCCTGCAGAATCCTCCTGTAATTCTGAATTCCTTTTGAGGACTTGCTATACTAGTTAAATGTCAGTCAGGTGTGGTCCCACTGTTGGTTATAAAGAGTGTGACAATCCAGGGCACAGCCATCTTTCCACACCAGCTGACACTCATGGGTGTCAGCGACTGCCCAGAATGGGTAGTGAATAAGGAAATGTATCTTCCCTGTTTTCATATATATTGTATTTGGTAAGAAAAATATTATTAAGTTCAGAAGTACCTTTTTAAGGAAATCTACTTTTTAAGTAGCTAAAGGCACTTGTTCTTTGGCTTTGTGCCTCACACTGTACCTCTGGGGTTTGCAGCAATGAAGGTGCCTGCCTATTGTGTCTTATCACTTAAATATTCATGAGTGGTGAGCTCTACAGCTGTTATCATCCTGCATTTTCCATCCGACACAGCAACTAAGCAATACTACAAAGCCAAGCTAATCTTCAGAGCTGGCTTTCCACATTTCCCTATTAATATGCATTGTAATTTTAAGGGCTAAACCCTGCCTAAGGACACACATGTGAAATGACTGTTGAAATCACTTGTCTGTTCTGTAATAGGCAAGGAGTAGGCATACATATCCTGGTAAAGCAAAACAGGCTCAATGAGCCTCTTCATATATACCTCATCCAAAGTATCCCAAGGATACCGACATTGAGTCTTTTGACCCTTCCCTTGGATTAAAGAGCATTAAAGTAATAACAGTTAGAAAAATAACTTCAGTTTGTTGCAGTGGACTTTACTCCAGAATCAACTAATCTTTCCTCTTGCAAGCTTTCTGTTTTCACTGCCTGTTTTTACAGAAAGCCTTTCATGTGTGGAGAGATACCAGCTGGAAGGTGACTGATCTTCAGTCTCCCTTTGGAAAGGCA
>VZTM01030207.1:23034-47914 GCA_013400555.1 Jacana jacana
GATCAGTTCTTCTACTGGGAGCCATTATTGGAGACTGGGTGGACAAGAATTCCAGACTCAAAGGTTAGATGCCTAAAGCAGGTTATTTACTTAAGGATGGATCAAATTAATGTGAAAAGATAAAGCTGTTAGAGCTAACTGAGTCAAATACAAGAATGAGGCTTGCTCAGTTTTTTTAAGAAGCAGTGTTTCAGTGGTAATGATTATACAAAGATAGTGTCAAAGACAGCAGGGAAACAGTTCTGTCACTGTATGTTCACTACTCAGGCTAAACCTGTATGATCTGTAGAAATGCAAAAGGTCAAAAGCATGTAATTTAAAGAACTTGATCTGTAGTCCTTAACAGTCTAATACTAACATACCTTTACAGTACTTCTTGTTTTCTGCCAGATACAAACATCTTCCACTTAAATGCAAGCATGTACTGCACTTGTGTTATACCTATTTTAAATATGTATCCTTTAGGCTGTTTTGTAAATAGCATGGCATCAAGTTCTTCATACACACTTTTACTTTCCAAGAGTTTACACAATAGCATCACTTCCATAGTATGCTGAAGATAAGTTTTAGAGACTCAAGTGAAATCTTGGTTTTACTCCTTTAAAAATAGTGTCAGCATTTAAACAGGTAGTTTTAGGTTTTGATTGAGAAGACTTATTTGGGCTGTCAATTAGGAGCTGTGAATTGCTAAGAGCTACAAAGTTACATGAGACATTGA
Organism: Jacana jacana; assembly: GCA_013400555.1. Classification (NCBI taxonomy): domain Eukaryota; kingdom Metazoa; phylum Chordata; class Aves; order Charadriiformes; family Jacanidae; genus Jacana; species Jacana jacana. Next base: position 23,753 of record VZTM01030207.1, read on the forward strand.
TTTATTTCTCTTAAGACAATGGAAGATTCAAAATGTAATATGAAGTATAGTTTTACCAGTTATATTTTGGGGGGAGAATAGAAAAATAAAAATACTTAATTAAGGAACATGCACAGATTATTTATAACCTCCTTAAGCTCATTCTTATGTTCATAACTGTTGCTTTCTGTTTTGATTTAAAACAGTGGCCCAGACATCTTTGATTGTACAGAATGCATCTGTCATCCTGTGTGGTATTATCCTGATGATTGTCTTCTTGTTTAAGACACAGCTTTTGACCTTATACCATGGATGGCTTCTTGTGAGTGCTTGAACTTGTTAATAAGGAATTAACTTACAAAGAAACTTTGGGGAGCATGAGAGGCAGATAATTTTTTTTTTTCTCTCTAGTCTGTTTAGTCATTCCTGTGAGCTAAAACGGGTGAAGGAAACTTTGAGCTAGTTGGGTAAACAAAGGTATTTGTCTTCTGTCAGGAATTGTAAAGTAGACTTGGTCTTGTTTTGTCTAAAGAATAACACTAAAATCCAAGGATTAAAATGTAAAAGTCTTTTCTGGTTGTATGTGGTAGGAGTGGAGCTCTGCTTTCATCAGTTTTCTCACCTTGTAACTTTCCCCTCATTTTTCTAGACGGTGTGTTATATCCTGGTTATCACTATAGCAAATATTGCCAATTTGGCCAGCACTGCCACAGCGATCACAATTCAGAGGGACTGGATTGTTGTGGTTGCAGGGGAAGACAGAAGCAAACTGGCAGGTGAAATATGTTGATTTTTTAATGCCTTAAATGTCTTGCTTTCCAGGCTTGATTTTTAGACTAGAGTTTTACAGAGGTCAGTACATCTTTGAGTTCCACATTATGAGAAGACAGCAGGTAAAAAGGGCAGCCTTTATTTTCCTCTTCCCTCTTCTGGGCTAAAGTTACTGAGATTTGAAATCACTGATATGACTACAAATCAGTTGTTTTTTTTTTTATAACTTATCCCTAAACCTGTTTTCTCCTCATTATAATCCTACTGCAGCTTTGTCAGGAAAGCTTTTCTCTTGCTGAACAAATAAACATACGCCACACTCCTAAATAACCAGTGTTTAATAGACAAGCTATTTAACTTCTAGGGACTTAAAGCCAAGTGTTGCAATACTTTATTTTTAGGTCCCTGGAATGAAATGGGAAACAGTTGCATAACTGGACTCCTCATGTAGGGATCAAAGAGATACATGAGAATGAAGTCCAGAACAGTGAAGTAGGTGGATGAGGAAGCTGTCAGTAGGAAATGCTGTGCATGCAGATATACTTAAAATCTTGCACTTCTCTAGTGTTGTTAACAGCTCTGAGTTGGATGTCTACTTCTTCAGTTGGAACTGAAAGATCTGTATTCCTTGACTTTGGAATCCTTTAATGTTATACTACAATTTTCTTTTTCACCTAGTGAACATGTTTCCTTTTCCCCCTTCCACAGTGGCATGGCATTATTAGGGAAGAGAATGAGTTCTCGGTCAGATCTACTGCAACCTGGTGGTCCTGACACTACTTTGATGTGAGAGATTGCTTAGGATCCTCCCCAAGGATGCACTGAACCCGATTCCCCTTTGCTGGGGATATTCCTAGCTGCAAGGCCACTCACACCGAGGGGTGATTTGATCTTTGCCTTCGCTGCTGCTCCGACTGTAACAGTGGGAAGAAGTGAACATTTTTTGTGATGAGCAGGCAATATGGATACCCTGTAAGGGGATTTAAGCTTTCCCAGACAGAGGAACTGATACTGAAGCAAGACTTGGGGCAGTTTAACATTGCCAAGACATTTATAGCTCACTCAATTTTTAAGTCTTGTGGAATTTAGATACCTCCAGCATTTCAGCCTCTGGACTCCCAATTTTGTGTTAATCTGCATAATTGACCATAGAGTTCAGTTTACATGCCAGAGTCCTTTTAGGGATTTAAGCTCTCCGTTGCAGATTTATTCTGATGTTATCTCCAATAAAAGTCTTGTTTTCCCATCATCTAGGAGAGGCTAGTTCTTAGATATGTAAAAAGCATCTTGCTTTCATTCTCCAGTGTACAAATTTTCCACCATAGTCTTTTATTTTGACCTTGCAGTATCTTTCTAGGTCATGCCTTTTGTAGAGCAGCAGTACAGGTTAACTAAATTTGTACATGAATCACAAGTAGAAAGATATTATCCATCCATAAAAACATTAAAGTTTTAATGGTTGTCATTAACCTTTCTTGTGTCAGATCTTCTGCAGTAAATCTCCCCAGTCCCTGTACTATTTAATACACATGAGATAAAGAACAGACCACACCTGCAGAGAACTGGTTTGTGGGAGGCAGTCCTGCCTCTGTACTGCTTCATGAGCTCATTCAGAATTGTATGACTACTTATATTTTGTACTGAAAATCATTACTCTAAATTCTCATGCCATTTAATTTGAAAACCAAAAAAACCACCGAACTAAGGACTTTAGTTCAACAGACCTAATGGATCTTTCAGGTTTGAATACGGTTGTTGTATGTTAAATCATAGTGTGACTTGGAGGCTGTTGAAATTCCTTAACTTAAAAAATGAAATGCCAGCTCTGACTTTGCAGCAGATACTGTTGTACATCTCTGCACTGTTACCGTTCCTCAAAGAGGAGCCTTAGTTAAGTTAGTGGAATAGAGGGGGGGATATGTCTTTGGCTCCCCTCTTTCATTGTCCTTAATTGATTTTTCCATTCACTCTTACTTTGTGCCTTTCCTGAGTGGAATCGCTAGCCTTTCTCAACTCAAAAACAAAGCTCAGTTCTTGAATTTTCTAAAGCCAAATACTTTGCAAGTATTTAACTTATTTTAGTTAACCATCAGGCAAATAGCATTGAGCTGACTTTAAATTCTAAATAGAATAATGTAAATGTTTCTCTGAATGGCAAAGAATAATCCTCTACAGATTCAGAAAAGCAGCTTAACACTGGTATACAGTTTCACTTGCTCTTCAAAAGCTCTAATTTCATAGTAGGACTCTAAAATGGGTTTGAGATGGCTTCAGGCTGCTTGGAAGTACCTGATGTGCAAAAAACATTGAGGACCTAGCAACTTTTAGGGGTGGAACAATGACACTGTTTATTGGAAACTTAGAGGGGCCCAGAGGATGTAAGGATACTGTAGTGGATAAGATTGGGCAGGGTGAGACTTCCAGCAAGTAGAAGAAGCATTTGCGCTAAAGCTGCTTGTTTTGGCTGTAAACATCAAAGTGGGGAACATAAAAGACTGAGGACTTTGCCCAGTAAGTCCTGAGAATGCCGACAACTGCCATCAGCCAGTGTGACTCAATAAGGAAATTTAAAACCATTTCAAAGGTCTGCTGCTATCACGATGGGTACTGTGGTCACCAGTTACTAGAAGTAGATGGATGAGATTAAGAAGTGGTCCAGTACTGGGAGATAGTAGTTGCTAAAACTATTACACAGGAAATTCTTTGTATTATTATATAGGAAAGAATTTCACCATATGATATTCCTATGGATGTCTGGAGTTGTGCATGCTAGGTTTGAATGTTACAGAGATACTTAGGAGTCCATAACATCACTATGATGTAAGGGTTATCTGAGTTAATGACCAGGTTTTACGTGCAGGATTACACTTCTGCTGTAAACCCAGCTCTCTAAACCTGGAGAACCTTGTGCAGGCAAAGTTTGCTGAGTAAGGATTTGGCTTTCAAACACCTTGGTTGGTCACAGTGAATTTCAATGCTGGAATACTCTAAAGGTGCTTCTGGTTAGCAGTTTCATGATGATGGAACCACTTACAATGGAGCAAGACTTCATAGATTGATGTGTATACATGCACAATCCTCAATTGTGTTACTGAGTATTTCACTGTAAGTGTTCAGCAATTACTTCATATCATCAAATCATTTCTGACAGATATGAATGCCACAATAAGAAGAATTGATCAGCTGACCAATATCTTGGCCCCAATGGCAGTTGGTCAGATAATGACATATGGCTCCCCGATGATTGGCTGTGGATTCATTTCGGGCTGGAACCTGATGTCGATGTGTGTGGAGTATCTGCTGCTTTGGAAGGTTTATCAGAAAACCCCTACTCTGGCTCTCAAATCTGCAAAAGTTGAAGAATCGGAACTGAAACAGTTGAATGTAAAGACAGGTATTGAAAGCACAAAAGTAATTGTTCAAATTTGCAGTGTATTCACTATAACTTTCAAACTGAAATGTGAATTTTGCCTTCTACACACACTGCTTTGAGGCTTTCTTCTCAAATATAAATGTTTCAGAGTTTGCTTATAGATACGAGAGACTCTTAGATAACAGTATTTTATGCAGCAATTTGAGGAATCCCATAAAATGCTGCCAGAGAATGAATGATCTCCTCTTAATTCTTTAGCATAAGTCTACCTTGTTATTTAGGGCTGATCAAGAGGAATGCTTATACCCATCTATACAAATTTTTTTGCTCCATAGTGTCTGCAAGCGAACAGCCTGTGTAGGACTCTTCCTTGCCAACTCATCTCTACTCATGCATGGTACAGCGCCAGTTCTGCTTACCAAAAGTGGCCCACTGAGCGCTCGCATTCCACGGCGCGGCTCCAACGCCAGTGAGCCGGCCCCCTTACCCATTGAAAGTTTGAGAATAGGTTGAGATCGTTTCAAGCCCACAGGCTTTCAGGAAGCTGTAGAATAGGTAGTAATGCTCCGATGAGTTCCACACACTGCAGGAGATGATGGTGGGGGGAAAAAATACCTACTTCGATCTTCTGCTCTGCTTCCTTGGCCAAGCTGAACAACTGGGATATGCAGTGTAGATGGCTATGACTATAACCAACCTTAAAACTGATACTTGGATTACTTTAGTCTTAATAACAGAAATTAAAATTGTTTGAGAAGCAGACTTGTTCAAGTCACTGGAGTACAGAAGCAAAGTGTGCTTCCATTTTCCAGTGAGTGCTGCTGAAAGCTCAAGCTATGGGCTCCCAGGTACAGCATATTGTGGGTTGTTTTATTTTGTAGGCTTTTTTTCTTTTTAAAGAAATTATAAAGAATTCCTGTTTTTCTTCCTCTAAAAGTGAGCTGGCAATCTGTAGTTTGCTCAGCAGAAAGTGAGATGAGGGCTGGTATTAAAAATGTTCAAGAGCCATACCTTCTTCACAGCCAGCAGATACATTGAGGTAATAACTGGTCCAGTAAGCTATTGGCCTTGGCTAATGGCAGCCTAGAACTGGGGAGCAAGGTGAAAAGCGTAGAGTGCCCTACAGGGTTGGAACTGGCTCTTGAGTGCTTCTGAAGAATGAAGCATTTAGTAAATGGTAGTATGTAGGAAACATCTCTTCATTTTTGCTGTTGTAGTATTCTGATTTCAGTAGAAGACTTGCATTTTTAAAAGTTGTGGAAATACTTCATTTTTCTTGCTGTATTTGGATTTTTTCAAACTTGAGAATGTAATAATGCTGCTCAGGCATCCAAACACTTGTATAGTTTGTATCCACTGTACTAATCTAAGTACTGCTGTGGGTTCTTTGGCTTTTGTGACCAGTGGAAGTGCCTGCCTCCTGTACTGAGGTGAAGATGGAGTTGTGGAAAAGCATATTATGAGATTCCTTTGAAGCAAGTTTTGAATGCTTTTTGGCTTTGGTAGGCTTCAGCATGGATCTTTGCTTTGGCTCTTCTACCATGACACAAGATATTCGCAAATGTTTAAGTGTTCCCTGCTTTCTGTGATTAGTGCATTTGAACATACAAGGCTTTGAAAATGCCAACTAACATTGGCATTCATTAAACTAATTTATTTATGGAAAGGGAGGATTTGGTCACAAATCCAATGAAAAGTGGGGTATGCTTTCTCTTACCACAGTTTAGTTAAGCAAGCAGAAGTTTAAATAAACTTTACTTGATCTTATTATACAGGTGGGATTTAAGGATGTTCTAAAATCTTTAATTAGAGGAAGGTCGATTGCAGAATCTAGTTGATGCATTTGGCAGCAGTGACCTTACTGTTTGCAAACAGTCGTCTTGCAGTTTACACCGCCCTTTCCAGGCAGGAGCATATCTAACAGTTACATTTCTGTTCACAGAGAGTGACGTGAAACCTGCTGAAGGAGTGCAGTTAATTGTTGAGAAAGATGTTACTGGCTTTGAGCCCCAACAGGAGAAGGAAGTCAGCTGCACTGCCCGGATTGCCGAACCTTTCATCACATTTCGTGATGGATGGGTTGCGTACTACAACCAGCCAGTGTTTCTTGCAGGCATGGGTCTTGCATTTCTGTATATGACTGTTCTGGGCTTTGATTGTATCACTACGGGCTATGCGTACACTCAGGGTTTGAGTGGCTCTGTGCTCAGCCTCCTGATGGGTGCCTCGGCCATCACTGGAATCATGGGAACAGTAGCTTTCACTTGGCTTCGTCGCAAATGTGGCCTGATTCGCACGGGCCTTATTTCTGGAGTTGCTCAATTTGCTTGTCTGGTCTTATGTGCCATCTCTGTATTCATGCCTGGAAGTCCTCTGGATTTGACTGTTTCCCCGTTTGCTGACATCAGTGCCAGGCTGTTTGAAAATGACCCATTACCTACCATAGCATCTCCAGAAGATAAGCCCGCAATGGTTTTTGCAACTGGGATGCCCAGCTTGTTAAATGGGTCTACTCCTACTAACAGTGACCCAGAGATGAGTCCTGAGCCTGTGCCTTTGATCTCTGTTAGTCTCCTGTTTGCAGGAGTCATTGCTGCTAGAGTTGGTAAGTATTATCTTGCTATTAAAACTGATCTGTTGGCTGCATTTGAATTCTAAAAGTTACAGTGCCTGTCAACTAAATACAAATTTAAGTTTAGAAATGTAGCCTACAGTTGAAGTTATGTTGCGTTTCTAAGGCTAATTCATTGCACTTCACATAAAAATGAAGTGATCTTGCAATAGTATGCTAGTGCAGGGACTGTGGCGGTAATTTCTTGTGTATCACATCATGAATAGGAGAAAAGGTAACACATCTGGAGTGAATGCAACTTGCTTTTTGGAATGCTTATCTCTTCCCTCACAACCAAGTAAAATAACTTGTTAACAAGAAAAAGAACTAAATACATCTACTGTGAAAACCTTCAGACTTAGCAGTTTAGTACATTAATATTTTCATTAATAAACTGTCTAATGTTTAAACTTGTGACCAGCAAAGGGGTTTAGAACAAGCTTTGATTTGGATGACAGCTCAATTTTTTGAGGAGTTGCGAGTTGTTAGTGTAGTGTTAGTACCTCTCAACAGATGAGACTGTCAAATATATAAATGTAACAAACAGTAATTTGTATCTGTAGAATATTTATACTCTTAATTTCTGCTGCTTCTGCTGATTTTTTTTTTAAATAAAATACTTGATTCACATGTGCTAAGTGTGTTTGTAGGACAAACTTTTTAAGACTGAAGTCTTAATAGACTAAAACAGTATAGAAGCTAGTTTTAGCCAAGACTGTTGTAAACTAAGTGTTCTGCAGTTTAAAGCATGGTTATATTATAGATATTATATTTATATTACATTTTATACCTATTTATTTTTCTTGCAAACATCTTACAACTTAGCAATTGTAGCTAGTGTGATTACACTATAAATAGCTGTAAAACAACTATTTAAGGAACAAATGAGCAAAATCTTGACTTGATAGATACATTAACTTGCTTTCCACATCTTGCTTCAATGTGTCAAACTGTATTGTTTCAGGAAATATTAGTAAAAGGTAAATTGTTCTTGACTGAAATCAGCTCTACTCTGACAAGAGGCTAGCCTGTTGCACACATTTTTAGCAAATGTGTTAGGAGGTATGAACTTAATTGTGGAAGCAATTAAAGCTTACCGTGAGAAGGCCAGTTGTATGGGTAACTGTTCTGTTTTTTTTTTTCTTTCTGTAGGCCTTTGGTCCTTTGATTTGACTGTCACACAGTTGCTACAAGAAAACGTGGTAGAGTCTGAAAGAGGCATCATAAATGGTGTCCAAAACTCCATGAATTATCTTCTTGATTTACTGCACTTCATCATGGTCATCTTGGCCCCAAACCCTGAAGCTTTTGGCTTATTGGTGCTTATTTCTGTGTCTTTTGTTGCGATGGGCCACATAATGTACTTCAGATTTGCCCAAAAAGCCTTGGGAAAACAACTTTTTGTTTGTTGCACTCCTGATCCCAAAACAGTCTCTGACAGTTCACCACCTGGTAATACATCTACTGTCTGAAAGGATACACTTAACTAGCTACACAAATACCATGGTTAAACACATATACCGCCTTTTGTGACCCTGTCTAAGGTGTTTCTCTAGAGTTGAAAGAATAACTGTTTGAGGAACCTGTCTTGAGAGCTTAATTTCATCTTAACAGTGACCCTGTAAACGTAAAAATGTTTCACGTTTGGCAGCATGAATCTTTTCAGCAGGTGTTTCAAAGGATCCCCACAAGTTATACATCTAGTACTTGATGACAAAAATGTTGCATTTCTGTTGCTGACCCCATGGTGTGATGCTGTTCAGTGGTTATACATACTCATTATTTTTCATGAGTTCTGAACAATTCTTGTTCAGAGCATAGAGCAAAACAAGAGGGCTCTTTTTTTTTTAGTTACTTCAGAACAACTTGATATTCAGTATTTGGGTTTTGAGGTTTTTTTCTTACTATGAACAGTTCTGTGCCCCTATTTTCTCAAATTGATATGAACATTGATTCCTGAAGTAGACTCTTAAGTTCCAATGCTTTCCCCAAATACCTTCTTAGTATTCTGTCTGTTTTGGTTTAACTTTACAGAAACACCTTTGTGGGCTTTTTTTGCATGTTCCTTTACGAATTAGGTGAGTGTTAGGTACAATATATTGTATTACACCTTTGTTGCACTTGATAGTAAGTAAACCATAGTGTCATTTAGCAGAAGCTATTGATGTAACATTATAAAGCATGGCTTTTTTAATTACAAGTGACAGGACTGCTCAGGTTTTATGTAGCAGAAAGTGCTAAGGTCAGGAGTACTGGTACAGAAAGATGATGTTTAAGGCTAACTTAGTTTTTGTGTCAGAGTACAAGCAGCTTTAGTTTATTTTTGAATTTCTTTAGAATTTATTCTTATTTCTTTAGAAACTGATAAAGCCTGATTTATTGGAACATTATTATTATTATTATATCAGTATTCCAGGCAAAGGAAGTCCAAAAGTGGATTGCTTGCATTTATGTTTTTACATGTATGTGAATTCTGACTTAATTTGTTCTAAAGTAGTGCTGAAACAATGAGATGTTGGACTGTGTGGCCCTGTTAAGCAACTTCAGAGCAATGGAGACTGATAGATCTCTTTGATTTGCAAGAAGTTCTTGCTGGTTCTGTTGGTCTCTTTAACCCTGTATGTGTACTAACAGTACTTTGGTAGTCACTAACCGTATGCGCACTTTTCTGGAAACTACGCACTTGGCTTTCTCAGAGTTTAACCCGGTGGTGTTCTGTGTTTTCCTAAGGCATGAGGGTGTGACATCTAAATCTTTGTAAAATGTTCATTTGCAAAATTAGTATGCAAAAACATACGTCAACTTGTGAAAAGTAACCTCTCTAACTTTTAAGTTTTTTTTTTTTTTTTAATATTTTGGGTACTGTCCTTCCACAGTCATTTGTGTTGCCAGACTTCAGCCCGGGAGTGTAAGTGTGTGGACTCCATTAACATTGAACATATATTACACCAGGGCTGAATCTAGGCCATTCATATAAAAATTTGTCATGATTACTCTATACATCAAACTAAATAGAATGTAAAAAAAAAAACAAAACAAAACCAAACCAAAACCACTCATGTTTCACTGGCTTTGGTCTCAGAATATTTTGTAAGAGGAGGAAAAGTCAATAAGTGGGAATCCTCTGTACTTGTACCCTTTGGTATTCAATAGCTGGATGTAACAATTTCTCTCCTCTAATGGACCAAAACTAATCATTACACCGATGTTACTGGAAGTTTCTCAGGGATGTTTTCACTAGCTTTGTAAGCGTTTATACTTTGACCAAGCTTTTTGGTTCTGTTTTGATACAATGAAGTAAAATGTTAGAGTAGCTTTTAAATTTGTGACTCAATCCGGAGTATAACTTCTTAAGCAAAAGGGAATTTTGCCATCAGCATGACTTAAGTCAAAGACAAAAAACCAAGCTTATCTAGATTTGTAGACTAAATATACCCAAAGGATATGTGATAAGTACAACAGTAAATAAAATACCTCTGTTTTGCCAAATATGCTTTCTTGTGTATCTAATCGAAATGGGGACCAGACTTTTAGTATTGCTGACTATAAATAAAGGTAGCCCAAATGTCAGTGAACGTCTTTATTTCACTTTGAACATCTAAATGCCACTGTAGATATTGGACTCACTGGCCATCAGGGAAACAAAGCTGAAAATGCAGCTTCTTGTGGGCTGTCTGTAGTCTATAGAACCCAGTATGCCTAAAGCTGAATGCTGTAGCACTAAGCACCAGAAATCACAGAAGATGTATTCCTCAAGTCTAGAGAGCCCCAAAAATGTGACAAATAGAGCTAGGAGCATACTATGTTCCCATCCATTCCTACTTCCTACACACCCCTGCCCCCAAGAGCAATGTACTCTTATTTAGGTTGAGTGGTGATTTGTTTCATAAATGGTTCTGCTAGCTAGTGCAGTCTGGATCTCAAGCCACAAAAGTGGTGTTGGGAGGGGACTGGAAGTTTGTATTTTCTACATGTAATGTTGTTAGTATTCATACGTGTGGATACACAGCCAGAAAGCAGGACAATCTGAAAAGAGAAAGAAAATGATGGATGCTAGCTTTAAGAAGAACAAAGAGGTCTAAATTGGATGTCAAAAAAAATGTATGCTGCTTAAGCACAACTTATTTGTATGTAAGTCTTCAGATGTGTGCAGACACTTGTACTGATTAGTGCTTTGAAGCAATTTGGAGCCTGAGGTCTTACTTAGCAGTACTTCAATTAAGCATTTTTGGCCTTGTATTTATTTATTTTTTTAAAATGTGTCCAATTTGGATGAAAACTGCCCTTAAAATGTACGTGCAAAAAATCAATCTTACCAGAAGAGCATATTTTATTATACAACCTTATGCTGGACATAGTATTGATTTATGTATTACTATTGTTAAAGCTAATGAATAAATTTGCATAAAAATGTGTTTGTCCTGTATGATTCCTCTTGGTATGCTATATTTAGCATGGATCTGGTAGGTGGAAGTTTCCACAGTGATGGGATGGAAATCATTGTGAAGCACAAACAGGTAGCATTGAGGAGGAAGTAAATGACAAGTGTAGTAAAAACAATGACCCTGTAGTTCCGTATTCAGTGAACTGATATTTTTAAGTGGTCACTTAAGGCACAACAGCTGAAGGGGACCACAGTTCTGGTCCTACCACAAATTAAAAAAACCCACTTACCACACATCACCAGGACTGGCACTGGTGATACAGCAGTTTTGTGTATTGGCTTGCTGAGGAGCAGGAAGCAAATGGTTGTGCCTTCCCGGACATCTCTTTACCATATTCAGTTTGAGATCATGGCCTTCAGCAGCAGCAGCCAGGGGAGAATGCTAGGTACAAGAATGGTCACAAATAAATGCCGTACTTCCAATATTTTGGTTTCAGTCTCAAGAGGTACTTCAGTTGAGCATTTTATGCAGGCCTGCTTCTTGATACATGTACTTAAGGTATGATTGCACCATGAGTTGATCTTTGGAAGGATGCTGTGCTCATGCAGTAGGGTTTCTGTGAACTGATTCCTCTTTGAACTATGGATTTTCCTACAACAATACCTTTATGGATTAATCCCAGTTATTACCATGTTATTCCCCTATGGGAATTCAGGTTATTAGTAATAATTAGGTATTCTCATGTAGGAATTAGAATGTGGTGGGTTAAAACTGCAGGCTTTGCATGTATCAGTTGGTAGTATTAGGGTAAGTGACGTGCTTCTTCAATACAAACTGCTGAAATGTCAATGTCACTGTCAGTTACTAGGAGTGTTTACCTCCTTGACTGCCACTTAGAAACTAAAAAAAGTGTTAGAATACTGACTTGAAAATGTAGTTACACTGATCCACCCCATAAGCACAAACAAAAAGTTTGTGAATGGTACTGTGGAGTATACTTAATGGGCAAAGAACACTTTTGTGACTGAAGAAAGCCCTTTGCAATTTACCATTTGATGGTTTCACTATTTTCCTTTACTTAGATGTTCATGTTCTGGAAATTCTAAGATCCTGTGGAATTCGGTGCTCAGGAGCCAAAGGCAGAGTGACTGAAGATACCTACCGCTGTGTTTATTTACTTATTAGGTAGCTGAGATACCAACTCTCCCTGTGGAAGTCAATGTGTTTTGCTCTGGAATGTATACTTGCCTTTATTTTAAAAAGGGTTTTATTAAACTGAGCACTGATGATACAGGGATTGAAAATTGAATCCTACTAAAGGAAGAAGGATATAGTGAACTTGGTCCCTTCAGTTCATAAACTATGTTCTGTTTCTTTAATGAGAAGATGGTCTCAGAAATTCTGGAAGAGCAAGTAGGTTCTGATATCTAATAGTTTTAAAATAGTACAGTTACTGATGTCTTATGGTGTACATGTCCCAGGTCTGCAGAGCCAGCTCATTTCCTTCATTATTTGGCTGAGTGATCCTTCAGTGATCACTGTTGAACATCACATTTTTTTCATAGAATCACCAAGGTTGGAAGGGACCTTTAAGATCATCTAGTCCAACCACCAACCAACCTCTGACAAAAAACCATCAACTTTCAACCACTTCCCTGGGGAGCGCATTCCAATGCTTGATAACCCTTTCAGTGTAAAAACTTTTCCTAATATGCAACCTGAACCTCCCCTGGTGCAACTTGAGGCCATTTCCTCTTGTCCTTAAGTCTCAGTCCTATTGCCTGTGACTTAGGAGAAGAGACCAACCCTTACCTCTCTACAGCCTCCTTTCAGGTAGTTGTAGAGAGCAATAAGGTCTCCCTTCAGCCTCCTTTTCTCTAGGCTGAACCACCCTAGCTCTCTCAGCCTCTCCTCATAAGGTTTACACTCCGGATTCCTCACCAGCTTTGTTGCCCTTCTCTGAAGCCTCTCCAGCACCTCAATGTCTTTTTTGTGGTAAGGGGCCCAAAACTGGACACAGTACTCAAGGTGGGGCCTCACCAATGCTGAGTACAGGGGGATGATCACCTCTCGAGTACTACACACCACACTTCCTGATACAGGCCTAGAGGCTGTTGGCCGCCTTGACTACCTGGGCACACTGCTGGCTCATGTTCAGCTAACAGTCAATCAACACCCCCAGGTCCTTCTCTGCCAGGCAGCTCTCTGGTCACTCTTCCCCAAGGCTGTAGTGCTGCATGGGATTGTTGTGACCCAAGTGCAGAATCTGGCACTTGGCCTTATTGAACCACATCCCATTGGCCTCAGCCCATCAATCCAGCCAGTCCAGATCCCTCTGCAAAGTCTTTCTACCCTCCATCAGGTCAACACTCCCAGTTAACTTCGTGTCATCTGCAAACTTACTGAAGTGGCACTCAATCCCCTCATCCAGATCATTGATGAAGGTGTTAAAGAGAACCGGCCCTAGTACTGAGCCTTGTGGGACACCACTTGTGACTGGCTGGTAACTGGATTTAACTCCATTTACCACCACTCTCTGGGCCCAGCCGGAGAGTTCATGTCACTGTTACACTCCTTTCCTGCTGGACAGGGGCTTCTTTCACAGCCTCCTGCACAACTGGTTTTCCAAAGCATGTATTTTAAACTTGTGATCTGCAAAGGATCACAATTTGCAGGTGAAACTTGCGAAAGAAACCTCTGTAACAGAAATGATCCAGCAATTCCAGATGCATTTAAAATAATTTCTACTGCTTTTTGGTATTAAAAGCTAGCAAATATTACTGAGTCAATGCTAAGTCATAGGTTCTTCATAGCTTTGAATCAATACGAGATTACAAGCAAACCTGAAGTAATTCAGAGTAAAGATTATTTCCACTAGAGAAGAGTGCAACCAATCCGTCTAGCTTTTCTAAATCTAGCACTGTTGATAATGCTTTTTTGTCTGTCTCAAGATTGACCTACTTTCAGGTCCTCCAGGAATATACTGTGTTGTACTCTGCATTCATATCTTTCCCAAGTACTTAGTACTAGAGAAGCTAGTAGTAAGGATTAAAGTAATAGCCCTTATTACTTTGCCCTCTGTACTCATTCTTCTTCCTGCTTGTGGGTGCTGTTAACAGCACGGTGTAATAATCACTGTAGGGTTAAAAGTATTTTATTTCTGGAGTAAGGCTATGCCACTATCTTCTGCTTTAAAATAAGGCAGACTGTATTTTGCAACTCTGAAGAGCAAAAAAAAAAAACCTGAACAAGGATGTTTGCTTAAAGCACATGGACAAAGTGCATGCTGTTCAATAATGCTTTTTCAAATACTTCAGCTTGTTCTTGTGTGGGTCAATATTTCTTTCTAGTTAAACTTTATTGCATTTGGTCACAAGAGTAACACACAACCATGCACTTTCCACTCATATTCTTGGTGTAGAGTGATGGAGCAGTCTGTTCACACATGCAGAGTTAATCTGTTGTAAATGCATGGGAAGTTACTTAAGTGTAGAAAAATCTAAATCTCCTCCTTTGGCAGATAAGAGGAACAGAACATACAGTAGATGCTGCTTTTAAAACTTCAATAGGTATCTAAGGATAAAGACCAACCCACAATTCCCTGCCAAACAGCAAAGCACTGTTAAAGCTGGACAGTTTGGCTCAGAGAATGAACACACCCACTCTGTTCATGGTAAGGCATTGTCCCTCTCAGTCAGGGGAAAGACGGTATACAGGCTTTCTGCATCCCCATGGCACCATACCAGAGTCTGAAAAGAAGTTCTTCCTCGAACAGCAGAACTAAGGAAACATGGTGTTCTGTATCTAGGTGTCCTAGATCCCTACACACCCACAGCTGGAATAACTGTAGCTCCTACTCCTACCTTGTGTAATCCTTGCTCTTCTACAAGGTCCCCTCACTGTGCTCCCCTCTCCCCTGTTCTATCAGCAGAACAAAGGGAGCACATGCTGATTCTCAGGAGCCACGTGCATGCAACAGGCCTGTGAGTGCTTGGGGACTGATTAGCTAGCCAACAGGACAAATGGCACACACGAGACTTCTGCTCACGCTAAAAGCTTTTCCCTCAGAGAAGGGTAACAGTTTCAGGCTTCTCTTCCCAGCTGCTGGTTCTCACAAAACTTTTAATCTTTGAGACCTTTCTCTTCCATCACATGTAGACAAAATTAACCAAGAGGTTCAAAAGCTGTTTGTCAGGAAGTGATGGAGGTGACAGAAAACAGTGTGATTGCACAAGTCCTGTGTCCTTAGAAAACGGGTAAAAATGTGATATGCCTGTAACGTGACAAGTGATATGGCTGTATGTCCATTGCCAACAGCCCATCCTAACAAATTGATAAAGAGGTCCAGAAAAATCCAAGGTGAAATCCAATGTAGACAAGTGCTGGGCACTACATTTAGACAGGAGTAGCTGACTTCTCAAACACTGGGTGGGGAACACCTGTCAGTCTTTGTAGAAAGTAACTGTGACACTATAGCACAACAAAGGCCAAACAAAAGACAACCATGTAGCTTAAAAAAACCAAATGGAAGCAAGTCTGTAGCATGTGTGATTCATTTATTGAATCCTACAGGCTGCGGTTCTCTTTGGAACTGGTAAAAATGGAGTACTTCACCCCACTTTTCCTTTGTGTCTGTCTTGAATAGCAGTGCTAACTGGAGAGAAACCAGAAGAGTGCAATGGTTGTAATCAGAGCTCTAGAAAACAAAACAAGAATGAAAGAAGTAATTTAGAGACTGAGAGGTGATGTGTTAACAATACCTGGGGGTGGGGAAAACGTATAATCTTGCTTGAGAAGGTGAGCATTACTAAAGTCAGATCACAGCACGCTTGAAACCCTGGAAGTTGTGACATTTCTAATTCTGAATGTAGTCAAGGGCAGGTACCCTTTTGCCAGGTACCCTTTTGCCAATATCTGCAATTGCATATAATGTATTTCTGCAGTTCTGCCAGTTCAGTACTTCTTCTAGGACCACTGCTGAGAGAACAGAGTAGTTCACACTGACTTTTCACACCAGCTAACCACCAGTTAATGGCCCTCCAGAGATCTGTCCAGTGGATAACTCGTCCATCAATAAATACATCTTTTCTCTTCGTTTAATGTCTTAATGTTTCCCTTCAGTTTATAAACAATCTCTGAATTCAGTATTACAAGCTGTTCTGTGGGATTATTCAAGTGTTCAGGCATCTTTCCTAAGAATGAAAGCTTTTTTCCTGAGTACTGTCAAAACTCCACAATTACGACAGTCAGATTTCACGGAGCAATGATACAGCAGATCTTCAAAGGGGTGCTGCTGAAGACAGAAAGCTGAAATACATGGTTGAAAGAGCAAAGTGGTTAGTGTGAAAATTCTCTTCATGCTTATAAAGTACAAGTAAACAGCTTCAGCATGCTCTCATCTAAGGATTCTGTTAAAGTAGGACAGCTGAAGCAGAGAAAACACACATTCCTCACATTAACATTTTCAATACAGTTCAAAGCATTTCCAGTAATTTTATATTGAACTAAATGACTCAAAGTGATACCTCTTGATTAATGTTCATATAATTTCAGCAGAGTATCTTCTTTAACTAAACAAGGTCTTTTGAATTATTTAGCACGGAAGTTAGGAATATTGGATTTTCCCTCAAGTTATTTGGTACAACAGTATAAATATTCCTGTTTTCATTAAACTTGCTATTAGACTTGCCAAAACTGTTTTCCAAAATGCTGATATGTGATATTCCTATGCAGAGCCTGCCTGCATTGTATGTATACACATCCTATGCAGTCAGCTGCTCTGAGATCTTTTAGCTGGCTGTACCTTGCTGACTGCAGACCTTAACTTGGAGAATTTGCACCCTGTGTTTTCTGGGGCCGCTCATAGAAAGGCACATTTTGCTTCTAAGACTGCTGAAAAGGTAAATGCAATGTTTTAATTTCTTTATTTGTGGGAATTTACTTCCCCTGGCTGACCACATTAAACATAACAACTGACAGGGAGTTATAAAAATATGTGGTCTGTCCAGCTGAGAAAGAGGGAGGAGGAGTTGTCCATGTCAGAAATATTTGTTCAGCTGCTACTGGAGTAAGGGCAGTCAAAGTTACTGTTTACAGTATGAAGTGTGCTGCAGTCCATGAATCTTCTAAAGACAGAAAAACAAGATAAAGAATCCATTCTTTGGGCCAGTTTTGGAAAAAAATTTCAGAATAATAAAAATAAAAATTACTTCCAACTTTCAGAGCTTGGTTTTTTTTTTTTTTTTTCCTGCTTGTCTGCAATATACTATTCCCTGTCATCTTCTACTGACCTCGACGGTTTTCAGCCATGCCCAAAAAGAGCAAAATGTGGCACAGCCATGAACCAAAGAGATGCTGAAGAGCCTATCTTAGCTGCAGAACTTCCTTGGTGAATGTGTGAGCACAGACATTGCTGCTTTGCAAAAACCCCCTGCAAATTTCTGTTGCATAATCTCAAGGTATCAGTGGACTGAGTGAATGGTACATGGTGGCGCTGCTGGAATAGAACCATTTCCTGGAGAGAAACACACAAAGTAGTAGCAAAAGTACTATATGCCTATGGAAGGAATGAAAAAAAAATATTAATGTTCTGGGAGAACATTAAGAATTCTGAGAGAAAAGTTTTGTACAAGAAAGTCTCCCAAAGATCTTTTGAAATTTTCTTCACCATCTGAAATACCAAGAAAATTTATGTGTCAGGAAGCCTTTATTTACCTAGTTTTAAGGCAATATATTCCCCTTATTATATGTCTTATTATGAAACAGCAGCCATTTTTGTCATGCACAATTTAAGGACTTTTAAATTTACAAGATTTTTACTGCCGTTACTGTCACAGGACAAACTTTCCAGGGATTTTCAGGTGCCAAAGAGGTAGAGTCCTGTAGAGGCTCTTTTTTTAGTATCTGTTCCCTTGTACTTGGCACTGGTGAAGCTGCACCTCAAATACTGTGTTCAGTTGGGCCCCTCAATATGAAAAAGACATTGAGGTGCTGGGGTGGGTCCAGAGAAGGGTAACAAAACTGGTGAGAGGTCCAGAGCACAAGTCTTATGAGGAGCAGCTGAGGGTAGTGTGGTTGTTCAGCCTGGAGAAAAGTAGGCTGAGGGGAGACATTATTGCTCTCTACAACTATCTGAAAGGTTGTAGAGAAGAGGGGGTTGCTCTCTTCTCCCAAGTAACAAATGACAGGACAAGAAGAAATGGCCTCAGGCTGTGCCAGGGGTGGTTTAGGATGGATATTAATAAACATTTCTTCAACAAAAGGGTTATCAAACATTGGAACAGGCTGTCCAGGGAAATGGTTGAGTCACCATCCCTACAGTGACTTAAAAGATGGGTAGATGTGGTGCCTAGAGACATGGCTTGGTGATGGTTTTTGCAGTGCTAAATTAACAGTTGGACTTGGTTATCTTAAAGGTCTCTTAGATGACTCTATGATTCTGTGATCTTCCTTGCTTTAATTAGTGCCTGAATGTTTAGCAGAAAGCTGTAACTTCAGACTGATTTTGTACTTCTTTCCCATGTTGCATCTGCTGCCTAGTTGGCATTCCCCACTTGGCCACAGAGGATGTAGGCTAGATGAGTATCAGAGTATGGAAACAGAAGATAATATTAATAATCTCAGCTCTTTCTCGCACTTGTAAATCCTCTTAAATGCAGTAAAGAAATTGAAAAACAGATCCACATTCTCCTCAACCCTAGCTATGTACCTGCAAATCTGTAGAGCTCCAGGCTATGAAAATCACACCTGTGTGTCCAGCATAGGTGCTGATTTCTGGGTCTGTGTATTTCCCATGTATCACCTATTTGCTGAAGATAATTTTTGCATTCATTGACAAATTTGACACCAGAAAAGAGGGATCTAGAGGAGCCACCAATCAGTGGCACTTCAGCAGGGTTATTGGTGGTTTTCAAGGACTAAGCTTCAGGGTGCAGGCCTCAGGCCTTACTTGTAGCCCAGTGCCAAACAAGGTGACCAAGGCAGCAGAAACTGTATATTTTGTAGTTTACTGAATGTGTGCAGATTTTCTCTGCCTTCTTAGCACTTCAAAATAAAAGGTTATCAGGATATTATCCTTCTTATTATTAGGATGGGTAAAGTAAACCAATTCTGGAAGCTTTAAGTACAAACCTTGATTAGCAATGGAAAAGACAGTTCTGACTTTCAGAGAGCAGCAAAGTATGGCTGAAAGCAAGAGAGGCATGGGAGAAAGCACTTTCTGTAAATGAAGATTTGTCCAGCACCTGTAGAAGAGTGTATTGGAGAGCTCTGACTGGGATGATGAAATGGTATAAAATGGTAAGGAAGGGGAAAGTATGGCAGCCCACCAGGAGCGTGTGATAGAGGACACACGGGTACTGCAGAATGAGATTCATTGCTTTCACATGATTACCTCAATTCTACTCATTACATGAAACCCTATACCCTTCAGACCTTTAATTTATTCAGCGGATGTTCCCATCTTTCACTGTTCCTTTCCCCTGGACCATCACAGTCATGCTACAATAAACTGCCTCTAGGTCGTACTCCTGCCTCTGAAGGCTTCTGGACTGAGATGGTTCTGTGCCATCCTAATGACACTGACTGAAGGTTAATTATTACAGGCTGTTTGTGTCTCGGACTTGATGAATGCAGGGGACTGCCATTTCTGGACTCTGAGAGTCTTAATCATTGGTTGTTGAAATTTGAAAACATAGAACCTAAAAGCAAAATGTGTCTGTGGATTTCAGGAAAAAGAGTAACTTATCAGGCAGAGACCAAGAGGAATTACCTAAGATCAGCTGTGCTGAAGAGTTCAGTGCATTACTCATGAACCTGTGAGAAATATGTAGCGCAAAGGTAGCTGCAGTTATCATTTGGTGAGGGTTCATACTGTATGGCGGAAATACATAGCACAAAGTACCTATACCCCCTATGCAGTGTGGATTCAGCAAATGGTCCGTGCCAGGGAGCTTTGCTAAAGCAGCAAATTAACTCAGCATGTCTCTTCAACAGACCTCATGTGTCCTACCTACTGCAATTTAAAGTTCCATAAAGGAAACTCTGGAAATACTGTCCTCTGCTTTCTGAGTAAACTGCCCTCCACAGGCACTGGAGAGCTGGGTTGCCTACACTTCCTGCTGAGAGATTATTTTGCTTTTCAAAGATGGATTTTATTTGCAAGAAAAAGTACAGAAAATGTAAGTTACAGACAAAATGCAAGAGTTGCAACTTTGAATGGCTGCGTCACCACAGACATTTTTCTTATCCCTCCTGTACTAAAAAGTGCATGAGAATGTTTCATTATGTGTTATCCAAACTCTTGTATAAAGGTTACAGGGCTGATGCTTAGAAGGTAACATACTTTTGGTTCTTTTAAAAACCACCACCGTGTTTTTTGAATGGTCAGATATTACATGGATGGCAGTCAGCCACTGTGGAGGGGTCAAGTCAACCAGAAGGGTAGGAAGTAACTCCCAGTCTGAGCAGAAGAAACTGCAGTAATATTTCTTTACTTGTTAGGCTTCTCTTTGCAATTTTTCAGTGACTGTTCCCTGGCAGCTCTGCTGAAGGGGCTGCTCTGCACAACCTGTCCCTCCAGCCAGGCTAAGGCTCCCAGGGCAAAGCCAGCAGCCATGTGGCATCAGAGCCAAAGCAAGAGGTCCCTGCTCACCAATACAGGGGCTGGAAAGAGGATGAAACTCATGCTGCTGGAAGAGGGGTGCCTAGCCACCTTGGATGGACTTTGCCAAGTTCATACCAGCAGCCTGCACTGCACCCTTTCTGCTGATAAACCCAGGAGGTCAATCTAGGTCTCCATCATACTGGGGCAGAAGGAATAAGAGAGGAGGTAACGAGACACTCAGAGACACTCTCCTTTGCTTGTGGACCCCTCCCTCCTTGTTAAGGGTATTAAGCAGTTACCTTTTCCAATACCTTAGAAGGAACTCTTTTCCTCATATTAATTCAATCTTCTTTAAATGATTGAGAAAGTCTTTTTTTCTCCCCTTAGGTCTAAAAAATAACTTATGTACTGAGAATATCACAGTCTCACCAGAGAGGACTACAATTGGAGATGACTGTTATCTGCTACCTGTTAATGTTATGTGTGTAAAAAGGCAAGTAAAGTTTCTTCTAAAGTGTCTCAAACTCAGAAAGCTCACAGAACGCTTTGAAAAAGTTTTGGAGACTTTCTTTTTCTGCTAAAAGCTAATGTGAAAGGGAGAGCTTTTGTAGGCAGAAACATACTTGTTATTGCCTTTCTCTTAAGGAGGCAGAAAAGTTAAGAGAACGCTTCTTCATCCTTTCTGGTCAGCAGCTATTCAGCAGGCTTTCAACAATAGGGAACATTAATAGCTTCCATGTGCTTTGCCAAATGAAATGCTATTTTCGGTATGAGCCTAAGGGCATGATTCAGCAGTTTCCTAACCAGCAAATAGTTCAAACCTATCCCAGAGTATTTTAAGACGTGCTATCACATGTTTCTTAGTAACAGTTTTCCTCTCTTACTTTATCTGCAATTATATGGTAATTAATGCATTACCCATTGGTAAGTATGGGAGCATGTTAGGTTGTATACTATAGTGAGAGGACTCGGTCAAACGGATACAGTGATCTCTAAAAGTGTTTCCATTAAATATAATTGTGTGATGCTCTTTAAGAAACTTTAATTCTTGTAAGAAAATTTAGTTTGAACTGCATAAACCTGAAATCCATTAAATATAACCACAGTGGCATCAGCTTGTTTATACTGTACCATATTACTTTTGTGTACCATACTACTTCTGTGATTTTGTGTAACTTTGCACACAGGTAGGAAGATAAGCAATCTTCTCAAGGCTACTAATACAGAGAAAGCAACTTGTATGTTTTTCCTGGGTTCAGGTTCTAGTTGCAGTTACTTATTTGACATTGACAAGAAAAAAATACAACCATAAGAGGTCAGCTGTAAGTCTAGAAAAGGTAGGATACAACTATCTTAATATATACAGGGGTGTGTGTGAGATACTCTTCTCTAATCTGCAGTCAGGTCTGCGTTACTGTAACTGTCATGTGTTGAGGGTTCATTCTGTGTAGCAGAAATACATCATGAGCAGCAAGCAATGTTCTCACTGCCTTTGCCATATAAATCTTTATTAGAACTAAAAAGGAAACAAAACTCACATGATGGAAACTTCAGCAGTTCATAAATCCCCTTTCTTTATTCACTCAGGGAGGCTTTGCACAGATCCCCTCTCCTGACTGCCCTGTCATCTCCCTGGGTAGCTGGCTCATAGCACGTGCAGGAACACCTCCTCCTTCAGCTTCCCCACGAACAATCCTGATAACGTGTTTTACTGTGGGAATGCAATTTGGCCTCCTTCCTATAGTAGCCCATTTGTCCCATAAACTGAGCTTTTGTGGCTCTCCCTCAATTTTCAAGCAGAAAATAGGATAAAGCACACCTGATGCCCCTTGACATGTTCACCTCAATCCTTGCACAGGGAGGACAAGCCTGTGTGTGAGGTGCTGCCCTTGGGAGCTGTTACAATCTACAAAGCTGCAATGTGGCCTGAGCCCAACAAGCGGCCTTCCAGCTCCCTGCAGAAGCATCCCTGCCAGGAATTGCCCACCCCACCTGTCTTCTTTGGGGCATGATGATTAATGGGGACATAAAGGGCAACTTTCAGTATTTGTGAAGTCAAACAAGTTCCTCTGGAGAACATTTCATGGTATTTCATTTGCAGGGAGAGGCAGGGAACAAGAGGCAGAAAGCACCTGAGTTGATAGCTCAGTGCCCACTGAGAAAGTGAGGAATAATCGGCACAGCTCTCAATGGAATTTAGTGATTCACAGGAATCACTCCTGTTCCTGTGGGAGTTAGGCATCTAAATGCCTTTGCAGATTCAGTCCGTGACCTAGAACTAAAGTAAAGTTTCCATCTCAGCAATAAAACTAGATAATTGGTTCAGTGACTGAACTGGGGGAAAAAGGGATTTCTTGAGAAGGAAAAGAACAAAAGCCTAACATAGGTCTTGCTCAGCCTCAAACACTTGAATGTTCTTGGCAAAACCAACAAAAAATTAACAAAAATGAACACATACGTCAAAATATATTTTGAGAAAGCCAAAATATTGAGCATTACCCAAAGCATGGCTGAAAAAATAACAAAAGTAACTAAACAAACCACAAGTAACTCTGTGAAGTAGAACATTACAATGTTTTTAAATGTCAAACCCCAAAAAACTTATTCGTCTTTTTATTCAAGTGAAGAGGAAAAAGTATTTGTTTTGGTTGAAGCTGTTCTGTGATTTAAACCAAATTCACAACAGAACTTCCCTAATGCCATAGTTCCAGCCTGCTGATTTTTGTACTTTGGGTGGAAAAAGAAATATGAAGTGGTAAGAATGACTGTTATATCACAACAAGGTACCAGACCAGCAACAAACCAAAGAACGGAGAAAATAAAACCCTTCCACGAATAAATCAGTTGTCCTTTGGCAAAGGTAACTTAAGAAAATGGCTGTTGACGGTTTTGCGGCTCCTGTGTTCACTCAGCTGTTCATGAGCAAGATTAAACACTTTGGCAGTGAAATGCAAATGTGGGGCATGTCACGTGAGGTTCCTCTCTTGGCTATTTCTGGCAAAGCAGGGCCCTTTAGGGCAAGAGATGAATAAAGCCACCCTATCAGTCAATATGGGGAGGGTAAAGGTGTTTATGAGAAGTTATGTTAAAAGAATCCATAGCAGCTGGATACCACAGTGAAAGCTGACCTGTAAATACTGGCTTAACACAGTACAAATCAGTAACTTGCAATGAAAGGGGGTTTGTATTTTCTGGCTTCCCACAGAGTTTACATTTTTGTAAGTAAGTAAAACCAAATGAAAATATGAAAGCTTGTCAGCCACTATGTAAGGCAAAGTTCAGCTCTCTGCTCTCCATCACTGACATTCTTGGCAGGCATGACAAAGCTTTCCTCCTACCACTACTGGAGCCTTGCCACAGCTGTTTTGAATGTCTCCCTGTTTTAGTCTCTGAGAAGCTGACAGAGGACATTTGATATTATACCTGGTTTTTTTTTTTT
>VZTM01030207.1:55009-76380 GCA_013400555.1 Jacana jacana
CCTGACTGTGTTTCAGAGTAGATTGGATGTGGTGTTGAGGGATATGGTGTAGGGGAGAACTTTGTAGAGTAGGGCTGATGTTTGGACTCGATGATCCCAAGGGTCTCTTCCAACCAAAGGATTCTATAGTTCTATGAAACAAGTTTCTCAGTAGGATCCTTAGCTTTTCTGGCAGAGAAGCTTCAAATTCTGCAGTAATGCTAATGCTTTCCCAAATGATCCAAAGAAACAAACCTTTAGTAAGCCTGGCACAAACTGAGACTTTTCAGAGAGGGTTTTCTGTTGTTTGTTTTACTAATAGTTCATAAATGTTCATGTTTCACAAATTCCTTGACTGCTGAAATATTGCCTAGTGGCATCTTGGGCTAGCTTCCTTAAGGATGCAGAAAGTTAATACCAAACTACACATGATTCAGTGCCATAGAGCAAGAGCCCTCATCCTTTTGCTGGCAACTACACTTTTGGGTTTATGCTTGCATGATTTAATTTCTGGGTATAAGCCCTCTCTTGAAATGGTTTGGGATTTTCACTGCATTTACAGGTCTTATCTCCTTGTTTAGGAGCTACAGCAGTAGATATAGCTCATGCGGAGGGATTGTGTTAAATAATATGTGTCTTATTTGGAGACGGTGCAGCCTGGGAACATGTGGTAATCTTTATCTTGCATGACTCTGAGAACTGGCTCTAGACGTTACCACACCAGGACTCATTCTGTATGTGTAAAGATAGGTATATTTATAATGGAAAATGTGGAAAAGCAGCTATAGATTTGCAGTGTTATTTCAAAGGCGTGAATTGTTTTAAGCCATGCAACCTGAGGAAATGCAAAGATGCAAAGTAGAAATAGAATTACATGCCTGGTTACCTTGAATTGTTATTGTACACTACAAGCATGGACTGAGAAAGGTCATGTATGTTTGTTCTGTTAAGACTTATGCTTAGCAAAATGGTACTATCTGCCCAACTTTTCCACCTGATTGACCTCATGAACTTCAATGGGCTTTGTTTGTAACATGGAGTATACAGAGTATACACAAGTAGTTGAATTACTGTAAGTTTTTTTTGGGTTTGTTTTTTTTTTTTTGGTGATAAATCTAGGAAATCAGGTCTCTGGGGAGATAAAGAATGTCATTAAACTTAATAAACTGGTAGCACATGTTTAATCTTTTGGAAACTCTTCAATATATGGTGTTGGAAAACCAGAAGCTCATTAAGAACATGTGGTGCCTTTCTCCTTGACATGAAATTTCTACCTCTTCTGCTACCTCCATTTCCCACTCTCTGAAGGGCTCTAAAAGTCTCTGATTTTTGTGAATGCATAAGTCAATAATTTCAAATACATCTGAATTGTTATAGTAATTAAATTAGTCCAACTTTATGTACTCTAACTTGCTGGAGGACTGGGTCTTTTACTTTGTAACTCTAATGATATGAAGGTTCTGAACAAAGGAATATTTAGATATTGTTTGGATTGGTAAAAATCAAAACACTAGAACTACATCTAATATTGTAGGAACTAATTTAAATGTCTGGCACAGTGAATAGTTTCTCTGACTGGATTTAGTTAATTATTAGTGTCCCTTGGTCTACTGCTCTGTGTTCCCTGCAGGTACAGCTTTGTGTTTACAGTCAAGCTTGATTTGAGAGAAATTATTTATTTAGTGTGCTAAACTACCACGATTGCAAGCTAAATTTGATTAGAATTGGTTTTATTTTTTATCCTTTTAAATAATAGTATCTTCTCCAGAGTTTTAGAAAAAATAAACCAAACAAATAATAAATGTTCATGTTTATCATCTGATTCCAATTACCTACTTTATTTTCTAAATAGCACTGGACTTATTCAGCAAATCAACAAACAGTTCAGAAACATGGTATTGGTTGAGATATGTGTTTTCAACTCGCCTGCCATATAACTCAGTGGTTTCTGGGCATACTGGTGCACTGCAGAGAGTTCTCTGATTTCCCTTGTTAGCACATAGTTGGGAGTTGATATTGCTTAAACTACAGACAGGGCAAAATACTGAAAGGAAGTAGATCCTTTGCTATCCAATGCTGCCCTGTATTGTATTTATAGAGTGCTTAAAGGTTCCCTTTAATTAAGATTTTCACAAAAGAAAGTGAGAAAAAAGTGGCTCAAGTATTCTAGGAATATAAATAACTGGCATCAAATTTAAGGTAAATAAAGAGAAGACAGTTTCTTAGTAACTTCTTTTGGCTGAGATGTTCAGAAAAGCAGATGAACTAAAAAAAAATTGTCCTAAAAGTTGCATTTCCTCTTTCAAAACGACCAGTTATTTTCAGAGTGCAACCATGTATGTTGTTGAAAGAGTTTAATGCAACAAGTAAAATCTGTTTAGCCTGACATCTCAGGAATAACACTTAGTAAAGAATATGGTAATAAATTCTTGTCTTATTCTATGGAATATACCATTAATATGTAAAATTCCTTTAAAGATATAATATGCATGTCTAAAATGTGTTCTTCCTTTTTTTTCATCTTTTCACTTTCTCCAGTTGAGCACAGCCATTAGTAATGTGTGCTGTGTTTCCTTCCCAACCATTCTTGGGGCTCCAGACAGCATCTGCATGACTTCTCTAAGCTACTGTCTGGGACTTGTCATGTTTCTCTGAAGAGAATATGCTACTGATATTGACATCTGCTTGTGTACCCAATGGATGCATCAGTAGGTTTGCAGGAGGTAAACAGGTAAGCCAGACATGGCTGTTAGGTTAATTTTACAGTCTTTTCCCTCTCTTTTCTCTTGAAAAAGCAGAAGTATAACTGAACTTCCCCTCTAGAAGCCTGAGGCTGAAGGCAGATTAACTGTCCAGAAAACTTTTGAAAGTATTTAAATCACATTTCATCTTTTATTACTGTCTGT
The DNA here is from genome assembly GCA_013400555.1 of Jacana jacana. NCBI lineage: Eukaryota > Metazoa > Chordata > Aves > Charadriiformes > Jacanidae > Jacana > Jacana jacana. The sequence continues at coordinate 57,895 of VZTM01030207.1, forward strand.
CATACTTAGATGTACAATGGTGGTGCACCTTCCCCTCCTTGTTTCCATGTACTGTTGTAATAAAAGGCTACATATGTAATTAAATTAGTTAAATTCCAATAGTCTACAAATATTTGAAGGATGCTATGGACTTTCTAAACAGTTTTTGAGGTTACTCATTACTTCAATAAATTAATGTTTGTTTAAATGCAAACACAGCTGTTTCGTATGTTTGTTTGGTTTTTACTCCTCTCATGAGGGATTCATGAAGTAGGCAAACAAAACACGTTGGATTGACAAACATTTATTTCTTCAAAGCCCATAATCTCAAATGACAAATATTCTTGCTTTCCAAACTGGCATGGGGGAAGTGGAGGTGGATGGCAAATTGGCTTGGGTTTTGTTTGGTGTTTTTCGTCCTGACGTTGTTGCCTTCTGGTTTGTGACTTACCCTCAAAGCCATGAAATGAATAAGATTGAGCTTCCAGTAATTGCTTTTAAGATGGGTCTTGTCTCTGTCAGCGCGACAGCAAAATGCACTGACATGTTCACGGGGTCCCCTCTGGGCCATATCTGGAATATGTATTTGGCCTTGCAGGCTCTGAGTATAAAGACCCAACAGATTTCAGTGCTTTTGACTCTCGTCTCTGTTTGTGACAGTGACCATGCACAAATACCCCTTTGCTGTGAGTTTAAATTTAGGCTGAATTTAAGCAGCAGCTACCCTCTCCACTCTCCATAGCACAAGGCAGGCTTCATGTAGTCAAAGAAGCAATGCTAACCTTTTTCCCTGGAAAAACTTGGACCAACGTGATATTTGCCTGTGCCTTTCAACCCCTCTGACCTGAAATATGCACAATGTAGCCCCATTTCATTATTGCTTTAAAGAAAATAGCACCAGAAATACCCACTTCTTTTGAATCTCTCTCAATAGCACCTGCATAACGAGCAATTCAGAATTTCCCAGTTTTTCAGGTTTTACAAAGATTTCAAATATTCTAATTTTTCTTCCTTTAGATATATACTTCCTTCATTTTATGCTAATTTTTCTTTATGAACATAAAATGCCTAACCTTTTGGCTAGTTTGAGCAAGTAGTAAATACAGGATTAGCAAACTTGCACAATGGGTTGGTTCACATTTCTCTTTGCAGTGTGATCTCATTAATGAACAGTCAAAGTGAATTTAGAAAATGAATACGGGATTAAAAAAAGCTGCTTTGTACCTCTCAGATTCTACTTAAGAAATAATTAATGTTGACTGGATCTAATAAAAAGATATACTTTTTAATTTTTCATTTTAAATTGAATGCTTGCTATGAAATTCTTCATTAATCTGATTTCTTGAGAAATAACAACATCTAACGATTCCAAGACCATTTCTGTGGAACCCTGCTGATTTCTTTCTTACTAAATTCTATAGATCTGAGTCTACAGCTATTACAAAGCTTTAAAAAAATTGACAATTATAGTGATTATTTCAGTAAAATGTGAAGAAAATTAGCCTAATTCCTTTTGTTAAGTAGACAGACCTTTTTTCCTATATAGAAAAAAAATAATATACCAAATGACTCAGATGTAATTTTTGTTATTCTGTTCATATTTTAAACTTTATTTAGATCAGAGCCATGTTTGAATGAGTCTAGATGTGGTTTCTTATTAACTGTAGAATCTTTTTAAAACGATATCTAAAACAACGCATGGTGTAGCTTCCTTAATGAAAGTAGTCTGCTTTAACGGCTCAATTCTGTTTTCTTGTTAATGAATATTTAGCACAATAAAGGGAGCACAATGGCTTGTTTCACGTTTCATAACGGGTATCCAGCACCAAGTAGCTGTGAATACTTCATGCCTGTAGCATTTCATTTGATGAGGAGGTACCTGCGAATGGGAAAAGCCTGTGTGCTTTGAAAACACTGGAAGTTCAATATTCTAATAGGGTTTTGCTTAGCCAAGATCAAACTGCCCTTCAGTTATGGGTACCATAGACATGATGGCCAGGGCTTTGATTATATGTGGAAATTAAAAGAGAAACAAAAACTAACAGTTCCCAGATGCTATCTGTATCTTCCTTTCTTGATTTGGAGACGCTTTACTTCTCTGCAAAGCTTTTTTAAATTTTTTTTTTAAATCCCTTTAAAAAAAAAAATTATTCCTGTGATCATCAACTGGAGAATCATATACTTTATAGTTATTTACTGAAGTCCCATAAATTTCGTCTGTAAGACTGCTCTTTATTATCTGCTGTTTGTTTACTCTCATCTGTCTTGATCTCTTTTGTCGTTTTAATTATCCTAATGGATTGCTCCAAATTCACTGAACTGAGCACTACACAGATAAAAAATTTTCCTTAAAAAAGGAAATTTTCCTTAAAAAGGAAAAAAAAAAGTAGCTGTTGCCCAGTCAAACCTAATTTGTTATATAGTGTTGATAACTATCACGTGATCTGCCAAGTAGCACTTGTGAAGATTTGGAGTCATCTCTAGTTGAACATCTTTGTACTTATCTGAATTACTGCAATAAAATGATTACAAAATTTTAGTAACTTTTGGAGTCCCTTTGACATGGCTGCAGGGAGCCTCCTTTCTGTTTCTCCTAATTATTCTTACTTAGAAACTATGATGTAGACCGAATTTGTTAGATTTCTTTTTGCAGGATGTATTTTAAATTCTGTAGGTCAGCGGGGCCTTGCTGTCAGATTCTGGTCCGTGTGCATTGGGGTGTGATCCCTTTCCATTGCTTGGTACTGCAGGTGGCCACCTGCGTGAGTAGAGAGGAAAAGCAGAGCAGTCGCCTCTCCGAGTTGGCATGACCTACTAGAAGAGAGTTACACAAAAGGAGAGAATTGATTTCTAGGTTGGTTCCATTAGAAAAAAGAAACTTCCTGCAGTTTCTCTGTGTGTGTGTCTCCCTCTCCTCCCCTCCCCTCCCTTTCCAAATAACTTTTGAACCCTTTGGTCAGTTTTAACCGTGTTGGATGAGAGGTTACACTACAGAAAGTTAATTGAGATGAACGGTTGGTAAGAGGAGAGAGTCGCCATGAGCGTCCTGCTGAAGAGGGATCTTGTGGTTTGGCACCAGAGAATTCATACGGAAAAGAGACATGAACACTCCAGGTAGATGAAAAGAAGCCATTGAGATCAAGTGAAACCCAAAGCCACAAAATTGTGAGAAAGCTAGCAACACTGTGCTGGGCATAGAACCGGTTTGGTTTGGTTTGGTTTGGATTGGATTTTTCCCCTAAAGTTTTAAGGCATATTGCTCTTTTTTTTTTTTTGTCAGTTCCCCTTTGCTGCTCTTTCTCTTGCTGACACTACTCTTGCAACCTCAGCAGGTACCTGTGAGTCTCTGCAGATTCATTCTTTCTGGAGTAGCTAAGCATGTTTAATATACATTTCTCTGGATGTACGATTTCTGCATGATACGTCACACAGCTGTGTTTAGACTGAAAAACTGCTTGAGAGCTTGTGAATATTTTCTTTTGTAAGTAGTCAGCTCTTTATTTTTTTTTAATGTCTATATTTGAATTGATACCCATCTTTAAGTTGAGGTCTCAAGCATGGGTGTGTTATCTGTGTGTGTATATATATGTGTATGCATATAGTATGTATCTTTGCAGCATTGCTGCAGGGCTCTACTGGATTGTTTTGCCTCAACTATGTAAGTGGCTTGATTTATTACTGCGCTGAGAAGGGCAGCAGGAAACTTCCATTACTTGTATATCCCAGCCCATCTTTAATTGTTTTGTAAGTAGTTCTAATTACAGTGTATTATTCAAAGTTGAAATGTTTTTGGAACATTCTTTGCTGGTGAACTGGAAAGCTGTTACTGCTTCCAGGTGATTTGCACTGGTGTACATTCAGGGTGGTTTTCTGGCTTCATCTAAACCAGCTGATTTAAAAGTGGTTTCTTGTTTTGCAAGTGATGTGAGTTTTTCTTTCCATTTAATTCTTGAGATCAGCTAGCGGGTTTCACATAGAAAAGGAAAGATAAACTCTGACTGTATCCCAAGTCTACTCAGAGAATATGCCGTCCAGAAATAACATGCTGCACCAACTGATGGAGCAAGCACTATGAAAATTTTCCTTTCCTAACATATGTGATAGTTCTCAGAAATCCAGCTTGCGTTCGCACTACGCCAACTGAAAAAGGGCTCTTTGCAGCATGGGATATTTCAGGATTTAAATAGTCTCTTTGTACTAAGAGCATATGCGCTCCTTTGCGGTTTTGTTTGTATTTTTAGGTTTTTCCTTCTGAGATTTTGAAGTGACATGGGAAATCTGCAGCCTCTGTTGGTTCACATGAAGACTAAGGAGAGTCAAGAGTTGCCATTTGGGACTTGCATTTCATTGTCTTTCCAATCTGAATGACAAGGGAGTGTGTGCTCCCGCCTGGTGGCCGTGCATACAGCACAAGGTGACAAACCCACTCCCATTCTTTGGTCTTTTAATATTTTTTTTATTTTTAGTTGTCTTTCCTACTGAAATTTTAATTAATCCCTTGAGCTTCTTGCTACATTAAGCTTAATTTTCAAAGTGGGAAAGTAAGAGGACTGTGAAAGATCCCCATATTTCTTCCTTAGAAGAGCCAGGACTGCAAACAGAGGAGCAGGGCCCAGGGAAGCTCAAAGCACAGAGGAAACTTAACCCGAACAAAACCTTTCATTGCAGAAGTGTGTGACTTCATTGGTGAAAATTGCATATTGCCTTTGAGTAACAAACTTCACAAGAGAGCAAAGGTATTTCTTCTTTATTATTTGTAAAGTAGGTGGCTAAAAATTAAAGAGATGACATCTCAGATAATGTTGGGGAGTTTGTTTGTTTGTTGGCTTGTTTTGTCAGTTTGAGGAAGAAATGAAAACTCCTTTGGTCACAAGGAAATAAAATAGCCAAGATAGCTGAAGCTTTGATCACTGTCTCAAGTCTAAAAATATAACAAAGCAGCACTGCAAACAAACATCAGTTAGGCGTCAAGAACACAACCTAATGAGCTTTATGCCTGAGATAATTTTCTGTGCTGTTTTAAAATAAGAGGGTGGTATAAGAAAGCCATTTTGAAAAAAATCAGCAAAAAGAAAGAAAATCTGCCTTTTTGAGTCGTACCTTCTATCTCAAAACCTATTCTTTTGTTCCTACTCTCATGAAGAAATTGGACGAGTTTATGGCTGCAGTGTCTGTTTTTGAAAGATAAGCCTAATGCTTAGCAACACAGCTGTATCTGTGAAGGTCAGCAGAGGACGAAGGTCATGGCTCTAGTAAGGATACTTCATTATGTTAAAAAACTAGTAATTCTGTAACTGATTTCATTTTAAAAGCTAAGAAAAGTTTCCCCCTCAACAGTTCAATGCTGTGCTAGCATCAATCCAACAGCATTTTAAAGCAAGGCACTGCTTTATTTGGACTTTGTTCATTTAGCCCATTAGTTGGGGAGAGGAGGAAGAGGGTGTAAGGGGAAATGGGGAGTTGCTGTGTCAGAGCAGAGGTGTCTTGTGTATCCCCTCAAACACACACCTCTTGGGAATGCTCCAGGTGCGGCTGAGACTCTCACAGCAGACAGGACAGGCTCCGTGAGAAACGCGTCGGGGTGTTGGGTGTATAATATGAAAACCACATCTCCTGAGCATGCAAAAACCTCTCAAAGAAAAGTTCTTCCTTGTTCTTGGTGGAACTTGGCTGTAGTTCTATGAATACCTTAAACTATTTATTTATGTATCGTCTGGTTTTGCTGTAAGCCAGATTTCCACCCCTCTGCACAAAGGCACTGACAGCTTGTGTTGGCACAGGTGATGCAGGAGTGAGCAGCAGCATGAGCTGGGGGGGTGGGAAAGTCACTATTCATAGTGGTTGCTTCTCAAATGCATTTGATAAACCTGCAACCTCAGAAACTGCTGATATGCACATTCCCAGAGGTGTGTGGTAACCCTTCCTTACAGCCACGTTACATTGTTTACCTAAAGGGCTTCACTAGGTGTATTATGAATAACATTAAGATGTTCTTTATAAGCATCTCAGACTACATTTACTTCCAAACCAAACATAGCACTCAGAACACTGTTTATAGCAATATTTTAAGATTTAGTATTTTATCTTGGTGGTTGTCACATGGCTTTGGATTATAAAGTCAAAAAGTGCTTTGTCAAGAATTTCTGAAGAGTCGGGATTTCATGCTGAGTTGCTTTACAGTAACACAAGTTTCATTCATGATTTCTCCTTGTGAAGATACTCTGCTGTGACAAGTTCTCCTCTTTACATGCTAAATTAGTAAAGTAGTTAAAATCCTGAGCTGTTCAGAGTATTATTTAAATGTCTTTTGCAACCCGAGAGGTGAGTGACCTTGCTGCCCTGGCTAAATTCCAGTTTACATAATTATAATCTACCACCTAACTCCCTGAAGAAATGCTGTGCAGAGGCCAAAATGAATGCCTGCAGCATTCAACCCAACCTGGGGTATCCTTGGAGAACACTGCCCTGCAGAGATTCTGCAGCTGAAGCAGCCTTGGCTGCGTAATGCTGCGCTGTTAACGGAGGGGTAAATTACTGCCTTTGCTTCTGCCATCACCAAAAAAAGACCAAGGCAGATACTAAGGGTAATCAACAAGGACTACAAGCCAGGACAGAGAAGGAACAGGTTTCAGGGCTACCCAGAAACATTTATCAGGATTAAATGACCCTGACAAAATATTACTTTGAAATGACAATAAATTAGTCACAACAATATTTGACCTGTAAACAATTACTGCAAAGAAGGGTTGGAGGATAATTCTGATGCTTCTAAGGTCCTAGAGAAAAGCAAAAATGAAAGGTTAAAGGAGATAATTTTCTTTTTTTTTTTTGTTTAAAGGAAAGAGAGGAGCATGCTTTCATTTGTTTTTAAAGATTATTATCATAGAAGTTTACAACAAATGTGGAAGAACAGAAGTTTCACAGGAAAGAAAGATGAATTTGATTAGGAAAAACTGACTGTCAGGATCAGTAAGCATTGAACAGATTTCATAAATAGTAGCATAACTCTTTATCAGAGGTTTACAAAAATTAGACAAACATCTGTCAGGAATAAGTAGACTTCAGTTACTCTGCTTCAGGGTAGGAGGGTGGACTAGAACATCTGTTGGAGTTGCCAGAGTTAAATTTCAAGTTGTTGTTTTCCTCTGTCCTATTTCTCTGCTGATGCTAATTCTGGCTGTTACTGCATGCTTTAAAGGGCTCACTGCATACTGGGCTTTGGCAGCGCCATGTGTCTGAAAGAGGCTGCCCCGAGGTCAGACAGAGAAATGATCCTTAGGCAGAAATACACGTGAAATACAGAAATCTGGGCGATGCCAAAGCACCCTGCACAATTTGCAGTTCTTATTTTTTTTTTCCCCTATTCTTGAACAACTGAAAAGATATAGCTGCCAGTGCCTGGTAATGCTAGCCTTTAATGTAGCTTTCTTGCCAAGTTCTCCCACCAAGGACCAAGGCAGGTTTTGGAACTGCTGTTTACCAGTAACCAGTCTAGGGCCATGAAATACCAGTGCACACCAGTGGAACTAAGCTTGATTGGAACCAAATAGTTAAAATTACCGATCACCCCTCCTCTGCATTTAGAGCAATGTCACAGGGAAGCAGCATCTCAGTCAAATCCTTCTGCCATGCTGCACTTCGTAAGGCCCTGCCCATCTTTTGTTTGTTTTTTATAACTCTTTCCATAGCTGCTGAAGTTTCAAGTCCTCGTGTTTATCTGAACACTTGCCTGAGTGGAAAGTTTGGGAAGTAAGCAATTCACCTTCTAGGCTCCTGCCTCCCTTGTGTGGTCTGTTCCTCAACCTAAATAAATCTGTGACTGCAGCTGTGGTGATGTACGAGGCACATATGGTTACTGAACACTCACCTCTACACGTTGCAGAAGTATTTCGTTACCTATTATATTTATCGTGAACCTGGAATCATGAGATTCAGTCTTCATCTCTGTGGCCTTTTGTGTCTAATACTTCTGATAAAGAATAATAAAATCCATAAGAAGTACCCTTTAGGAGGAAAAAGCAGAAGCTAAAAAATCAAACTAAGATTTGACTTAGGGTGTTGCCTTAAATATGGAGACCGTCCATGGCCACCGAGATGCACGAGGTTTAATAAAGAGTACATAAATAGAGGAACAGCAGAAAAAACTGTTCTAAAACTAAAGGATCCCAAAGCAGGCAGACAGATGAGCAGCATGCAGCCCTCCCTCTGAATTCAGTGTCGCCATTGCGGAATCTTTCAGAAGACGCTTGCAAAAAGCTTGGTCAGAATGTGCCTACGGAATGAACCTCTAACCAGAACCCTATTTCCTGCTCGAGTAGAAAAACCACACACATAAAGCTACAGAGAGGACTCTCTTATTCAATCTAGTGTGCAAAGCAAAGCAAATTTAGTAAAGGCAAGGTTAGAAAACATAACTCCAACAACTTTTTCTCTTCTTGAGGGAGACCTCATCACTCTCTACAACTGCTTGAAAGGGCACTGTAGAGATATTGGTGCTGGTCTCTTCTCACGGGCAATGAGCGACAGGACAAGAGGGAATGGCTGCAAGCTGCAGCAGGGTAGGGTTAGGCTAGACATTAGGAAAAAATTTTTCACGGAGAGAGTGGTCAGTCAGTGGAATCAGCTGCCCAGGGAGGTGGTGGAGTCACCCTCCCTGACTGTGTTTAAGAGCAGATTGGATGTGGTGTTGAGGGATCTGGTGTAGGGGAGAACTTGTAGAGTAGGGCTGATGGTTGGACTTGATGATCCCAGGGGTCTCTTCCAACCTAAATGATTCTATGATTCTATGATTCCAAACCCACTGCTCTACTGCCCGCACACAAACCCAAACCGCATCCTTAGATGCTGAATTGCACATCAATTGTCTCTAGATTGCTCCTCTATGAGGAGACTTGGTTAGTGTCCAGTAAAGCACTGCTCCTTCACAAGCTCACGTGAAGTTCAACGAAGGTCACACTGCCAACTCCTGAGATTGCCTTCTCCAAAGCTGTGCTTAAGTGTTGCTGACCTGGTAACAGAACACCAGGCCTTGATGCAGCCAGAACTGTTGAAAACACACGCACGTAGGTCTCCCTACTCAACTTGCACTTGTTTTTCCAGAGCTGAAGGCTGATGTTTTTCCAAGAGAAAAGACAAAAACGTGTGTCTTTCCTAGTATAGCACTTTTTTTTTTTTTTTAAGTGGGGGTGGCAGGGGAAGGTTTACCAATTTTTTTTTCCTGTACAGTTTTGTAAAACCTCATTTGTCAGTTACAGTCTTAGCACATTTTCCCCATTTGCTGTGTTGAAACTTCGTTTAGGGAAAAAAAAATAATCCATTGGGTCCAAGGTTGTGAAAAGGCTGTATCAGTTCCAGACCTGTAGATAAGAGGGATGGAAATAAAAATTGCATAATGTTTGGGGAGCTGTGATTTTCCTTTTCAGTTACGTACACCCGAAAGTTGGCTCAGTAACTGTTATCAAAAGGGAGAAAAATACAAGAGCAGACAAGTGGCTGTAGTTAGGAGGGTGTAATTGTGTTTTCTTTCTCTTTTCTCTGTAAGTTTGTGAGATGGAAATTAAAAAAAAAAACAACACAAAACAACATGAACTTTCAGGCAAATTCTGAGGTTTAAAAAATTTTGAAATATATTATTTTTCTCTCATAGCAAGGCCTATAGAAAACAAACCAAAATGCCTAAAATAGGAAAAAACTTTTATAGTCCTATATAAGTATCTACAATAGAAGAAAATGTTGTCCCTCACACTCATAAGCAGTCTAATCATCTATGGTATAGAACTTTACTGGATGAGGAGCTGAATTAAGCCTTTTGCTGCCAAATAACTAAGTTAACCCCAGCCAGTTTAGTCTGAAATGGGAACAAATTGTATTTCTTTCTAATCAGATCTAAATATGAAAAATATGTAAAGAGCATGTAACGTGCTAACGTTGGCCAGTTCATTCTAAGTTGCATGAAACAGAATCTAAGTAAGGCTCTTGAGGCAAAGCAACGTCTACTGAAGTGTTTATGTTCCCCATGTTCATGTCTTTACACCCATGTGACTGTAAATTTGTAGAATTAAAGGAAGTGCACTAGTTTTCCCACTCTTCTATAACAATGAGCTTTTAGTGACCTGTGCAATTCTCCTCAGCTTACCTTCATACTGTAACACCACAGGAGACTGTAGTCACTTTTAGGGCTTCAAATTTACTACTTCAAACTAACTATACACTCTAGTATGTATAGTTAAGTGCTCTATCGAAAGTAGAGCTGATGCGGGAGAGGCCTACCAAAGCTGGCTGTCAGGAAAAGATACCTCCTTCTTCCTGGAAAGGTTTCACTGTAGCCTGATACATGTACGTTTCCCTACGCCTAAGAATCTCCATGCTCTATGAAAAGCAGCAACTGTACTAAGTATCTATATTCTGGAATCGGGCCTACTAATTGTTGTCTGTCTCAACAGCCAGACAGGGACTCTGGAGGAGAAGACTCGTTACTTACCGGTAGACAGCACCACTTAGAACTATCCCGATTTCCCCTAACGCATCTTGAGTGAAGGAGTCTTATTCACTGAAGCTGTTTGCTCCTGTTGCTTGGCACTGGGAGTCCCAACCTCAGAGGGGGAGATTTGAGCAGCTTTGCTGTCATTTTGCTAACAGATCACCAGTCAGATAACAAACTCAGCTTTGCCATTAGCATTTTAAATACACTCGCACGGGGAAGAAAAAAACCCCATGGGTTAAAGGTTTTCTAAGGTCACAGAGAATCAGTGCTAAACCAGTGCAGCAGAACCAGCTTTGCAGGACTTTAATCCCTCCCTCCAGTTTGCTTTCCTTATTGAAACAGAAGCTGCTAAAATTTATGGCCAAAGGACTTGAAAGATGTTTTTTTTAAGAATATTTAATCTACAAAGCTTCAGCTAGCAGTATAAAAAACTCAGGACATCTGTTCAGAAAGCTGATATCCAACTGTAGTCCATTTTTCTAATTTTTCGTAGCTCTTTTTCCTGGGCTTTAGACAGTTTACATGTCATCTCTCCTAATAATTCCACAGGATTTGGATCTTCTCGCTCCATTTCAGTAACATCCCTTTCCTCATCTGAGTCATCCTCTGTTTTTTCACTTTCCATTTCCACTTCATCAGAAACTTCTTCAGCACTGTAAGAGGAAGGATGATTGGAAACAGCCCAATTAATGAAATTAATGAGTTCTTTCACATACCACAGTATCACACGCTGTAACAGAGGTAAGTTATTATGCGAATAACTAGGTAAAATTAGATTTTATTTATCTTTTTAATCTTAGGCTACTTAGAAATAACTATGCTTCTCTTGCCATCTCAATTACAAGCCATTTTTCAATTAGCTGTTCTCTGTTTTAAGTAGAGTTAAACTATTTTTCTTTCTCCAACTATAATACATGATGGCAGAGCAGGGGGATCATCATTATGTAGAAAGTTATAATCTCACACTCCTACAGGATTAGAAACGTTGGATACATGGGTAGATGAGACAGCATTCACGGCGGCCGTTCTTCTCTTTCAACTCTGAAAGAGTTCACTTGGTCTTAAAAGTTGCTACAATACTCTAGTGTGTTAGTAGTATAAGAAAAAAGGTTTGTTTAGTTTTTTGTTTTAAACATAGGGAGGTACTATGCTTAGTGGCTGCTCCCTTCGGCCTTCAAGAGTTAGACTCTTGAGTGAGCAGAGAGCATACTTCTAAAGAACTATATATAACAGTTAGCATTTACACTGTGGTAATTAATAGTAAGAACTCAAGTGTCTGCTGTATAAATATTTTGGATCTCATTAGGAATGACCCACATGGCAGATGGGTACTCATCTCTTAAAAATCATCTCTTCTAATACAAGCTAGTTATCACTCACAAGATGTAAATGGCAAAATGTGTGTATTAAAGTAATACTGTACCACAGTCATACTCATTACCAGCGTCAAAGCACAAGCTCTACACCTGCAAATATTGATACAGGCCACTGAGCTCTCAAATTCTTCAGCACTGAAACTACATGCAAGTTTCTCTATATCAAGTATATAAGATTTTTGCCAGAGTTTTGCTGATGTGGCAAAATCCCGTTAACTTGTGTTATCCAGTAAGAAAGCCAGCTATACCGGCCAACGCACCAGCAGAACTGATGGGACCACTGTGTTGGCAGAATATAACACACACCCAAAACCACTCAAACTGGTGGGTTTTTTCCTAGTAAACAACCCCCTGGTGGCGTAAGTCATCCTCTTGTTGGCCTTTGCAAATACACACCGGCAGTAGATACCAATGGCAAATTCTCATCTCTGGCTTGGCAGAGTTTCGTTAAACACTTTAAAGGGCAGATTGCACAAAAATCTCAAGCATTTCCCTGGCTTCAGTGCACGTGTCAAAATATCAACAAAAGGCTACAGTGTCCTAACCCCTGTGCCTGCGCGCATTTTCTCAAAGCATGCATCGCCCTCAGAGGAGTAAGCTACAGTACATTTTAAGTACCTATCAAACTACAGCATTAGAATGGGATTAATACATTGTAAGAGATGTTTAGCTAACTGTGTTCACAGTATATACTCATATCTTGTAGCTTAATAAGGAATAAAATTTGATTTCTTAACACACTGAGATTAAAGATTAAATTTAAGATTAAATTTAAGGACTAATTTCTTGGTGTACCTACAAACAAAACCCAAGAATTATGCAGAAGTCATTATAATATCAAATAAAGTTGAGAATCCAACATTTATTCAAAAATACCACTAAAACCATAAAATCTCTGCAATAAAGATAAATTCATAATGAAAATTTGATTACCAAAAGCAACAGTTTGCATATGAGCACATTATGCCTAAAACCAGGAAACTAATGGCAAGAAAAAAGCCAAAAGAGCCCAAAGAGCAAGTCTGCTTATCTCCCAACACCAGAGTTGCTTTAAAAATAACCTTGCCACAATAAAGTCTTCTCCTAACTTATGTCAATAGAAGCATGAAGACTGTTGGAAAACCACTTGTACACTTTAAACAAAGACGTAAGTAATTTAAAATAATTTCAGTAACTAAGGAGAGTGCTTCAATTTTTCTCACCTTTTGTTCCCTTTGGAGATGAGCAATGAATCAATAAATACAGGACAAAGGAAGGAAGCAGATGGCAAAACGTGTGCTGGAGTGTGCAAAAGCTGAAAAGATAAGACCAAAGTTCTATGAAAAGTTTTGTTTGTCATGATTTTGCTGGCACACTTACTGCACTTACTCCTACCTCTTTGACAGCAGGTGAATCTTGCTCACGCTTATTACGAACAAATATTTTCCCAAGGTCTGTATTCTCCTGTGATTGCTGACGTCTGTGCTTTCCCAAGAGCAAACTAAATGGGGTCACAGGGAGGCTTTCTTCTACTGCCAGCTTGAGAAAAGGCAAAAGTTTTAAATTTCAGTGTCACAAATCTAAGTTTTCTCTCATTTTGTGTTACCAAAATTCAGGATCAAACTACGGTGATTGTACCTGTTTGCTTGACGGTGTGAGCCTTTCTTGTAGAGACCTCGTGCTAAGTGTCATTAGCTCCTAAAATACAGAATGATGTAGCAGTTACAGCACGTGAAACCGCTGCCCGTATTGCCATACCTTGCCTACAGGAGCTTCCAACGGGCCCAAAAGCTTTTATCAGTCAAGCGGAAGTGGAAGAAGCAAACACATCTCTTCCTATTCATTTTATAAATAAACTGAAAAGGAGGAATGGACCTAGAGGCTCTGGAAGAACCACCCACCCACAAGTTACAGGGAAATTCGAATATCACATGACACATTTTGATAATCAGTAATAAGACAACTTTTGAGTGGCTATTTAAAGTTAAACACCACAGGCGCTATTTTTACATTTTCTTATTTCTTGTATGAATGAGGCAGCAGAAACTAATAGTAGCAAAAGATAATCAATTTTGAACTTAAGCTGTTTTGGCAGTTAGAAAGCTTTTAATAAAGAACAAAGCAAGGCTTATGCTGCCTTGAAATCACAAACACACTCTTACACTCAACAGCAGAACTCTTGAGTCTGCATCAATCCAAGTTCAGGAAAACATTTTTTCCCCAGAAGCCACCTGCAAATTGCTATTTCTTACTTGCATATCCGTAAAAGATAACAGTTGAGATCTTCTTAGCCAAAGGTATTTTTCCGAGCCAACTGCTTCAGGTTGGTCTCTTGGGACGAAGGCAGCAAGCTGGATCTTTTCTCTACAGAGGTTTCTCTGGATATAGACTGGCCGTGGCTCATTTGGTTTAAACACAAACACTGCAAAACCAAGAATGTCTTCGCTTTAGATCATGAAATTCTTACCTTCCCGGATAGCTGTCAAGGCTGTCTCTATCATAACCAGTAAAAGCTGGACAGGATTGCCTTTAAGCTCTAGTTTGCAGGAATTACAATCAGGTAGCCTTACTGGTAGCAGAAGGTACCTTTCACAGCCTTCCAATCCAGAGAACAAACTTGGAAATTAACTTTTCTGTAGAACAGTAGCTCTAGGAAGAGCAGTCACAATTTATGGCAAAGTTCTAAACTGTAGCTGAACAGTTCAACTGCAGTTTTGGATTTACAGAAGGTGGTCAAGAAAATTCAAGATCCTCACCCAGAGAACACGGTTAATCCTGTTCTATATCCTGTACTGGAAAGTAACTGCTGGAAAAAAGATGGGGAGCCAACACGCTTTACTTGACGGCTGCTGTCGGCCACGGCTCTCTTGGCCACAGGTGCAAACACAGCCTCAGGTCCATCTTACGGCTTTCATGGGGCCAAATTCTAAGAAAAGCTTTTCTAGAAATTGCACTTTTTACAGTTTTAAATTCCAGTGACTATTACTTGTCAAAGAAGCCTTTGTACTTACAACTGGACTCTTTTGAGAGCCATGAGACAGCAGCAATATGTTCTGAAAGGGGATCAGGTTGCAGAACTATGACATTGAGGTGGGCGCTCCATTCCACTGAAAAGCAAACACAGCAAGAGCCAGACATGAAAAGAAGGCATTCAGTTCTATCCCACTGCTTTGCCAAACAAAAGGTTAAATGGAAAACAGATGCAGGGCCTTAACCTCTAGAAGATGCAAACCACTTCACTTACTCCCAGATTAATAAAAATGCACAAACATTATCATCAACTTCTGCCAGTGCAGGAAATACTGCTACTGTGATATGAAAGCTCTAACACAGAATTAACTATGCACACGCACACAAAGCCCACGCATGCTGGGCAGGATACTGTATTGACCAAAGTATGTAAATCCTTACATTTCCACAGCACATTTTGTGGTGAATCAACCCAGGATCAAGATGGTATTATTTAAGGTTTCATAGTAAATTCAGTGTTAAATGTTACTACTTGAGCCTAGATTTAATCTGATCTTACATGCACAACTGAGCAGGTTCCAGCAACATAGAAAGCCATGATCAGTGGCACCAATAAGGTACTTGGAACATGTTAGTCTCCCAAAGCAGATGTTCCTACAGAAGTAAAAAGTCAAAAGATGTTAGTGACTTTCAGATTTCATCTTTGTTTCTCATGTAGTAATGATTCACATCACAAAAACATTCAGTTAAGATTTACTTCTTATATTTACATCAAGCTAAATTTGCTTTTTCCTCCCACCTCCGTTAGCATGAAACTTCACACAAAAGCACCACACAGGTCTGGGGGATTTAAAGGAAACATAAATCTATAAGGATTACACATTTCTAGGATATTCTAATTTCAAGGAGTAAAATTTAGGGTCTTAAATGCATTACAAACCTGTAAGTTTCACATTGGGACTACAAAATAAACTCCATGTTTAAAAAAAATCCTACTATTGCTGTAACCACTAGAAAGAGAGGAGTAATAAAAAAAAAAAAAAAGAAGTTATTCTTATAGGCTGCTACAGTTGAAGAAAGCGTGTGATTTGTTTTCACTTATTTTAATACCTGATTGTCCTGTTTGAGAATAACAGGATAGCCTTTTGATTTGTAATGCTATGGAATGTTTCCAAAAAAGCTAACAAGGGACAGAATTTTACAAAAACATAGCCCTTTGAAATTATGCAGTTAATACAGTCATTTAGTATAGTCCTAGAATAACTTATTTCCCTTTACTATAGCATACAGCAAAGGCTAGAAAGGAGTAGCTGGCCTGGGAAAAGCTTGCCACTGTATCAAGCTGTCAAGAGAGGCTTTCTCCATATGTACAGGAAAGACATGGCTTACAAGCCTCCCACGATTTTCCTGAAGACCAGTTTTAGAATAATGTTTTGTAATTTCTAATCTTAGAGGGCCAGTATAAACAAAACTGACTTGGTCACACAAAAGGAAAGCTTACAAACAAACACAGAAAAATGTGGAAGCAAGAAATCTCTGTATCTTTCTAGGATTCTTTAGGACTTCAAAACATTGTGACTACACAATGTTTTGCTTTCCATTTTAGGTGTTTTTTAGAAGCAGGTCCATGAAGTAACTTTAATGTTACTGCAGTAGTGACTGAGAGTCCAGTTTAAGAAGCAGTTAGAAAAATGTTACCACTGAAAGAGAATGCTACAGTAAGTTTGTAGCAATTTCCTGTTTCAGCAATTCTTTAGATAGGGGATCTGGCACAGATTTAGTACATGAACCAGTAAGGTCATCTATAGCCCTATCTTTCCCAAGATTATCATAAGAAAAATTATATTCTGCCTGGATCAGAAACTGCTATGCATATTTGCACACTCTGGTTTTTCATTTCTATTCATTACCCTTACACAACTGAATGATGTCTAGACCTTCAGGATGTCTTTTATCATGACAGCACACAATGGAGCATGCTGGGATAGTCTGCCAGGCAAATATGGATTTTCTAACAGGTTAGAAAGAATCAATATACATATTTTATAAGACAGATCTTAAGGTCATATGCCCTTATGGTTTATTGATATAATTTCTACATGTATAAAAACCCAATTTACTTATATTTACTCTTTTAGCAGTACTTTGATTCATCTCTAGATTAATGGGGAAAAAGAAAAGGGCTATTAACACACTACTGTCTGCCCAAATATACATCATTGAGTACGGGAGGTCCATCAATCATAAGCAAATGAGAAGAGGAAACTGCAAAGCTTGATCTTACTTTTAACCATACATTGCCAGCCACGTAAATGCCCTTTTAGATAAAAAGCCACAGAGTCTTTCCTATAAAGGAATGTAGAACTGTTAAACAAAATATTTATATCAACTTATACAAGGTCTTGGACAACCATGAATTGATTCTTTCTTTTCCAAAAGTTCAAGACAGACAAAAAAAGCCAGATGAAAGACATACCTTATTTTTCCAGGTGGATGGCAAAATGTACACTTGAGATCCCAAGTCACCGAATCCCATACAGTGACAATTTCTTCAAAGCTAACAGCAAGCAAAGAGCCATCTTCTGAGAAACAGCAGTTGGTGGCTTGGTAGTTGTGGTAGCTGCCTACAAAATCACAGCTCCAGCTCACACTTTGCTGTGCTGCATTGAATAAACAAGCTTAGTTAATTCATGTTTATACACAAAGAAAGAAGAAATCAAGTATTAGAGCTTCAAAATAGGCCCAAAAGCAAGTTAGTTTTGTTTCAGACTGTTTACCATGAGCTTTGTTCAAATGCAAATCTAGTACATTTCCCCTTTGTCCTCAGTTTTGATTTTGAAAAGTGAACCCTAACATTAATATGGTACAATATTTGTTTACTTTACCAGCTACATAACTGTGCTCTCAAGTAGGCAGATGCTAGATAAAAGAAAAAGGATGCCGAAGTAGATTGAACATTTAGTGTTCTGAACCATACTGTTCTTCTAAGACTGCAGCAAGAACGTAAGCACTACTAAAAGTTGAACACTGATTACATTCGAGTCCAAAGCTCACGGTTTGCTTACATAAAGTTTGAGGATCACAGACTGACCCATCAGCATGCTTCCTTGTGTCGGTTAATCTGCCAGTGCATTCAGTTGGGATACCTTTTCAATTGTTCATAATTACCGTAAGATAAACAGAAGCAAAGTCACATACTTGCAATATAACCTCTGTTTTCCAGTATAAAGAGAGTCATACAGCATGCTTTTGATACATATCAGTAGAATGAGGAAAGAAAAGAAGTTCACCCTATGCTAAGATATCCTTTACATAATGGCTACAAGTTGATGATTAAAAGAACTGTCTGTAAAGAAACAAGCCAGAAGCAGTTCACTACGTTAAACTGATGGCACCACCTAGAGGCACAGTGAGAGATCTGCTGCAAATACAAACATGCCCAAGTGTGTTCTACAGATGAACAAATTAGTTCATTAATATTTGCTGCACAGAAGCTTGCAGCATGTCGAGTCTTTTTACCCTACCCTGTCCCTGCTGGGCAAATACAGCACAGAAGCCAGCACTAATTTGTACTTTTACACGGCCGTGAAGCAGAAGTCTGCACAGTCACTTCAACCAACCAACCAAAAAAATAGCAGGCACAAAAATTCCCTGATGAGGCCAGTCAGCTTACACAAAACCATCTTGGTGAAGTACACA
>VZTM01030209.1:215-25106 GCA_013400555.1 Jacana jacana
TTAGCAGCACTGAGACGCGATAGATAATAAGCATAATTTTCTTCATCTGTTTTCACTTTTCTCATTTTCCCTTGGGGGATTCATCCCTCATTTTATTATAACTTTTTGGCCATTTATTGTAAAGTTTTGGTACATTTCCGTAGTGGAATTCAGTTATTGTGAGCTGTAAACTGATATTTTTACATCCACCTTGTGACACTGACATTTAAATGACCATTGCTTTTAAATGAAGCTGAGAAAAATATACTATAATACCCGACTTCAGTTCTGGTTGAGGAACTTCTTTGACAGAGACAGAATGATTCTACTGTCCAGGGACTGAGTCCTTACCTGAGAGGAAAATGACCTCCTTGTTGTAATGATCCTTTAATAGAAGTGTCGGGCAGACAGCCCTCTGCCTGCTTTGCTCTCTGCTGCCTCTCAGCTGAGAACCTGTGAAGCATGTCTTGCTCCTGTGAGATTAAGACATCTTTAAATACTTGATATGTAATAGCACAACTTCCATGGGAAAGACTGAAAGCTGTTCAATCAAATTGCTGATAGGAAGAGTGTCAAGGCACTCCCCAGTCCCCAAGGAAGAAGTTTGGACATCTTTAGGCAAGTTCAGAAATGGATTCTATATCTGCCATGTCCTGGAGAAAAATCCCAAGCTGCCAAGTATTAGATAAAAAAAGAGGTTGCAGCAGCATCTGCTGCTTTTATTTAGGACCAAACCCTGCAATTATGGTCTGGCAGTTACTCACTGATGCCTCCTGATACAACTCATTTAAATTGCACCTCAGTAGATTAAGACACCTAAAGTTTTAAAAAAATATTTAGGTCGTAAAAGGTGACATCCTTCTGTGGAATCTGCACAAATTCCTACATATCTAAATATAATTTGGAGACAGCTTAATTGGGAGTTTGGCACTTAGGGCATTTTAAAATCCCTCTTGGCTTTATGAATTTTACCCCAAAAGGCTAACAATAGACCTTTCAGTGAGCAGGGTTGTTTCTTCCCCTCTTCCCCTCTGTTTTATACTATCTTGGCTTTAGCAGTATTACATGCTTCATTTATGCTGGAGCACAGAAGAGAAGAGTCATGTCCAAGGAATGTCCCTTTGGACACACATCTAGATTATGCTTCCAGTTCAGGATGAATTCCAATAGCACTGATGCCACTGAGATCAAACCTCATTCTGTGTACAACTGCTGCCTGATGTTTATAATAGTCTTGATACACCAGGTAGTAAACAGGCAAAACATATGTACCCATCTACAGAGATGGAGTAGCCCAAGAGGCTCACCATCACTGCAGTCCCTTTAATATTAAAACCACCAAAGATTTGCAGTTGTGTGGTGATCCATTTGGGGGCTTACATGGGCTAAGATATATAGATCTAATATTTCACTTTGCAGAAATGGTTTATTTCCAGTACTAAATACGATGTTTGTGAAATGAGAATACGCTATTTCAAACAGTTATAAGGCCACTGAATAATTGAATTATTACTCATCAGGGGGCAGTGTAATTTGTTACCTGTGCGATTCTAACACTCTGAATCAAAGTAATTACATTCATGGTGTCATTTAGTGAAATAAGGCAGTGAAGGTCTCTATAAAGAGAGAGGCAATTGCTGAGAGGATTTTGTTGAAATAATAGCACCAATTCAATTGGCCCTCTTGCTTCATTCATTGTTACTTTATTATATGGCTAAATAGCTCATTCATGTGCTTTGCTGGAGTGACAAATAGGAGCTTTGGAAATGGTATCTATGGAGGAAAAAATGCACAGCTTCCAAGGGGAAACTACCAAACAGTCATTTTTAGTATCATAAATGGGCAAATGGCAAATGGCAGATCAAATTTATAAAAGAGAACACAAAGGCAGATTTTTATACCTTTTGAAAATTCAGTGGTGAGATTCTACTAGAGGTTTGTCAAATTTGAAGAACTGGTGGGAGATGTCTGAAGACTGTTCCAAACCAGAGTAGTGACTTCCAAATCTCATGAACTTGGCTTCAGGAAACTATAGAATTGGTATAGAAAAGGAGTTATTTTTAAAGACTAAGCATTTTGGAGTTATTATTTTATTTCTGTCTGCAAGCTGTAGGTATATATGTTCAAGGGAGACAACCTGCAGCTATTTCAGTGTTGTGAAGATTTGTGGTAGACTTGACTTTGGAACCATTTGGATACTAAAATACTTCTGCCAAGTCCCTTCTTCTTACGAACCCCTGTTTCCATCCATTAACTCTTATCTTTTTACTCATCCTGACCTGGGCTATATTTTGTGCTAACACCAGTGCCGATACCAGATACACCCCAGAACTGATAAGTTCATGTAATGGGGCCCCTTCCCAGGGTTTGAGAGGAATTTGTGTCTACTTAGCAAGTACATGTGCCGATTCCAACAAGCTGCTGAGCACCTTGATCCTGCAGGGTATTTAATTCCCAGCCAAAGACTGAAATCCTGATAACTGAAAAACTTTTGCCCTAAAAATAGATTTCTTCACATTGTTGGATTCATGTAGCATTTTATATAATTATAGCCCTTGTTGGAAAATTTATGTTCTACAGATCTGGCTCGTAAATCCTACACTTTACAGTACTACTGTGGCTCCATTATAATCCCTTACTGCTGAGTCCAATATTTATTATTGGAGGAAAAGGTGGAAAACAAATCCACACTTTTGAAAGTGTTCCATAATACCACAGTGTTTTAGCGAATTCTGAACTGTTACTTTCATCTGGGGATTTATCATGGGGATTTATCATGGTGCCTACACACATAAATAGCAGGCCCATATGTGTGTATTTCTTTGAATAAGAAAACAATGTTGTGATATTTTTAAATAGGAACACAGTTTTCTGGTGTGCATAATCATTTGGGGAAACAGTCTTTCTGTTGCAAAATTTAAAAACAAGAGTGAATTTTGCTGAGGGAATGTTTTCAGTCCTTTTTGAAAATATGTCTCAAATTATCTTTAAATGATCTTCAGGAGACTGACAGGGCAGTTCCACATTATGGTATCTCAGGGCACAATTTCATGCTGAGTTTTCCTCATAAGGCCAAATCAGCATAAAACATATTTACCTTTCCTTGTGCTTTTTGGTAAAGCTATACCCTAATACAGATCAGTGAAGTGATCAGTTTTGGAAAGGAAACATCTTCCGCTACTTTTAGAATCATAGAATCATGGAATAGATTGGGTTGCAAGGGACATTTTAGATTCATCTAGTCCAACCCCCTTGCAAGGAACAAGGACATCTTCTAATAGATTGTATTGTTCAGAGCCCTGTCCAACCCAACCCGGAATGTTTGCAGGGATTGGGAATTTACCACCTCTCCAGCCAATGAGGGCCAGTGTCTCACCACTGTCAATCTCATCGTATAAAAATACCTTCTGTATATCTTGTCTAAATCTACCCTGTTTTAGTTTAAAATCATTATCCTTTGTTCTATTGCTACAGGCTCTACTAAAAACTCCGTCCCCAAAACAGTACAAACAATCTCAAAAATTATTGCTTTTCCTAATCATCAGGCCGTTTTCCCCCTCTTACCACCAACGGGATTTGCAATTTTCTCCTGACCTCACTGTGAGATCCCATAGACAACCGTCCCCGTGGTGTAGAGCATTTCAGTAAGGTGCACATGACTCCTCCCTGCAAGACTTGGGACTAGGAAGCACATCTTGAAAGCAGCCTCATGACTTTCAGGGTAAAGTCCTAAGGAAGGTTCAAGAGCAGTAGCAAAGAGCATTGCCCACACCAAGTCAGTTTGCCACTTAGACTTTCCAAAAACATTCTCTTTTTTCTATTTATTTTTTTTTTAAGAGAAAGCAGGTGCTGGCAGTCTGGGCAAGGCTCCAACACAGGTAATTACATTCTATCCTCGTGCATTCTCCTTGCAATTGATCTTAATAGCCATGATGCAACAAGAGTCCATAGATAGCCCTGAAAGTAGACAGCAGCGCTACTATATTATTTGAAGCTTTAAACACCAGCATTGAAATGCTAGAGTGCATATGCACTGGAAAAAAAAAAAAAAAAAACAAAAACAAAACCAACCCAAAACAAAACAAACAAACAAAAAACCAACCCAAAACATTTATGTAGGGAAGAAGTGAAAAGACATTAAATAGGGAGGAAATTTGACAGAGTTTGTAAAGTGAAAATTACAGCCTTTCATCACTCTTATTAAGGAGGACAGAGGATCTTTGCAGATGACATAGGATGGGCTCCAAGTCCCTGGACTGATTGCTGTCCCTGGGAGTTTACAGCAGATGGCAGGGTCCCTTGTGGGAAACACTGCTCACAGGAGCCCTGAAGAGTTAACAGTGGTCATGGCTGTCAGAAGTCATGGTTTAACAACTGTCACACCCAAAGCACAAGGTCATTGTCACCTTTCCCCCCTGCTAATGACAGCATTTATGTTCCTGGAGGAAGGCACATCCTGAAAACAGCTTCGTTTACCTCCTGGACTGTGTGACCAAAAGCTGTGAAATCAGGAGCCCGCCTGACTGCGTGGAATCCCTGTGCTCCATGTGGCATCCTGGCACTCACACGCTGGTGCTGCAAGAAAACGGTGCTTTCTGAACAAAACCTGGGTGAGAAAAGTTCTTGTTTGAGCCTAAATCCCTGATTGCCTCCAAACAAATGGAAAGCTTGTAGTTAAATATATAGTAAATGTGGGTTATTTCCAAACATCCCCAGCTTTCTGTTTGATCTGAATGAAACACGTCTGCCAGAGACAGCTGCTTCTAGTCTGCTTGCTGCCAATGATATTTACAATCTCCCTTCGTTTCTGCATTTCCCTCATTTTTTCCTTTTTTTTTTTTCCTTTTTTCCCCCTTTTTCTTCCCCCCAGGTTTTCACTAGAGAGGTTATAACATTCAAAACCTCCTAGATTAAAATCATATCAGTTCCCTTCAGCTAAATAAGCATTCTTGGCTACATTCTTGGTTCCACTGAACCCAACGGGTCTAGGCCAATTTTATGGTCTTTTAGAAATTGACTTGTTCACCTCGGCCTCGACTCAATGCATGCATTTAACAGGCTGGGCAGCACAGGGTCTGTGCTTAGGTGGTAAAATGTCTGAGCTTTTTTCACTTCTGAGGTTGTTTCACTTGCAGAAATAACTGTTTTTCACATCTTACCAGCTTAGCGCCTGAGCTTTGTTTTTCTGTGTCCTAGTGTCAAAGACACTACAACAAAGACCTAGTGTCATTGTTAGGAAAAGTCTTGAAAGGAAAGGGCGAGGAAGATCCATAATTAATCAGCCCTTGGAAGAACTTGATCACCAATGAATATATTAGACAAGAGGACTCCAGACACAAAAATCAAACAGTTTTTTAAGCACAAAAATGTGCAGCCTGTGCAGGCTGGTTGCCTCTTTGAGCTGAAAACCAAGTTTGATCTATGAGAGAACATTAATTCTGAGGTTGGGTCAGCCTGAAGGCACTCTCATAGGGTTCGGTGTCGAATTTGCCCTCTTGAATCTATCAGTGTTGAGAACTTCACTTGAAACTGTCTCCACAAAATGGCTGGCGACTGACCTTCTGCAGAGTAAGTTCCTGCTCATCAGCTCACCCACAGCCACTGGCCATGATCAAAACAGCAAAGGGAGTGCAATTGCATCATAGCAGCTGATACGCTTTGCTCACTCTTCAGACAGTATGCCTAGAAGGTAAACTGCAATAATTCAATTTCTTGACATATATCTGCTAAGAACAGCAGTGTTAGACTGTGCTTTCCAAAAGACACTAAAGGACTTAGGTTTGCAGTTCTCACTTGGAAGCCCTGATTTTCCTGACTGGTAAATGTCTGGAGAAAATGGACACCAGGTCTCCTTTTCTCTAGCCTAAACAATCCCAAGTCCCTCAGCTGCTGCTTATAAGATTTGTTCCCTGGACCCTTCACCAGTTCCCAATTCTGAGCAGACACATGGAGATTTTAGTACATGAAGTCTGTATTACCTTAGAAGAGCCAAATTCCTTTCTCATACGTCACTTAATACAGAATTATTCCTATTTAAGCCTCATCTGGATGCTGGTCCTGAAGTCCGTAGATATATTTGGCTTTAAGTTATGACAGTAAAGTAGGCTAAAAATGTAAAGCTGTTAATCAGCAATATCATTCATCTGTTTCAGTATTTATTAGCTTGTTTATAATGGCTGTTTTTGATGATATTCGTTTTAATTTTGATAGGATGTAATGACCTGAATTTAATCAAGTAAGCCGTATTTGAAATCACTAATAATAAATGCCTTTCACATCAACAGTTTAGAACATGGTTGGGCTTTCAGAAGGACTTATGAAGCATAAGACCAATGATGTCAGGTCATTGCTTTTGTGGAAGATGACCTATACCTGTGACCACCATGGCTGCCTTTCTCTGCATCCCTTGGAACGGCAGGGTTTCATGAAATGAAAACTAATGGAGCCTCACTGTCTTGTAGGATATATATATATATATGTATATGTGTGTGTGTATATATATATATATAATGCATTCCCCTGGACCAGTGTTCAAATTCCATGCTGGAACTGAGATCTGGGTGAATACCAGCACCTCCTCCCCAGTGTAATACTGTCATGTGTGGGCTACCAGGGGAAAATAACTCATCCCATTCAGCTCCACTGAATCAGGAACTGCTGAACCACAGAGTGTATCTGCTTCATAGCCCAGGCACTCCTCAGGCTGTTTTAGAAACACCCTGACCCTGTTGGCTGATGCTCCTGCTCCTGATGGTCCCTTGTTTAAGGTGCTGACCATGTCCAATGACCTGTTTATGGTCATAGAGAGAACAAAGAGATTCAGTGACTTTTATAGCTTTATAATGGACCATCCCTTGTTTAACTCAACACTGGATGTACCTCCCTGTCTGACATGGCTGTGCTGCAGGTAATGCACCTGCAGTGTTGTTTTTTTCAGAGATTCCCTAAACTGAATGTCTGCGATTTTTCTAGATACCTTCATGTGAAACGTCACATTCCTGGCAGAAAAAGCAGATAGTCTTTTGCAGTGCTTGCAAAATACCTATGAATGATAAACTAGAGGAGGTGGGTTTTTTTCTTCTTCAGGTTCCTCCATATCTGTGACTAAGTGGTAGAGTATTTGCAAAATTAAGAAAAGGATCAGAAACATGGCACTGTATCTGACGGTCATTTGTAGAAAGTACGGTAGCATATGTTGTGAGTCAGTTAATCTCTTTAGGGCTTTATCCAGCACAAATTAGGTTCTGTGGTCACCGAGTCACAGCAGGCTGTGGGCCGCTGTAGCCTTGGAGCTTTATTCTGATTCAGCTGCCAAGAAATGAACTGCTCTGTGGGCGCAAAAATTGGCTTATGCTCTGTGAACTCCAGCCAGGCCTGCGCAGCTCCAGCGGCTGCTCCTCTCTCCGCGCACACCTATGTGGTGATTTCATTCTCACCTACTCTCCAGCAACCCCGATGCTAAGATGCAGCCCCTCGAAAATAAAGAAGGGGCTAATTCAGTCTCATCAGAAATCAGCAAAGATTGTGAAATAGTTTTGAAAGATGTGTAAGCCCTCACTGCTTTGGCTACTTGAAGCTAGCCAGGACAAATGCACACTGCAGGGATTATCTCTGTGCTGCTGCTGGAAGCAGAAATTATTTTTTTGTGTGTTTTGGGGCTTTTGTGGTTTGTTTGGATTGTTTGAGTTTGGGGTTTTGTTACATATTTGCCCCTAGTCTATAACTGCAGATACTGCAATGCCAATAAAATGCCTTAGGTTTCCTAAGTGGACTAAAGGAACTGGGAGGCATATCTCTAATTGCAACCAATGTCTCAAAGAGACATCACTTAACAGAGGCACAGACCAAATCACAGGGAAGTCACAAGTGGTCACATATGGGTGTCAGGTTTTTCGGTCCTGTAGGCCCGGTTCTCCTTCCCTACTGACTCTTTGACCCTGGTAAAGAACACATCATCTCTGCACTATATATTGCACATTATAAAAGGGGCTATAAATATTTGCCTGTGTCTCAGCAGTAGTGTTGAAATCAAGCAAGTACTAACTCTTTGCACAAATTACGCCAAAAATCAATTTATCATTACCATATTTCTTTTTGCCGTGTTTTTTATTAATGACATTCATATGAATTAATGACCATTAAAAACATTGGTTAGTCATTTTCATTTCTAATCTTAGTAATTCTTTTTAAGTGAACTTTCATGGAGAAGTAGTTAATTCTGATTTGTTTAAGTATAAAACAGCTGTGACATCCTGAACATACAAGACATCTGTATATCAGTGACAGGAAGCTGTTGTCACTGATGTTTAGTAACTACAGTGTGGCTGTGAGGCACTGCCAGAGGCGGCTAGGTAGAGGGCTAAATTCTACCTTCTTGCAAACACATTGAGAATTCCTCATTTCTGGGAAGCTGTTCTTCTACTTTTTACATACATTGTATGCAGGAGCTCTACTTTTGCTTTAAAGTAAGAGCAATTGAAAGGAATCCTTTGCACTGGACCTGGTGAACTGCAGGTCCACCTCTCTCATTGGTTCAGCATTAAATGTTGCATATTCCCTGTAATTAATACAGCCACAAGAGCAGTGACACAAACATCACACAAAATCATCTGCATGAAGCATAAAAGAGCCTAGTAATTTACAAATATTGCTTTTAAACTATATTAAGCACTGTCCAGGGAAAAAAAAAAACAAAAACCACAAACATTTTCCGAGCCTTATTCAATTTGCAGTTAAATCAAATTTAGGATAGGATAAAATATGTCTTATCGATTAAATTTTACTTCAATCTTTAGAGAATTGATAGCAAAAACAGACATTAAATCCCAAAATAGAATTCTAAGTATGCACAAAGAACAGGGCAGGATAGCAAGACTCAAAAGTACAAGCAGCACATTTAGATTAGGTCGCTAGATTTTTGGGGCAGAACAACACCATCCCTGGTGGCAGGGGTTACCTACACACTGTGTTTGGTAATTCACAGCAATGCTGCTAATCATATTTTGTGATTTCTTGATACAGCTGTTCCTCTCATCACCAGCATAATAATGAATGTGGAATGATCTTTGATTAAATGGCACTGCCATTTGAGAGGAGAGGAATAAAAAGGATAAAACTTTACATTTTTTGTTATTATTTCATTTGCTTACCTAACATTAAACTCTGAAATGCGTACTTAGAAGGGATGTCAAAAACATCCCCATCAAAATATATTCTTTTTCAGTGGGAAACTAGGAGTTTGATTGAATGAACAATTTTGTGAAATGCATCTGTTTTCCCTAATAAGAAAGCCTTGATTTTTATGTAGGAGTAAAAAAATCAAAACTTCCAAATCATCCATGCATTCAGGATCTTAGCATTCAGTTATACTTATTACGAGATGCCTAAAGGTTGTCACGAATATTTCATCTCTGTTTTATATGGAAAGTAAAAACATTTTTCTCTACTTCTGTTATTTAGATATTCAGGGTGAATTTACTGACTGACAGGAGAAGAAGGAGCACAGACCTCTCCAGTAGTACATCCTGATGCCAATTATGGCATCATGGTGGCATGACAAGGGAAGAGAGGGTCATCCAACAGGCTCTCACCACCGGCCCAGAACATCCATAATACATCTTGACTACGTACTAAAAACTGTCCACTGAAATTTTATGTGAAAATTTCTGCAGAAAAAATTTCTATTGAATGTCTATAAATATCTTACCTATGGAAAACTTCCTCACTTCTAAAGCAGAAATCTCAAGAGAAGCATTTAACATCTCCACTTAGGATGTTAATCGACAACTTTAAGTATTCAAAGTGGACCAGAATACAGCAGGACCACAGCTGGGTAATGTCTAGAATTGTCCTGGAGAGCCAAATTTGAACCTGCTAAATCAGCTCATTGTCTCCTCCCTGCTGGTGACAAGCCAGGAGGACTTGCGGGTCCACCCAAGAAATTAATATCTTAAGTGCATTGAGTTTGCACAGCCCTGACAGCCAGCTAAACCACAATTATAACTGAAAAGCAAACTTCATTTTCATATGCAGAACTCATGTCCCACAGCTTTTGCCACCATGGTGGGCTGGGTGTTACTAAGTTGGATGCCTGAAGAAAGTTTTGTAGCATAAGGCGGATTCCTGTTTTTCCTTGTGTCTACTTTACTACATCTTGGCTACTCCCAAGTGGTGTCGTGCAGCAGGGAATATAACACGCTGCTCTGGGTCTCCTTCCTTTTGGTATAATAATCCAATATCCAGGAAAGAGTATTCTGTTTTTCACTGAACAGCGTATAACTTTGCTGAAAGTGGGTCAGACCATCATGCAAATATGTGAGGATCAGCCCATTGCTGTGCAAAGAAAAGCCTGGGGAACAGAAACAGACTTAAGGATGACTTGATATTCCTTGAAGCTTTCACAGCGGTAGAGAAAAAGAAAAAGCAAAAGCAGTGTTTGTAGTTTTGGGCCCTGGTTTGCATAGTTTCTGAGCACCCTGATCTCCATTTAGTATCACTGATGTTCTAGAAATTAGGCCAGAAATCAGGCTGTTCCTGTGCTGATGGGAGTGACAGGTGCCTACTCGGATGACAGCTGAAACACTCTCTCTGTGCTGGCAGGGCAAAGCCCCGGGCTTTTCATCCTGAATGCGTTCTTTACTGAAGCAACAGATTTGGGTTTGGTTACATCTTTTATGAACACTCTTTCAATAAATTAATCAGAAGCTTCAGGGGATTTAAGGCTTTTAAAAACAGATCAGTTCTTTTGCAATTCCCTTCTGAGAGCTTCAAAACTGGATTTCTTCCCATTCAATTTTTCATATTTCCATTTTGCAAAATTGAAGATTCCTGAGCCAATGCAGACAGAGTCTGTGCTCTCCTTCATCACAATTTGCCTCACAGCCACTATCCGTAGGGTCCAATGACTACTCTATGCAACATCCCTGATTCAAAAAGCTGCGTCAAGGAGTCACAGCCACCATAATCATATCCACCAACCATGATTCCTCCTGCTCATTAAAAAATGCCAAACACCGTCTTGTCTCAAATTGCCCCTCTAAGCTTGGATAAGGTGAATAGACTTCAAAGCAGAAGTGCCTTGAGATACTCTCTGCACCTGGGGAGCTGCACAGCTTTCTAAAGTCCTCTTTGGGTAAGTTTGGCATCTCCCAGTGGCTACAATGAATTACACCCTTTGCTTTGAAGCTTCTTGCTGTTGTTTGGGAAGGCAGTTCAGAGTTAATAACTTTCTATATTCAGAAAAAAAGAGCATTGAGATCACTGGTAAACTCATGCTGTGCAGGACATCAATAGACCAAACAACGGATACAGAGGGCTCAGGCAGAGCCTAGAATTGCAGCTGGGAGTATCCCCTCTGCTATACTAAAATAGGTGGAAGAGGTATATGGAGTTTGTTTCAAGCGCTTACCTTGTCAGCCAGTATAGCAGTACCCTTCTGTGAGGAGAGACCCAAAGGATATAACACAAGTCCTTACAACCCCACAAAAACAGTCTGCACATCATCTACTGCATCATTTCAAAGGATTCTCCATAAAACAGGTGCAAAAAAGGCAGGTTATTTGTGGTCTTTTGGATCTTTTGCTGTTCGCACAGTAAAAAATCAAGGCAAAGGAGGCACAAGGGCACAGTCACAGCTCATATAACTTTTTACAACAAATACACAAACGTACCATTCCTAACTATATATTTTCTATCATCTCTTTTGTCTGATTTCTGGCTATTTCTATAATATATAGCACTATGTACACCATTAGGGGTCTCTCAAGCACTTTGAAGTTCTACTGTGAGACACCTGACACGGACACAAAAGAGAGGTCAATATTTCTTCAGTGTGGTCTTCATTCAGACAGGCGTCTAGGCAGAGTCCTCACAGTAAGACATAGGGTTTAAGAGCTCAAGAATCCCTGTTAATATTTAAAGAAGTATAAAAGACCTCGTAGCTATGTAGAAAACAATTGTGATACTGGAAGAGTGTTTGGACTGAAGAAAATATTGTAAAGGAAAATTGAAAACTGAACCTACCCAGTTCTGAGCAATGTCTAGTCTGGTGCTCAGGGTGCCTTGGAAACTTTGACGTTTGACTGCTTAAACTTTGCTTTTTCTTTTGNGGAAAGAGGGAGGAGAGCAGGGGGATAAAAAAAAAAAAAAAAAAAAAGAGGCTTTTTTTTTTTCTTTTTCTAAGTAGTACAAGGCCTCAGTAGTCTTTAGAAGGAAATCTCTCAAGACTCAAAGCCAATAAAAGCTGAAAAGGCTATATGTGACAAAGGCTTTTCTTTTGGAATCTCTTGGCCAGAGACGAACTTTGCATTTGTCAAGAATATGTACTATAAGTAAAAGCATGCGTATGCAGTAGGGAAAGAGAAATGGACAGTCGAATAGACGTGGGTATGACAGCAAATCTATGGTCTTTCAGTCGGGCAGCTCATAGAAAAATTCTAAGGGATCTGCAGAGGGTAACGAAGAAATAAAAGGCTTTTGTCAGTAGGCTAGAGTATGGTATACAGAGGTCTACGCTTCCACAGAAAAAAATCTTAGGAGTTCAAAACTGAAAGAAGTTGAAAGCCACAAGAGTGAAGAGACACATGAAAGAGAAAGAGTGATGGAATGCATGATAATATAAGTTATAAAATTATTACTATCCAGAATTCTTAAAGAGAAACTAGCGTTCACACACGCTCTCTAAAGATGGCTTCCAATTTGAGATCTCACAGACTGAGAAAAAAATGGGTAAAAACTTATAGATTCATCTAAAACCTGTATTTTACTGGCACTTTATGTCAACATTTACTATAAATATAAGCTACAATGTAGACAGTCAAGGGGCGTATATGTGCAAATAATGGATTACCCTCAGAGGTGAACAAAATTTAGAATTCATCTTGAAGGGAAAACAGGCATGCCAGCATCTTTTTTTGTAATGTAAGCTGACAAAAAGTTTGAATTAAGAATATTTTTATACAAAAATGAATATAATTTTTTGACATTGTCATCTGGAATAAAATATTTTAACTGAAGTTCAGTTGAAGTGCTTCACTCTTGATTCACTCTTGACATGATCTCACGTTTTGTTGTGATTTAGTTTAATACACTTGTAGGACTTTTTCACTATAACACCTCACCGCACAGGCATTATGTCTCAGGAGAGTGATGTCTGTGTTCCCTCTCACAGCTTGGATTGTTTATCATCTGCTATGATGCACCAGGGTCAGATGATTTCTACCTTGAAACATAGAGCATGCTCAGAAGGAAATCCATTTTGTCCTGTGAAAGAAGGAAGCTGTCTTTTGGAGACCTCCAGATGATGAGAGGTTATAGCATCTCAAAAAAAGAAGTGGGAATGCAGTATAACAAGTTGCTAAACAGAGCAAGCTAAATCTTGTGAGGCAGTTCAACAGAATACAACACTTTTACCTGGACTGAACCAACCCAGACAAAAATAATCCTACTAGACCATAGCCAGGGAAAGAAGGTTTGTTTTCTAAGGCAGATTTTGGTTTTGTTTTGTTTTGTTTTTTTAAAAAGAGTCTAACATATTGACATTACATAAACAGCGTTT
The DNA here is from genome assembly GCA_013400555.1 of Jacana jacana. NCBI lineage: Eukaryota > Metazoa > Chordata > Aves > Charadriiformes > Jacanidae > Jacana > Jacana jacana. Next base: position 13,750 of record VZTM01030209.1, read on the forward strand.
TTCATCTAAAAAGAATTGCAATCACTTTTACCTGAAAACTCTAACAGAAACAGAATATATCAGTCTTGATTCACTGCTTTTGTATTCTTTTCATACCAATTTTTACGCATTCCATAACTTTGTGTGTGGAATAGTGAATTTATGTTACATTATAAAAAGATATCAGGAGCTGTCATTTACCACAGCATTAGCTAAATATTTTTCTTTAACCTACAGGGGAGGAGATCACATTCCTTTATGGAAGAAAGTACATGATGGCAGCAGCAGATAATGGCCAATGAAGCAAGAGTGAACCTCAGCATGACTGATGTGTGTAGGATGAAAAATCTGTTTCCAAAGGAAGCAGGACAGTGTTTGCAAGGACACACATCTTGGTGACAGAGAAGCTAGACAAATCCAATGGTGAACAAATGAAACACTTTTGTGTGAGTGGCCTTGAGAGGGCCAAAATCAAAGGCATTTGAGGTATTGAATTTTTAAACTGTGTTCCAAAGCTGCCTCTAGTGGTTTCTGCCAGGTTCAGGGAAGCATGTGGATATTCGTTGTAAATAAGCAGGACAGCACCGAAAAAACCTGTCCAATTCCTGTCATCAATTTCTTCTCTTAATGGAAACAACCTGGCCAGGCCCCAAATGCTAACTGCTCGGGTCAGGGGGACAACAGCATAAATGTTCACAGTAAAGGACTTCTGGGCTTAGAACACATTTGTTTAATCAAAAAGATTTGTGTAGTGATCAAAGAAATTGCTCTAGCAAAAGCTATAGAGTTTGTAGAGATTAAGAGAGTGATCCAGGCCTAGCAGGAGAACCATCTTTAAAGCTCTTTGCTGTAAATCCCACTGCTTTCAGCAGAAATTAAAGATGCACTTAACAGTCAAGACATACTACACTTAATTGGACAACCTTGCACAAACACTTTTTGACCACGGCTGAAAATACATTTGCACAAAAAAGTCATGAAAGAGTTACAGACAATTAACCATATTTTTAAAATCAAAATAAAGAGACAACAAGAAAACACAAAGAGAGATGGAGTTCTCTGAATAAATGACTATTTTTTTTACAAATTGTCAGTCTGCTTCTGCTGCTTCTGATTTACGGACAGATAGGTATGGAACATACAGTGATCTCTGACAGATGGGAAGAGTAATTTCTTTATAGTGTGAAGATTAATCACACCATTATTTTGCTTCTCTCCGCTTCTGCTTTCTGCTCATCTTTACTGGAGTGTTTAAATGTAATTTAAATACTAAAAAATATCAACCCAGATTGAGACCCATGCTACAGTTAATAAAAATGTGTTCTTTTTACTACTCATAGTCTTCACTCTGGGCATACTGTACCTGTACGCTTTAATGAAGCTGCTGGTGATGCCGATGGCCAGAACAGCCATACAGATTTAGAGGAGATGCTGTACCATAAAGGAAGTACATCTGGGTAAACAAGACTCTGTCATGTTGGTTTGAAAACCAGTTATTTTTCTGCTGTGTGGGAAAAACTACATATCTCCATTTTTTAAGAAAGACTGCCATGAGACAGTGAATGGAAAACTTCATATGAAGCTCTTTTTTTTCTGTGCACACACACTTTCATGTTAGTTTACACAGGTTCTCTGAACAAACACAGCCCATTAAAAAAAGCTCCCACTTCCACTTTGGATAATATTTGTCAAAGGACATAAGGGACTGGGAAATCAAACACTGAATATGCCAATGCCTGTCACTTCAGAAAGGTTCTGGCTAAATTTTTGAAAAAGCAAAGTCTCAGAGCCACTCAAACGGCACTGGCTATGAATGGGACTTGGGCTTCTTTGAAATCTTGAGCTTCATGCACACTCACTAAACAGTCTTTTCACCACATCAGAGAGAATACAGGAGAAGTGGAGGAGGGAATCAAGAGGTGAATCTTAATTTCTGGCACTGTAAATCATTGTTTCCATTAATAGTGCTTTATACCGGTTAACAATGGAGATTGATAATAAAAGGTATTCTGACAGGAGTGTTGCAAAGAATGGACTCGTCTTCCTACTTTCTATTCCTCTTCAGACCAGTCCTTCTTGTCATTCTTTTTACTATTTTCCAAAGAGATGCCATATGAGAAGGACTGAAAGGATCAAGTGGAATGATTAATGTTGCAACTGGGCTTTTGGTCTGCATATGAAGCATAGGGATACCTTTATCATGAGGAATTATAGTGAAATTCTATGGCTGGTGGTATCCGTGCTGTCCAATATGAACCATATCCACTACAGAAATATTAATGAATTTAATTGATGTTCTGTATTTTGAATGTCTTTCAAAACTGTGCCTTCTCAGAACTGGAAGGGGCTCGGTGTGATTTCCTAATTTACATGGCAAAAAAGACTTTCTTCATCTATGGTGTCAAAGGTAATTGTTGGGCTAATGAGATTTTATATCAGACATCTATCCAGCCAAATAAACAGACTAGATTCAGCTTGTAAGAATGGCCAAGAGATTAATTTGAAATGTGCAAATGAAGGAAAGGAATCTGGTGAAAGTATTTCTTGTTGCAACATGCAGGCAGACTGGAGAATAAGAAAAGCCAGAAGCTTTTCTATAACATGGTGTCAGTTAAACTCAAGCCAGGCTGGATCCCAAAGGTATACTATGGCTTTCAACTAATGGAAGGATTGGTAGTAACCGCTGATTGTCGTCTTCAATGCAGATGAGCACAGGCAGGGGAGATGGTGCTTTCCTGGAAGCCTTCACATGTGCAGAGAACAACAAAACATGAGTTGAAAACATCAGGCTGTGGTCCTGCCTGCTGTGAGAAGGTAAGTGCAAACAAAGAAGTGTCTGCCCTTCCCCTCACTCGACCACTGCCTGATTAACATTACCCTCTTTTCCTTTCACTCTCTATCCCACTCCACATCCACATCCTCATCTCTTCTCATCACCCTTGCCACACCAGTTTCCATTCAGGCTCCTCATCCCAGTCCCAGCCATCAGTCATCAGCTGTGTCCAGTTCTTCAACTCTGTGTTTCTTCTTCTCCAGGCTCCTTTTCTGGTGGGTCTCAGGTTCCTCCCAAGTTAGATCCAAGCCATCCCATCTCACCTCCAGTGCACCATCTCCTTCCCTTCTATTTCCAACCCATAACCTTTGAGTTGTGTTTTCACTCATTCTCCATCATTTCTTTGCCCAGGCCCAGTAATCCTGCCCCCTCTGTGCACACTCTCCATGTTGCAGTCCAGGTCTGCTGGAACCTGCTGCCTTGAGGGCTGCTAACACACAAGGACATTAGGAGGAGTACATGAAGGACACACTCACTGTCTGCACACCCTGTTCCCAGGCAGCCAGGACTACATGAAACAGGCATATAATACTTATTACAGAAAGTATGAGATATTCTTAGCAAAATAAAAATATGAAACAACAATAAATTGTGTATCCCATTCTCATTATTGAAATATTTTCCCCCATATTGGAATGCTTTAGAGCCCTGCTACTTAGGCAGAAGAGGTTCATGTAAATAAGACTCTTTTGCAAAATTATCTGGACATAAACTGTCAAGTTTACTCACTGGAGTTGGGGGAGAGTTCCTAATGCAAGAGGCAGTCTTTTCAAGAAAAACAGCCAAAGTAGATGGGAAAAATCCACAAGAGATCCTCTGAAAGTACCAGAGGTTTTCCTGAAGGGGAGCAGAAATGGATTTAAAGGCTTAAGAGGGAAAATGTAGTATACTGAGCCATGAAAACACTGGGGAAAATGGACACTCAGTGTATCCGAACGCTCAATAAATTTTAATCTACTGGTAACACAAGAGGTATCAGGAACGAAGTTGGGAAAACCATCGAGGGGATAGCATGAAAGAAAAGGTCCTTGCCTTGGCATGACAGAAGGATTCTTCCTTTCTCAAAAGCTCTTTTATCAGATCGCTTGCATTGTTCCCTCTCTCCTTCCCAGAAAAAAAAAAAAAGGTTGATTTGTATAATCTCTTCTTAGGGGTTGCAATGGATCCTGCATCTCCCTTCTGGTTCTTAAGGGATCATTATTTTATTTCTTCTTTATAGACCTTTCTTCCTTCAAGGGACTTTTTCCCTAAGCCCAGCAATACCATAAACCCAGAAAAATCAGTGCCAAAGCAACATGTTAAAGACATCACTATATACTACATTATGGAAACCTACATTTAGGGGATGCACAGAAACTTAGCTCTGCCTAGGGAGCTGATACACAAAAAAAATGTTGTGACATTTTAATATTGGTGGTCTCAGCTTAGACTAGAGATAGAATTAATATGACTATTATTCCTGTGCCCATATACAGATCCTTAGCTAAAAAAACATTTCAGTAGGAGTGATGACTCAGAATAATTCCGGTTTCCACTTATGGTACCAATCACAGCCCCATTGCTCCTGCCAGTAGAAGACATAGCTTCTATTTACCATATGATAGAAGGATCCCATTTCCAATACGATGCAAGGATTCTTCCTATTCTTCCATGATGGGAAAAGCTGTGCTTGTGTGGGAGTATGTATTTCTTTAGGGAATGAACTGACATAATCCCCATGAGTTTGCGTGTGAACCTTCCTGGTTTCTTGCACTGTGCCAGAGGACATTTGCATAAATATAACAAGTAATGCAGCAGTTCAAGACAGAAACTTCATGCTGTGTTTCTCAGTTCACCAAAGGCCATATCCTTTGGCAGGGATAAATCTCCTGATGCTTTTCCTCAAGAGCTCAGAATGTTGAACAATAGAAAATGAACAGGGTAACTTTCCCCAGATGACAGGTGAAGTTACATTCCTTAAGCTAGTTTTTCCTTTTCAAACTCATACATTAAATGTGTGAGCATGCTATGAAATGAAGAGGATTCACAGCATGGCTGAGCTAGCAACTCTGAGAGAGCATTCATACAGCAAACTTAATGTTGCGTGAACTGATCTTTCCTGCATTTGTTTTGAAAACGGCCTGTATTTAAGTCTTTCTGCCCCGGTTTGGTGGGGTTGACAATCTGTCCTCAGGAAGGATGCAGAACCAAAACAGAGGAGATGCCGAAGTTCTGCAGTGAGACAGAACGAAATGTGTGAATGTTGGCAACACACCCTGGGCTTTAACAGCCGCCCAGGAATTTCCTAACCTGAGATTACAAGACAGAGCCTGACATACTGCGTTACAGTACCCCCAACAGTCTCCCAGCAAGTCTGCTTTCCCCTCACAACCGGGATTCAGCTAATCCCTACTAGGAAGAGACAAGCCCACCCTGAAGATAGAGAGAAGGAGTGTCTGGAGGAAACTGAGGCAGGCAGGTGAAGTGACCTGTAAAGGTGCAGCAGATAAGCAGTCTGGCTTTAAAGCATGGTGCTTTATCCAGGGCCACATTTCTCTGCTGCACTTATACTACCAGATCCTGCTTCAAAGTTCACTGAAAATGAAGAAAAAAACAACTATTGACTTAGCAGTCTTTGGGCTTTGTTCTATAGCTCCAGGAATAACCATCCCAGTTTATTCAGAAATATCTACAAAAGGTAGCAAAAAAACCCTATTAATTTTATACCCATTAACTTCTCATAACATGCTTGATTAATTTGTGTGTATCTGGAGAATGCTGACATTAATGAAGATGACACCCTTTCACTCAGATCAGAGTGCTGTGGATCTACTGGGGAACTGTCTGAGGGCTGCATAGAGACTTGTGCCTTGTTAATATTTATTAACTGTATTAGCAAATGTGTTTCTGAAAGCATGAAAATAATGCTAGTGTATTTTCCCTTATTTGCCATTCTCCCCCCTACATTTTTTTGTGGAGGAAATGTAACACTCTTAAGATTCTGCTGCAGTTCATTGCAGAGACGATAAAATCCTCTGTATCAGCAATTGGAGCCATGAAGAGAAGCTCAGAGATTCCTCCTCCATTCTCTCAGGCAAGAGAGAGTTCATTCCCACAGTTTTGCAGTAGAGAAGCTCAGCAAATTCATTAATACTCCAGAAGTAGGTAATCAATCCCTTCAGGTCAAAGATAAGAGGTAATGGTATCAAAGCTTAAATAGCAACCCTTCAGCAGTTCATCTGGTATTGGCTTCGGATTATGGCAATTCATCTCTGAAGCTGAAGGCCAGGTTTTGTGTGTTCTTTCCCCACTTCACATAATCCTTAACTGTGTTTGGGAACTTTTTTTTGGTTTTCTCTTTTGTGTTTGTTTTTGTTTGTTTGTTTGTTTTTTCTTAAAGGGAAAAGCTTCATAAAACACAAAGAGGAAGAATATTATTCCCTCTGGCAGAAAATGGATGTCCCACAACAAAAACACCCAACCTCTGACACACACACAATACATAAAATGTCTAAAGGAAATGAGAGCATACGTTCAGAACAGAAATGCTGTGAAAGGTAAAGAACAGTGCAAAGCACTTTACACCATTTTCTGTACCTGAAGGCCAGTGGCCATCCTATTCCCAAGAAGCACATTGTGTTTACACTTGGAAACCTGAAGAATGGGTGAATGAAACTTCATTTTCTTGTAGCTTGCTGTTCTACCTGCTGGATTGCTGCCATTAGCATCTACAATACCCTCTTCAGCCTTGACTCTATTCATCAGCTATGAGCACCCCACAAAAACAAATACTTGCAACATAAATAAGACAGCAATTTTTTATGTAGAAGGCAGCATTTTTGGTAAAGAGGAGGGTCACATAAGAAACCTCTGGTTTCATGCTGTGCACCGCTAGTAGATGCAATTTATTTTCAGCACTACTTGCATTCTCTAGTTAACAATGGTTCAAGATTAAAGCCTCTTTACTAACTTGTAATATTCTGGTTGCTGGTGAAAGGAAGGACAGAGTAAATTACAGGATGCAAAGAATTCAACAGACACAAGTATGCAGTGTTAAAGTGCACAATTTCTTTCCTTTTAAATAGCCTGGGTCTTCTGGATGGTGCTGACCAACTGAGAGACCCCAATACATCTTCAGAAAGCCAGAGCCTGGTGCAAACACTGCAGGGGAGGGGAACAGGTCACAGGAATCACAGAATCATAGCACAGTTTGGCTTGAAAGGGACCCTAAAGATCACTGAATTCCAACATCCCTGCCATGGGCAGGGCAACCTCCCACTAGAGCAGGTTGCTCAAAGTGCCATCCAGCCTGGCTTTGAACACCTCCAGGGGCGGGACACTCACAACTTCCCTGGGCAACCAGTTCCAGTGTCTCACTATCATCATAGTGAAGAATTTATTTCTTATAACTAATTGAAATGTCTCCTCTTTCAGTTTAAAACCATTACCCCTCTCATCCTATCGCTACACTCCCTGACAAAAAGTCTCTCCCCGTCTCTCCTGTATCCCTCCTTCAGGTACTGAAAGGCCATTATAAGGACTCCCTTCTCCAGGCAGAACTTCCCCACCAGGGAAGACTCATGCTCTGAGGGAAGGACAGCAGAAGGGCTGTGGATGAACCAGAGGGTGGCAGGTGAAGAGCTTGCGGCAGATGCTCAGTGTGGCAGCTTTTCCACACAACACAATGGAGCAGGTGTTTAGTGCTGCTGGAGCTCCAGGTCTTTGCAACTGACTATGCAGGTCTGGGTGGCTCCCTGTGACACGTCTCCACTTTTCCAGTGAGGATCCAGCCTCCTGGCATCCGTCCCAGCAACAGCTATTAGGCCAGAGAGAGCAATTGTTGTCCCTGTTTACTGGCTTTCCACACAAAGTCTCTTCCTTTATGCGTGGGAACAAGAGGAACACCTTGGATCAAGAAGATAACGTGGCTGAAATAAATATTTTCCAAATGAACTGAACTTGCTGGCCCCAGCTTATTCCTGGATGGAGAGAAATGCAGTCAGGGCAAAGGCATTCATTTTCTTTTATTTTTCATTTTTTAACCAAATTGGCAGCAATGAAACCAGCTTTTGAAGGAAATACCTCCTAAAAAATCTCATATACCGATGGATTCTGTGTATGTAGTGGTAATATATGAGTAAATAAAGGGAGTGAAAAGGTTAAATTAATTCAGCAATCAGATGCTCTAAGCAAAACTGAGGTCATTAAACCAAAAACTAGCTCCAAACTATACAAGTGCACCCGGAATCAATGCAGAACGAACAAATGAAACAGCCAGGCTTTAATTTTACCTTCACATTTGCTAATCTGACACCAAGACATTTTCTTTGCTGTTATTCCTGAATTAAAGAACGGTAGCACAAAGTAGAATCAGACTGAAAGATCAGGGATCTTTTATACGACTTGGGATTTCCTTTTCTTTTTTTTTTCTAATCTTTTTGATATCTATTCAAGATTTCACAATGTAGAACTCAGACAATAAACTGAATCATAGATTAAAAATATGCAGTAGTATCAAGAACAGCGCTAATCTCAGTTTACTAGCTCACATGGTAACTAAATCCCATATCATCCCTTCCAAAAATGATTCAAGCAGATTAAATCTGACAGGACAGCATGGGGTAATTTGTGCTGTGGTAGCATGCAGTGTACTGGTTTTCAGATAATTTCGCATTTCCAGGGCATTTGAACGTTTAGCTTTGAAACTCTGACACATAAAAGGGAAAAAGCATTTGAGAAAAATTGTTTTCTCCCTCTCCTCCTCACCTTTTACTTTGCTTTTGAAGAAGGAAATGGACGTGAAGACGGATTGCCATCTATTGGTGTGACCAAGAAACAAGCATGAGTGAAAATTTTACTGGTTAAATGCAAGTACCTCATTTCCAGAAATCTAGAGGTACTAAGTCCCCATATGCAGCACTTGCTTATGCAAAGTAGATGCTGTCTAAGACATACCTACGTCCTAACTTAAGTAAAGGACATAGATAGACAAAAATGGACAAAAAAGGACATTAGACAAAAATTATTTCCCTCTTTTTTTCTATTCCCCCAGCAATATACCTGGATTCTCCAGTCAGGTTAGTTTTGAATGCAGTTCATAGGTATCAGAGATTGCCTTTGTACACTGCTATTATTCAACAGAGGCCGTCCAAACTACATCCTAGTTTTGAAAAAAAAAAAAAACAAACAAAAAAACAATTAAAAAACAAAGGTCTTGTCTCTAACAGCTCCTTTTAGCAAAGGAAATTTGGGCAACTTGGGAAGACACAGGAGATTGCCTTCTGTGTTGAAAAAGTTATTAGAGAAAGGAGCAGTGGGATTTCAAGGCATAGAGATATTTCTTGATAAGCAGGAATAAAAGGGGTTATATCAGGGAGAGAGGCACGAAGGAAGCACAAAAAGAACATGGGAGAAGAGGTAAGAAGACCAAACAACATGGATATTATATGTTTTTAGCCAGCTGAGCCCTCCACCAGCATTGCACCATGGAGTAAATATTTCCCAGATAATCTTCCAATGTTATCAACTATCAAAGCCAAAAGCACACAAGTTGTCCCAAGGATCATGCTGCCTCAGCTGCATGTTGCCACACACCAGCTGGATGTTACTCTCTCCACCCACCACTTGAGCATTTCATTTGGTATTTTTCTATCTCCTTCAAGGTAACAGCAATTATGGACATTTTATTTATGGATATGTTTATTCTAACCCAGCTACTTTTGCCTGAAGGCAGTTATTTCACAAAGCAGAACCACAGGAACAACAGTTGCCAGCTAAGAGAATGATGGTGGTGGTAATCTCTTCTCCCACCACACCTGAGTCCTGAGCAGGACTTGTGCTCTGCATTAATGGCAAAGGCTCTTTGCATCTGTGAAGACTGGAGTTTTTAGTTCAAGTTGCAGTGAGGCCCTTTTTCTCTTGTTCCAAACATTCATTTTATAATAGCTCAAAGTGGTCTGCATTTGTTTCATTTCCTCACTCGTAAAAGGGTTGTATCTGTCTTGGTGTAGTCATCAAGCACTATACTGAAATTTTCTATTCTTCTTCTATTCAGAAGCCTCCATCTGCCCTTAGATTAGGTTTCTTCCACCTCTTAAACAGCCATAACACCTTGCCATGAAATCTCCTTCCCATGATGGAAACCATTTTTCCACTCAGCACTGCTAATACGTGGGAGCTAGATGGCTGCAGTCCCCTAATGCCCTGGGAAATGCACTCTGGAAAAAGGATTCACACTGCAAAGTCTATTACCAAAAGCAAGGCTGGCCAAACCTCTTTTTTTTTGTGTGTGTATGATCTTAGCAAGGAGAGCATGAAATGAGAAGAGCAGAAAAAGCTGTTCCCCAAGCTCTGGGCTTTCATGTTGGCCAGTGTAAATCAGTACAGCTCTTTTGGATTTATTAGAATTGTCACATTTTAGTCTTATTCATGCACTAGCCCTTGACTTCCAACTCTACCACCACTTTTTGGGCATCAAACTTATGCTCCAAAAGAAATCAAATGAAAACAGCAGTTCCCTGTTTTAGGAAAGAGACTTTCCATGACTTATTCCCTCTGTCAGTAGAAGGTTAAAAAGGGCTGGTGTTAGTAGGTAAGTGGAGTACCAGGGAGCTGGGCAATAAAACATCTCAGAGCTATTTACCGAGTAGATTGGTTGATGCTAATGCTTGTTAGATCAGTGTGGAAACAGCCTCTGGGGATATATAATAAACAATATTATCAAAGCTGGAGTGCAGGGAATATCAGATTCCACTGCTGACTGACAAAGTGAGAGATTGGTTTATTTACTATTAAGAAACCAATTTGTAGAGTTGTGAGGTTGTTACGTCCCTGTTTACCGGGAAATAATATATAGCTCTGATGTTCATTTGTTGTGTAAACATTTCTCAGTTACTTGATTCCCAAAAAGGCAGTTGGTACTGATATTGCATGGGAAGGCTTAGTTGCACGACAACACTTACTCAGTTTGGTACTATGAAATGACATGTTGATCTAAACCACATTATGAGGAAAAGGAGCAATGATTACTAAGAAAACCATGACACCAGTAGGAGAGTTTAATACTGAGAAGATGAAAAGTCCACCAAGGGATTTTGCTGTTGTCAATTGATTTTCAAGTGAAAAGGAAGTCCAGGAAACAGTCAAACAACCATTCAGGAGCATCATCATAACTACAGCAGTGCCAAACCTCAAAAGCAGGTGACATCCTATCAGGTGAGTAACTGTCATGGCTTTGGCCAGATTGACTAATCAGAATGACAGATGGCCCCTCCCTCCCCGCTCTGAGAAAAAGAAAGGAGAGGAAAAGCTAAAGAAATTTATGAGTTTAGAGAAAAAACTAAATTATTTTAATGAAAATATTAATAAATAATGAAATAATAAATAATAAGAAGGAAAGTAAAGAAGAATGGGGAAAAAAAGTATACAGTATACACAAAACCGTATCGAGCTCCCAGGATGATGATCACGCCACCAGCATGCATAGGGAAAGGTCCCAGACTGGACTCAGTGATTGACAGAAGCTGGATTCTGGATCTGGAGTCAGGAATGCTGGGATCAGGATCAA
>VZTM01030209.1:25673-45916 GCA_013400555.1 Jacana jacana
GACAAACGGACAGTGTCCTCCTTGGACATCAGATATCAAAGAAAGAAAGCTGACCCTTTGCTCCCTTGATTTTTATATGGAGCGTGATGCAGATGGGATGGAACACCCTGTTGGTCAGTTTTGGGTCACCTGTCCTGTCAGCTCCTCCCTGCAAGTGTGACCCCTCCATATTTTTCCGCTTACAACCCTCCAAGGGGGCAAATAATGAAAATTACCTGACCTTGGTTGTTCTAGCAATAAGTATAAGCAAGAACCTCTCTGCACACTATTTCTTGGTATAATCCAGTTTTACCACTGTGACAGTGAATGGCTTCTGAACAATATGCTGTTAATTTCAGAGTTTACTTAGAAGAGGCCCAACTAAAAAGTTAAATTAGAAAACAGAAAATTGGATCATTCTAGCTCAAACCAGGACAGTAACCTACTTAATTGTCCACAACTTCCAGATCTTGGCTCCAAACACAGAGAAGACAGAAAAATTCTCCCAGTGCCTTTGAGGCAAAGCACCCAATGCAAGAGTTACCTTGCAACAGACTCCTTAGGCAGCTTGGGAGCAGTCAAAATACACCCCCAAGAAACTTTGCTGATGTTTGGCAACAAGAAATTCTTGTAATCACTACTGTGAAAATCCTTGTGAAAGCACGTGGTAAACCTGAGGCTTGGCTCTTGCTAATGACACCAAGTTATAATAGGTACAAAATCATTGAATTCAACAAATAAAACCACATTTATACGTTGGACATACACTGCCTCCTTCTATCATCTAACACCTTTGTGTAAACCACTCTAGTGTCAAGTCATACATGGAAATACCTTACCTTCGGAGTCTCCACCTTCTTAAGCAATCAGAAGTCTTAGCAATAACTTTGAAACACTACCACATCTGTCAGCAGTGAAAGTCTGCTCATTAATATTATGGAATAACTATCTTAGAGCACTTTAAAGAAATCATTAAAAAAATCTTAATGGGCATAATAACACGGTCTTGAAAATATGCAGTGCAGAAGGCTGTAAAGAGATGAGTTCTGAAACTTTGGAGTCCTGGGAGATAGTTCGAAAGTTTCTGTGATAGCATGAGATGAATCACACTCTGACTGTAGAAGCCTGTGATGATTCATTCAGATTTGGTCTTCAAATTTACAGCTGCTTCAGTCAGGGCAGGTAGATTACCCTGTTTCTACCCCTGCCATTCAGTTAGTCCACAGATTCAGGGTTGTGTGAAAATTTCAGAGTAGAGCTCCACTGTCATCTTTGAAATTCTTGTCCATACTTTTAAACACTCATTTAACAACACTGGTAAAATTTGTGTTTCTATGAAGACATCTAGCAGTGGACCTTCGGTTATTTAAGCCATACTGGTAGCGTGGCATAGGGTTGACATGATGTACACAGCTTATATTGGTCATTTGCAGAAAGAATTCCCCCTCCACCCCCTCATATTTTCCCAGCATTTATGACACAAAATATGCAGCAGAACAACACTGAGGCATTTTCTTTCTACACACTGGACCAGAAAAACATAAGAATGTGATGAAGGCACAAGTCCCAAGAGGTCCTGATAAAGCACCACCATGCAGATATTTGTTCTGTTCTCTGTCAATATCCACTGTGATCTAATTAAGAATGAGAGGGGTTTGGAAGGGAGGCTGTGATGCTGTTTCTAAAAGAGTTGTCTTAAAAGTCAAGGAAGGTTTGTCCTCAGCACTGATAACACACTCTGCCTGAAAATACCGAATGTGTTCTGCCTTATTCATTCTGGGCCAGTATCCGTCACATAAAATTCAGATTTCACTAAATATTGCACTATTCCAAATATCCTCTTCAGAGTTTTGGTTGTAGATGGGAGAAACTATAGCATTAATAATGTTTTCATTGATGAGGGATATAGTAAAAGGTTACTTCAAATTTCAGATTTTCGAAATCTTGCTACCAGTTGCTATTGAACCATTGGCTCTAATACATTGTGAACATAAGGAAGGCAAGACCTGATCATTGCTGTGCAAAGTTTCAGCATGGACTACAGTAGGAGGGAGATCACTACGCTAAGTAGTATGAAAGCGTAGCACTAATAACATGAGTATAGACATAATGTAACAGAACCTGCAATCAGCTATCTGCAGTACAGCTAAAATAATTTTTTGACTCAGTAAACAGAGGGCTAAATCAGCACAAAGAGAGTGTGTTGTCAATTTCCGTGCAAATTAGAATGATGGAGTCAACATGATGGGAAGCATTATTGAGAATGTTACTTCAAGAACTTCCTCCTTCCCAATTTTTTTTCAAGTTTTGTCAAGACTTCCACTCAGCAGATGTAGCAAGTTCTTATCTAAAGAGAAAGGAATGAAAAACTCCAGTAGACCTTCCTGAAAAGAAAAATTTCATCCTTATCCAGCATCCTTATATGATACTGACTTGGGATGATGATGGGAAATACAAAGAGCAAACCACAGAAACCACATCATACTCTCATCCTTTTACAGAAAGGCTGTACAAGCAGTCATCAAGCCTATATCATGCAGTGATATTGGAGCAATTGCAGGGTTCTGCACCTGGGACGGAACAATCCTCATTATCAATACCGACTAGGGGGTGAGGGATTAGAAAGCAGCACTGAGGAAAGGGACTTGGGGGTGCTGATGGATGAGAAGCTGGCCATGAGCAGGCAGTGTGCACGTGCAGCCCAGAAGGCCAGTCACATCCTGGGCTGCATCAAAAGGTGTGTTGCCAGCAGATCCAGAGAGGTGATTCTGCCACTTTCCTCTGCTCTGGTGAGACCTCACCTGTAGTACTGTGTGCAGGTCTGGAGCCCTCAATAGAGGAAGGACATGGACCTTATGGAGCAGGTCCAGAGGATGGCCACAAAAATCAGGGGGTTGGAGCACCTTTGCTATGAGGACAGGCTGAGGGAGCTGGAGTTGTTCGGCCTGGAGAAGAGGAGGCTCCAGGGAGACCTCATAGCAGCCTTCCAGTACCTGAAGGGGGCCCAAAGGAAGGCTGGGGAGGGTCTGTTTACAAAGGCCTGCAGGGACAGGATGAGTCGCAATGGCTTCAAGCTGGAGAAGAGCAGATTTATATTGGATATTAGGAATAAGTTCTTTACCGTGAGGGTGGTGGACCAGTGGAACACATTGCCCAGGGAGGTGGCTGAGGCCCCTTCCCTGGAGATATTCAATATGAAGCTGGATGAGGCCCTGGGCACCCTGGTTTAGTTGGGGATGTCCCTGCTGACAGCGGGGAGGTTGGACTAGATGACGCTAGAGGTCCCTTCCGGCCTGGATCATTCTATTATTCATTTCAGGCATTGAATCGGCTGCCCAGGGAGGTGGTGGAGTCACCATCCCTGACTGTGTTTCAGGGTAGATTAGGTGCGGTTTTGAGGGATCTGGTGTAGGGGAAAACTTTGTAGAGAAGGGCTGATATTTGGACTCGATGATCCCAACCTAAATGATTCTATGATTAGTAGCTCTTCTTGCAAATAGAGCTTCTCTGAGAATAGTCTTGGCCTCTCAAATGCACTGTTTGTGCTGGCACCAACAAAGGGCATCGCCTTTGAACACCTGTGCTATTGTCCATTGTCAACTAATAGGAGTTCACTCTCCAGCAGAGCTCTGTGACTGAGCATGCTTCCAGGAGCTTTGTCCTGTGGACAAGCTTAACTCTTCTCACAAAGCTTCTCTCCATTTCAACTGGCACGTGGTATAATCATTCCTTTTGCTGTCAACTCTTATTTCGAAGGAGCACTTGTTTCTGATCCCCTCTCTTCTTTTATCTGCTTCAGCAGAACTAGTTACGAACAGAGGAAAGTCTCAAGGACTAATTGTAGTTTTGTGTAATATTCTGACTTTCATGTTGCTGTGCAACACATTATTATTTAGCATCTGCTGTTGTAAGCCAGTAAATATTTACCAGTGTTCCTGATCTTACATGCTTTTGCAAAGAACTCGGTCTTTCCTGTAGGCAAGCTCTTTGAACATAACAAGGGGATGATTTGCTAAGGTCTTTTGTACGAAGAAATTAGTACTAAAAAATAGGAAAAAAAAAAAGAAAAAAAAAAGAAAAAAGAAAAAAGAAAGGAAAAAGAAAGAATCAGGCATCAGGCTTGCTTTGTTAACATGTGCTACAGTCAAAAAATGACCAGTATTGGACAATGTTCATTTGTGATCATCTTCACTGAATTTTGCTGAAATGTTTCCACTGATCTTTTAATACCCGTTTGTTATTTCTTAACATCTGGATCAGATATAATAGTAATTACACATGTTGAAAAGAGCTTGGGGTTTGGAGTCTTGAGGGGGTGGGAAAGGTGGATTTCAGTAGAGGAATGAGTACTGAGTCATTCAAAGGAAATCTCATTCATGAGACACCGTTCACTTTCTCCTTTACCTTTACTGAAACAGGGCTCAAAAAAGCCTGTCTGGTATTTTTGTCCAAGAATTTCAAAAGCAGCTGGAGCAGGATTCAATTGCCTAAACTTAGGTATATAGCACTATTTTAGACCCACTGGGGTATTCAGACACCAGCGTGGAGCTGTCAGCCATGTCATCAGGAAGACCCATGACATTCTGGCTGGGCACAAGTATTTCAAAGCGAGCACTGAAAATGAGTACCACATTTGCAATTTTTGGCCATAATAATTGAACTGAGTTTCACAGCTGTTACAACTTACCATCAGTGATGAGAAAGATAGGCATCAGTCACCTGGAAAATGATCTGAGCCTTTAAAAATCTGAGCCTTTAAACCAGAAAAGGAGCAGTCAGTCAAAACTGTGGTAGTCACCACTAAAAAACTAAATACTAAAGAGGCAGCAGCTACAATGCAATTACCATTGATAATTGTGATGGGTGCTGATCTCCACCTGCTAGGGGAGCTAAACGGTTTATCAATTTAGGTATCATTATGAAGAAAATTGAATACAAAATGCTGTCATGTGCAGGAGTCATTTGATTGACTTTTATCATGTGCCAGATGAAAAACAGAGATTCTGGATCAAATCCTCCCCTTGTATAAATGGATTTTGTCCCCCTACAGTAAATGGAAATACATTTAATTACACATTACAAGTCAATCCCTCCATCCTACACATATGGAAAAAAAACCACTTTAATTCAAATTCTTTATATTCCAGAAATATCTACATAAAAGATGTGACTCTTTTGGGAGGGGAGCAGCCAAATTTAACTTTGTCCACGCCTGGTCACAATAATAGTTTTGGGGCCGTTATTACACAAAGCAGACATTTGGGGTGATATTTACTAACTAAATGCAGATTCTGTATTTGAACTACTCTCTGTAGGATTCCCTTATAATCAGTGGGGGGGCAATAAACATTTTTAGTGGTTTTCTTATGCTAAAGTAGGCATCTAAAGTAGGTCAAAAGAACTGCACCTTAGAGGTGCCCGTTTCCCTTCACCACTAACACAAAACTTCAGGTAGCTCAAATGCAAATGTCAGCATAGATGAGATTGATTTAGTCCCAAGAATAAGAAGAGATACAGATTATGCTAATTCTTCTTAACAGCAATTACCCATGTTATGAGGTATACTCAACTAAGGATAGAGCAAGAGACAAGCTTAATGTATCATCATAGTCCTGCTATTGCAACATACCATCTAGTGAAAAGTAATACAGCAGTGATGATATATTGATATTTAATATGACAATTTATGACAAAAGTTGGATATCAGTTCTGTAATGGCCCTATTAATATATTTTTCAGCATCACAGCTCATCATAAATGTCTACATTAAATATTAGGAGAACAGTGTGTTGTAGAAAATTGCAGTAGAGATGTTCAGAACAGTGAATAAAATGTATGGGTCTAGAAGCACATCAAGGATCACGTGGCAGGAGGAAGGCTAGAAGAATGACATGGGTTGATGTCACTTAGATCAGGAAGTTGCTGAGATCCCAGCACATCTCTGTGTTTCTTCTCAGGGTACCCAGGCTGGGAAACAAACAATAGTGAGTAAAACCTAACGAACCACAGGTGGGACAGGATGCAGAAATTAATCCCTGTCATTTTATAAGGGGAACATAAAAAGTATCCAAAATCATCAACCTAAGATGAACCCAGAAGATGTGAAGAGAAACTGGCCTGTTCCTCTTGTCCTCTGCGTCACCCCAGGGAATCGCGGTCTGCCTGCCTGCACACCAGCATCTTGATGCTCTGAGGTTAGACAAACTATTGGGACATGCATATTTTGGTGTTGTATGTGCTTGTGGGAATGTGTGGATGAATAAATGAAATCAGCTTTGTTTTTGCTTTTGACAAAGTACTTCTCCATCTCTGTCAAATTACAGCTCCTCATCAGCCCAGATCCACTGTTTTCTTTCATGTCAGTAAACATCCAAGGGCAGAAATTTTTTCACAGTACTGTAACACTCAAGACTTCATGAGCACTACACCATATTTTTGGAGGCACAGATAGAAAAGATTCTAGTCCTGTTGAACTTCTAATTTCAGACTAGCAGCATCACTAAACTCGCCATTATATTATTTCACCTGAGTGACACTGAAGATTAAAATGGAAAAAGCCTATCCTAGAAAGCAATGAATTATGAGAGACAGAGTGGTGAACAACTGGTTGTGTTCCACAGCTTTGTGAATGAACAGGTGGAAATCTGGCACTTACTATAAAAAAAGAAAAATTAATACTTGGGTATATTATTCATTCGACAGCAAAAGAGCCAAGCCCTTTGCTGGCATAAATTGCCACAGCTCTATTGATTTCAAACAAGAGCCCATTTGCATTGCATGAACATCCAAGCCATATTTCATAACATGCTCAATTTTGATTAATTGTTATTACAGTCCTAAACAGGATTTTTTGATGCTCAATTATTTTTAGCACCATACATGAACAAACAAAAAGCCCTGCTGCTGAATATACCACTCTCTAACCATAAGACCATAAATAATTCTTTTCATAATTTAAAGAACATGAGACTTGATGTTCCCAGTTGACTTGTCTGTGGTGAAAGGTAACTACATCCCCTACACTCAACTGAGATGACTCAACAATGTCGTCTGTCAATTTTGTGATGTTCCATTCACCAATGTGTTGGGTCACCAGTAACGCTTCTTGAACAGAAAGTCCCAAAGGGATACTTTAAATGTCTGGACAGAACTGGATATGGTTTCCTATATAACCAGTACAAGCCAGCTGAAAAACTCTTACATTCACATAGAATCACAGAATCACAGAATGTCAGGGATTGGAAGGGACCTTGAAAGATCGTCTAGTCCAATCCCCCTGCCAGAGCAGGAACACCTAGAGCACATCACAGAGGACACATGTTCAGAACTATAGAAATATTATTCATGCAGCAGTCTGGGCCTCCATTCTTCTTTACTCCTACTTTAACTTAGGTATCATTAAAATCCTTCCTTAGAAATTAAAAAAAACACATTATTTTGAGTACTGTGCTCCCACATAATACATACCAGGTTTTTTATCAATGATTTTATGGTTCATTCTTTTTCTTTCTGTATTAATAGAGTTGTAACATAGTGGATGTTTGGGAAAGCCTGTTCATAGGTTGTTATTTTACAAATAGGTTAGAAAGAGGGGAAGTGGAAGGCGAAGGGGAAGGGAGACAAAACAACAGAAAGACAGAAAGGAAGGGAAAGAAAATTGAGAGGGAGAAAGGTGAGAGAGAGGGAGGAAGGCAAATGGGCGGCTACCCAGTCGCTAGAGGAATCAACACATCTGATTGCACTGCGAAACGGAGATGAGGGCCTTGTAGCTCAAAGCACAAGTCAAGAGGTGGATTCTTCAGTCAGTTCACTTCTGTGGAAACCCTGGTGGACACGAACCATGTTTTCATCTAAAATTTTTCTCTCTGATAAATCTGTGCCTTAGTTCTATTTAAAAGGGTGTGTGTGGGGGGGTGTATTTCAGTGAATTCATCCTGAATACATCAACATCCTTCATCTCATTCTACCGTGACATAATATACTTGCCCCCCTTCTTAATTTAAATCACATTCAGAATCATCTCACAAGTCTGTTCTGTGATGTCTAGTGTCATGATATCTTCCAACATCATATGCCAAGCAGCCATGGACTAAACTTACACTTAGATAGTAGATCTCCTGAAAAATACTTCTATACAGAAAAAAAAACCCACAAACCTATAGTTTTGGTAGTTCAGAACATAGTGTTATTTCCTATGAGTAGGCAACCCATACCTTTACAGAAAGGTGCTACAGAATTTGCTATAAAGCAGACTAGAAGATTCTTTAGAAGGGAGTCTATGTCCTGTTATATTTTATCACCCTGGCCCCTTCTCAGGGATAAATCCTGACTGATTCAAATGGTCATATAAAAAGTTTTTAGCTTTATCAAGCTACCTATAGCATGCACTATGGTTCCAAATCAGGGTCTATTTTCAACCATAAACATCTATAGATGTTTGTAAATTTGTTGTGTCTTGAAGGTAACCAGCAAAATATTCCATCATATGTATTATGGGAGCAATTGTTTGATCCCATCTGTTAAAGAAATGAAAATCTATTCTTTCATGAGGTGGTACAAACATAGTATTATAATAACTATGGAAGGAAGCTCAGTAAATACTAATTTACTCCTGCAAGCTATTAATATTTTCCCATACATCACCATGTAGATCTGTAGCCATTCTTTTTTCACAGGACCATAAGGAAATTCAGGTTAGAAGGGAGCTCAGGTCTCTAGTCCAACCTTCTGCCCAAAGCTGGGTAAGCTCTGAGGTCAAACAAGGTTGTGCAGGGCTTTATGTAGTCTGGTCCTGGGAACCTCCAGACACAGAGTTTGCACAACATCTCTTGGGCAACCTGTCAATCTCCTAATTTCCACATATAACTGCTGTCTCTCATCTTCCAACCATGCATCACTGCCTTAGCTAAGGCTTTTCTTTTGATTTGTGTGTTGTCATAGCTATGTCTTAATCCCTAAATTGGATTTTATTGGTGCACCTTAATGCCTACAAAACATCCTGGTGATACTAATGAGATTATGCCCAAGTGCAAAGATATCCATACCAGTCCTGTTGCAGGGGTGCAGACTTTGCAGACTTTCTCTGTAAGCAAAAGGGAACAAATTTCATGTAAAAAAATTTAAAAAAAAATATTCAGACAATTCCAAACTGTCACTTAAATAAAAACATTTTCTGTATATCTCACTTGCTGAAATAAAAACAAAAATAACCCAAAACCCAACCCCTCTCCATTAGATACATAATTTAACAAAGCTGGGTACGTAAAAGAAACTAGAACAGCAGGTGCCTTTAAAAAGTCCAAGCTGAATCTTGAGGGGCTTTATACAATGCAGTAACGATCTACCTAGAATTATATGAAATTTTCTATTACCTTAGCAAAATGCCGTATCAGTGTGCCAGCTTATCCCACATATTTAAAGACAGAGATAGGCAAATAAATGAAAGCAAGATTGGAAACTGTGACATAAAAATAGAGAAAACAGGAGTCTAATATATACTGTCAGATAAAAGGAGCCTGAAGGGAGATGATAAAACAGTTTAAATACCCTGAAGGAAGCAATATCAAGGAATGAAGAGAATTATTCACACTATGTAGGAGAGCTAAACCAACTTGTGTTTACCGGGACCTGCAAGTTTTAAAAATAAAATATTTGGGCAAGGCAATACAAACATTTCAGGAGAACAATAACGCATAATTGGGACTCCAACAGGGAGAAACTCCTCAAGTTTCTTGAGACCTTCGCTTTCTTGCTGGTCAGCCAGTTGGGCCTTGGCCCTTCAGCCACCCCTCATCTCCATGGCAGGGCCCACCCACTACAGACCCCTGCCACCCATGCTGATCCCCTTGGTTGGCTGGAGCTCAGTTCAGCACAGCGCTGTTCTCTCCCCAGCAATTACAGCGTTAATTAGCTGGTCTTACCCATAACAGAAACATCTGTTAGAGCCAGCCTGTCTCAGAGAAGGCTCCTTTGACAGCACAAAGGCTGTCATACATGTCCACAAGAAGACTGGCCCAAAGCCTCACCGTGGCCAGTGGTGGAACTCCATCACACACTACCAGCTAACTGCTGCCTATGTCAGCAGACCAAAAACCCTATCACTGAGGACATGATGCCCAGACCACGCATTTCAGGGGGTATCCTTCAGACTACTCATTCTGTCTTGTCTCCTACATGCTCACTACCAACTGAAATGGGCTAGGTGTGATCCTGGAGTACCTTTTCCAGCCTGGTTTCATCTGAGATGGTTCTAGCTCTGGAACCACTTTGAATGAAAGCACAGAAACTAAGGATCATAGGGAGACTCACTGCAGAATCATAATGAAGGTGAGTCCAATTGTCAGAACTGCCATTTCAGAGTTTGCTTCCTTCCCAGCATGAAGCTCTTTTGTTTCTGCATTTTTACATTTGTGGCACTCACTCTCGCACTTCCAGTTTCTGCAAGGAGCATCATTTAGATCAATGATTTTCAAACTTTACTACTTTGTAGAACACTAATGTATTTATTATTTAATTAGAAATGGCAGACCACGTATATCACATTTAAACAATAAGCTTTCCTTTTTCTGATACTTTCTCCAAGGCGGAGAACCCCAAGGAAATAGCCCAAAGATTTCCAGAGATTCAGAGGCCCCCAAGAAGGAAAGCATTGTGTTAGATTACCCACAGAACAAAAGGCAGAGCCAATAATCAGCCTGTGATAGTAACGCAGTACTGACAGTCAATGCCCTACTTTTGAGAGGTACCAATGCCTCTTCAAACGCTCTACTACTCTGTGTCACTGCATCTTTTTCACATGTGGTTCAGGACTACATCAGCGTAGTCATACAAGGGAAAGAAAATTCCACATATGTTACAATTAGATGGAAAAAATGTCCTTTTTAAAGCTCAGCATCACAGATCATCTTTGATTATAAAGACATTTTCATAGTTTAGATGACTCCATGCAGGCCAGAATTCGTTGCAATAATATGGAAGATGACAGCATAACCAAAAAATAAAAGAAAATGAAGGTAGACATTGCCTTCATTATTCCTTCATACTGTAATATCTTCTGCAGGATAAATCAAGTGGATTTTACAAGCCGTGTGCTACAGCACAGATTCATTTTTCATAGCTTTCACACACATTTTTCTGCATTAAGCAAACAACTGCCAAATAAAGGCTAACCCATGCTTTTGGAGTCTAGCCATCCCTCCAGCAGTTTTGCATGAATCACATTGTGTTTATTGGTAGTCTCAGACAAACAAGCAGTAGCCCTGACTAATGACAACAGACGTAATAAAATAGCTATGCCTCATTGCTTCTGGAAAAGAGGGCTGAGGTAACGTACCTACATTCCTGCTCATTCTGATGTTACACTTGTTTCTGCCAGACAGGACACGCATCCTTTCCCAAATTATTTCCTAAGGAAGGAACATCTGACCAACAGCAAGTAAATTAGGTATGACACAAATTACCTGGATTTAATTCCTTGCCTTGATGAAGACTTCCACATGACTCAGACAAGGCATTTTTCTGTCTCTCTGCTCCCAAGAATTATGTATGGAAACAGTTACTGACTTCAGTGAGTATTAAGAAAATGTTCGTTCCATATTACAAGAGACTATGGCAAGGAGAGTCAGAGAGTCCAAGATTCTTCCCATGTGGGACGAGTCTAATTGTTTTGAGAGATATATACAAGCACAGTAACACTGTTATAATAAAAGATCCTGATTCATTATTGTAATTATGTTCCCAGGAATACATGGAAAAGATTATACCCCAGTAATATTTCATAATATTTTTCTTAGAGCCTGAGAAATTGCTGGGTTGTTGAAATACAAGTGCCAGCATTCCTTTCCCAAATCAAGGCTGAATACACTGGATTTAGTGCAACAGCACCACCTGTCGGTACATTTGTCACCAAGTTATATAAAAAGCAAGTAGAAAATTATCAAAGCAGATCATGAAATGAAAAGCTATGATTTAACCTGCAAACTATATCTTCATCTGTATCATCTTACTGCCAAACCCCATATGGGAAACTAGGACCCACATCAAGGCACACCCATATTTTTAGTGCTGCAGAACTATTCTTCCACACAAACCACTCTTTTATTCTGGGCAACATTTTCTCCAGCCAGAATTTCACATTTTTTAACCTCAGTAACTTTGCAGCAGCAAAGGCTGCCTAATTTGCACAGGACCTTCAGATTAAAACCAGAGTGGTTCTTCAAAGTGAGTATACGCAGAAAAGAGTGTTTCGGGAAGAGGAAAAGCCATCATAAGTGGCAAACAGTTTATCAAGCTGTCAGCAGTGTCAGTTCTGGCTGTGAAATCTGAAAGAGCAGCAAACGTAAGGTTAACGAGAGATTATTACTTCAGGAAGGGTGGCATTCACATAACTGTGAGAACAGGGAAATCTCACAGCTCTTACTGATGAGATTGTTTTTCCAAAGTGGAATAGTAACTCAAATTACTAGAAGATTGTAAGGAAAATACACATCTCACCACCTTAATCTCAGAAACAGGTTGTAGTGTGCAGGTAAGTATTTTGCTCCAGCCACAGTTTTCTATGTAGATGTTCAGCAGGGATCATGGCACACTGTAATAAAGGCAAATGACATGGAAAGGAAACTGCCATCAACTGTGGAGAACTGAGTGACAATCTGTGAAGAAAACCCCAGACAATTTCACCAAATAAACTGAAAATTAAGAAATTTTATTGTCAATCTCATCACACATACTGTCTTCACCTTTTATACCGAGTGTGTCAGTTTATCTAAACCACAAACACATCCTCGAGCAGGTGCTGCTGTGCTCAGACTATGCTGTGCTCAGACTATGCTGCGCAGTTCCCGTGTTCCCATTGCGCAGAAGCATATCCACCCCCATGTACTACTGCCTGACACTGTTCTTGTTCAGACCTACGGTGCCAAGATCATCCAGACATGACCACCATAACCCTTGTTCTCCGGATGAGCATCTGCTCAGAAATGCTGTTCCAAAGCCCTTATGGTCTTCTACTGTCGGTACAACTTCCGTGTGCAATGCACTTGCACCCAGTGGGGTCTATTCTCCAACAAGCGTCTAAAGACAAGGATCTCTGGCTTCTCTTACCCAAAAATATTAATGCTTTGTTTTAGACCTCTAGTGATTGCCTGCCCATGTACTTTACGCAATCGCTAATTATTTCTATTATGGATTTAGGCTTAAACACCTGGTCATACAACTGTTTGCACCTTTGGAGAACTGAGTCCAGCCAAGCAGCTAAAATTACAAGTACGCTGGTTTTGCCAGTTCTACTTCAAATTACTCATGCCTGACAAGAGGATCGGTGTCAGCAGTTTCAGTGCTTCATTCCTCATACTGGTTACATATGATCAATTGCACAGCTTTCCTCCTTTTTAAAATTTCTCACTGACTGACACATCCATTTATTTACAGTTAAATAGATACAGGCTACAGACTCCGCTTCCATCAGTGCTAGAGGATAAAGGAAACATGAGCAGGGCGGAGGACAAGCAGCAGTTGGGACTCCTCATTCCTTGCTTGGTCTCTCGCTGCCACCAGTGGAGGAATATTTCAAAGGGGTCAGCAGAGGACACTCTACAGAACATGGTCTTCACTTTTTACCGCCAAAGGGTTTTCACTTCATTTCTAGGAAAGCGACTCCACAGCAGGTTCGTACACTCCAGCCTCTTCGCAAGAGTAGTGGTGCTCATTGCCCTCCAGATGGAAACATTACCCACAAATAACTGCACTGACATTTTCTTCTCTGCCCTCTTACTCTCCTGCCACAACCACATTAATAAGGCAGTAAGAGCAGGAAATACAGACCAAGACATTTCAGATGACTAAGAGAGGTCAGATACCCCAATTAATTTGGTGTCCAACATATGGCATCTTAAAGAACCTCCGTTTTTCGGAAGTCATTCAGCATTATATAGAGATAAAATAATCTCAAAGGAGATGCCAAGTACCAATTTAAAGCAAATGGCAACAACTTTGATCTTTGTTGGGACTTCTCTCAGACTTGAAGATAAAGGAATTACATATGATTTCTAAAATATTCATTTGTGCCGATCTAGAAATTATGCTTTTGAACCCTGGTACCCTGCCCATTTGAAAGTGCAGTCACTGTGCACTCCATATTGGCAAAGCACTTTTTAATCATGTAGTCTTTTTTTTCCCCTACACTGCAAACAAAAAGAAGAATAATGCATTGTTTGTAACTGCTGAAAAATGCCAGAGCACTCTGCTTATGGCACCTTGTCCTTCATGGCCTCCCTTTGATATCATATCATTGTATAAATGATACGATATAAATAATAAACATTTTGTCTCCTTCTTTTGAGAGGAAACAGTTAAATACAGACAGAGAACTGGCGATGACCTCTAAGTATAATCCAAGGAACTTTATTGTTAGTTACACAAACATTTGTAATTTAATTCAGTAAGTTCATTTTGGGTTAACTCTCTCCTAGTTCCTGCCTCAACAGCAAACGGGGCTGTTGGCAAAACTATTATGGTTTTGTTTTTTTTTTCAAATGCCCAGGTGGTACGATGTAATCCACAAGCAATTTTACTTCTGGCATCTTTGCAATACCTACATTTTTGCCTAAAAGGCACCTTACCCGTGAGTACGCTCTCCCTGCATATGTGCAAAACAGATGTCTGAACTTTGTGATTACCTCAATATCTTGGCAGGTTTTCCACATAGTACATACATCTTGGGTCTTTTTAGCCACGCTTCCTAGATCTGTATTCTGCCATCCATATCCTGAATCTGTATTTATGTCTCTGTTTACCCACGATTTGCATTTCCTGTCATCTTTTGCTGTGCTCTAATCAGCTGAGTATCTGTATCACTGTAATTGTTGTGGCTCCACTACCAATTCCACACACACTGTTCTGTATACACTGCCCCAAACCATTTTATATTTATGTTGTGAAGAACAAGAAAGAGGGAGATGAGCACAGACGAAATGATGCTCGTTGTCGTAATATTGTGAATGTTTTTCTCTGTCAGAATTTCGGCAGGAGGAGACTAGGAAAGCTGCAGCCACTCTATAAAGTTGCTGATTTTAAGACAACTGTCCGTTGCAAGACTGTAAGAGTAGCAGGGCTTGCTCTGGGGCTCTTCCTTTTTCTTTGCTTTCCTGTGTAGCTCCAGCAGCTCCAGCCTTCTTACCTTAGAAGCCAGGCAGTGAGACTGATGCTCTCTTGAACTGCTGTTTCAGTTCACTGATAAACAGATCAAGCACAGAATGCTTTATTTTTCCAGCTTATTTTATTGTCGTGACTCTTCCTAATGTCACATTAAAACTCTGCTCCCTCCATTTCCAAACTGCCCACTAAGTTAAAAATCCTCCAAGACTATAGTTACCATAGAAACTATCTCTAAGATACCGAACAATTTCTTAAAGAAGCCTGCAGAGTAGTACTGGGTATCATCAGAGCCGTGATACAATGGTTCAGAAGAAAATGAGGGCTGGGCTGTGCTCCAGAGCCTGCATTTCTTACAAGTTTCTCTCAGCGATGAAGAGTGTCTCCACTGAAATAGGAATGGCTATTTGCACAGGGAACTGACTTACCAGGGGGTCACATGAGTATCACAAAGCCCTCATGAAATAATAAAACACACGATTAAAACTTATGCCTTTGCATCTTCAAGTTGTTACACTTGTTAAGAGTGCTACTGCGGTGCTGCATCAGTCCCAGACGATGGATAATATTCTCCCCATTTGTGTTCCTATCTGTGAAAGAATGACAGAATTCCTCTGGATGGAAATCATGTGTTATCTGCCCTTCTCATGATACTGACATCTTCCAGTCTTGCGATACCATGAGCAAAACAAATCTCTTGTCATTTCAGCCCATGAATGACTCCCTTTGGCATTAAAAAGTCTGTAAAAACCATAATTACAATTGCAAAAAAACAGAGACAAAACCCAAGTAACAGATCCCACATGCATTCCCGATGCATGACATCTCGGGCGTAAGTGCAGACACTTTTCTACTCAAAGATGCTGCCAAATGAAAAAGAAGAAGAAGAAAAAAAAAAGTCAATGCTATTTGTTCCTGCTACTAAAAAAAATATGTTTTGTGAACTGCATTTCAAAATCACTTTGTATCGAGAACGCCTGCTGGAACACAATTCTGAGCTGATAGCAGAGAATTCTGCTACCACCTTCTGGCTGACAGAAATACTTAGCATTCATTTACCCAGCGTAGACTGAGCTCGTAACATGTTTGCTGTTTATTCAGCCTGCACTCCTCCTGCAGTACTGCCCCATTTTTGTCAATACAGAAAGAGGAAACACACACAAAAAAAATTACACTTTCATTTTACAAACCTTTCTGGTAAAAAGAAAAAAAATGCAAAGAAACCTAAATATTTGAATGGTTTTAAGGATTTGAGAATCATTGTTTTGCAACTAAGAAGATATAACTTAATCATAACTGAAATTAAACTTCTTGACATGAAAGTCCTTTTTTTTCACTTCTAATCCCTCCAGAAAAAAGTGTAGTAGTTCAATCCAATCTATGTCATTACGTTATCAATGAACAAAACAAGCAACTGCTTGCATTGCTGAAAGAGTAATTCACAAAACGTGCAGTCTTGTAAAACTTTTTGCACACTTCTCCCATTGCATAGACAATCAAGTCCCAGGAACTTCACATGACCAGAAACAAAGGAGCCCAGTATGCTGGATGACTACTTTTTACTTGAATACAAGTGGTTTTAGCAAATTGAGTGAAAAAAGAGCATAATCCAGGTGACAGGTCTTTTTAGCTGTATTATCACCTTTTCTACCATTGCCACATTTTATTCTTAAAATGCTTGGAGTTACGGAATAAAATCAGCACTTCTGCCTTTTGCTTGAAGGCCACAAAATGGATCAGAGGGATGGAGCACCTCTCCTACGAGGACAGGTTGAGAGAGTTGGTGGTGGTCAGCCTGGAGAGGAGGAGTCTCCGAGGAGACCTAATAGCAGCCTTCTAGTATCTGAAGGGGGCCTATAGGAGAGATGGGGAGGAACTCTGTCAGAGAGTGTAGGGATAGGACGAGGGGTAATGGTTTTAAACTGAAAGAGGAAAGATTTAGTTTACATCCTAAGAAGAAATTCTTCACTGTGAGGGTGGTGAGGCACTGGAACAGGTTGCTCAGGGAAGTTGTGGATGCCCCATCCCTGGGAGTGTTTAAGGCCAGGCTGGATGGGGCTTTGAGCAACCTGGTCTAGTGGGAGGTGTCCCTGCCCATGGCAGGGGGGATGGAACTCGATGATCTTTATGGTTTCTTTCAATTTAAAACATTCTTCTATGATTCTATGATTATTTTTTAAGTAACTATCCAGCCTTCAGCTGATGAAAAGCCTGAAGGCATACAGTCAAAGATTCAGAAACATAACAATAAACGCGAAGAACTTAAAATTTAAATATATTAATTTTGTTTAAAAGAACATCTGATTTAGGGATCTGCCTAAGAGAGCACCTTGAATTAGTTTGGCAATTCTAACCAAGTGGGAGCAATCACATGAGCAAAGGGTACAGGTTTAAACACCCTCATTATTTTCACTAACCTGGTCACTTCTTCTAATATAACTTGCTGCTCTTGCTGAAATAGGAGGTCAGGACTGCCCTTCCCCATGCACAAAAAAAAAACAGATTTAGTTGTGTTAGGTCCCTCCAGGATAAAAGAAGGTAAAAAGCTGAAGATGGAGCAAATAGAAGCTCAAACACCCAGCTTGGTGGTAGTGCAAAAATCCACTAAATCAAAGTGAACACAATACAACACTATAACTTTTAAGTAACTGATCTATATTTAGTTTTTGTTCTTCTCCCACCAGTATTTATGGAATCCAACGACTATTTTTGAAACCTTTGTGTCACAGAATTAGTATGCTATATGTACCTGCATGGATTATCTGAGTATTTCCTCTCACTTAGTGAGTCAAATTTTTTAAATTTCATCATGGCATTTATGTTCAATTATTGACAGATTCTGTTGTATTTAACCCTTGTTTCAGCTGCAGGAAGGATGAAAAAGATCATTATAAAATGCACATCACTGCAAGTTGTTACACTTTACAGATTGCATCAGAGGTTTCACTCTCTGCTTGCCAGGTCAAAGGCATATTAAAACTTAAATAAGAAAGCATCAGTGCATTATTTGGACTTAACCCATATCCTATTGAACTTGATAACGAAATTTCCAGTCTCCTTGGCAAGACCTGAAAGCAGACTTCTAAAAACTGATTAAAAATTATCAGGTTTTCTAGGTTTCAAAGGCCCCTTGAGAATCCACCCATAAGTGATTAAGCCTCTCTCAAAACGGGATGCAGGCACCCAGGCTACTTAGATGACACCTTTGAAAATTCCGCCTTAAATGAAATCTTACGATCACACAGGGAGCCCATGCTGAAGCCAGATATCAAAGGCAGGTGGTGAGCCTTAATGAAGCATCTATGCAAATCCAGGCCACTTTTTAGCGGCAATCACCCAGGTGGATTATTAGAAGCGGGTGCTGTTTAATCTCTCTTACCTCCTGGGAAAAAGTGGCATTTAAAATATGTTAGCAACAGCAATCACAGGAGGCAAAGAAAAGTATTCTCTTCTAAAAAGCCAGTTGTTCTGCTTCTCCACAAAATGTGACATTTTAAGATGTTCTGCCTATCAAATCTCAACATATTCAGTCAAACTGGACAGTTTCTTACAAACTCTGCAGGCTTTTGACTCTCTTAGCTTTTCAGGGATTTACATTTGTATTTAAACCTCTGCTAAGCTTTCTAAAGGATTTGCTTAATTATTCACATTCTGGTATTTCCAGATCTGAAACAGAGCTACCTGCCTTGACTCTCAACGAGACCCAGGATCCCTTTAAGTTTCAAGAACTCCCTGTCTGTTCCAACAAAGTTGAGGGAGCCAAAACATTTAGGTGCCACCCACATAGCAGCCCAAGCCTGGAGCTAGAGTCTTCACCATCTTCTCCCCACCCTCTGCCAGTTTTATTCAATACTGGTTTAGTTCAGATTGTTTGGAGTCCTAGTCCAGTTCTGCACGAACAATGTCCTGGTCTGCAGACAGCAAAACCCAAGGCCTCTCACCAAACAAACTGGCAAGAAAGTCAGAAGATTCGGCATTTCGAGAAGTGAACTGAAACATGGTGTTTCTTTACAGATTTGGGTTTTACAGTGAAACCCTGCTGTTTAAAATGCCTGAAAATTTGTGACCATCTCATGTATAAATTCCATTAAGCATGGGTGAGACGGGATGACTTTTGACTGGTAGAAATTCAAGGTGGATTTTGGCAGAGGAAACCTTTGCACAGAATCTAGCTCTCTGCAAAAAAGGAGACATAAACCACTCTTCTATCAGCCAAAAAACGCATCCAGCATGTCGGGACACACAGAAAGTATTTGTGCCCAAGGGAAGAGTGCAGTGACAAGCTACCTAGCAGTGAGAGCCAACTGAGGATAAAATTACTAAACCACACCAGATTTGATAACGTATTTTCAAGCTTAGAGCATAATGAAAAGGTACCACTTCTGCCTAAAGCTGTTTTTGACAAAGAATTGCCCTGTAATCTATCTTCTGACACAATTCAACATCACTTTCTGCTTATTTTGCCAACCTGTTTGGTCCAAAGAAGCAAATGCCATTCTTGGTAGAGGCTTCCTGCATGGTACAGAATGCCTTGAACTGAAAGCTTTCATAGTATTGAACCATTATTTTTAGGAACAGAATTATTGAGAATGTTACAATGCATAATATTTCATGGTAAGATGTAAAGGATGAAAAAGCTTTACATGGTCATGGTCATCTCCAGGAATAGTAAGCAAACATTTTTCACGGGTTCTCAAGAAGACAGAATGGGCAGTAGCTCTGTGTTCTAAAAGGCAACACACATTCCTGGCTGTACTAGTTCAATCTGTCCAACTATCACTTGGGGGGAAGCAAAGAGGATTTAGAAAGAGAAAAAAATATTGTCACATGTATGTGGCGTGTGACACTTCAATCTTCCAGTCCAGATTGTGGATAACACATCCCAAATTAAAAAATATTTTCCCTGAGAAAAACAGACTGAACTCTTTCACCATAAGAGAAACTTATTTTCACTGTCTCATCATCTAATTTGATCCTCTGAATAAACAGGCATGGGAACTTCCTGGAGCAATTCCTGCTTCAGTTATATCATCTGTGCTTGAAAGACACTCTGTTTTATGTATACATGCATAGGTACATATATATATATACACACATAAAACAAATGGGTACCA